>VZDJ01000375.1:120236-196747 GCA_008694505.1 Cyanoderma ruficeps
ATATTGAGTTAAGAATATCACACCTGCTGTTTTTTTTTTTTTGCTTTTGGCCATTAAAGGGACCATATAATTAAATTATTTAATTTAAAATTAAATAAGTTTGGAATGCAGAAGTAGATTTGCTTTGTTCTTTCTTTCAGGACATGCCACAGAAGTTAAAATTCAAAAAATAGAGTCAGAGGTGACTAAAAGCTGCTGGTACTTGAGTCAGTTTGTTAGAATATGAGCAGCCACAATGACTGCAGAACGTGTTTCATAAATCATCCAGCATTTCCCCAATATTACAGTACTTACTTTGCCAAAAATTTCCATGTCTTCCTTGACTTTTAATAAAGGGAGAGTCGTCAGTAGCTTTGCAGGCCTGAGATCAGTAAATACACCCTTATGGAACCCACTGAAATATATTACAGTAACTGGTGTCAGATACACCTCCTTTTGAATGTTTTTCTAAAACAGTTGGAATATAATGTATAAATCTCAGTTAAAATCTGTCCTTTGTATGGCAACTTTAAGAATAGTGGAAAAAATTGAAATGGGTAGAATTTAATACTGTTTCAGATACGCATCATTTCCTATTTTCAGTACCATGAAAATAAGACAAGCTTTGAGTTAATTCCAATCTCTTACAATTCCATTCAACACACACAGTGATTTCAGAGTCGACTGACCTTTCACCAAACCTGCAGTGGAACACTCATGGTAAAGCACTAGGAATAAACTTCAAACTACTCTTTTACCATAAAGTAGTATGGTTTGTCCTTCCATCTTGGAAACTGACTATGCAAGAACGTTCTATCCATATCATTATATATAACTAAGAATAATCACAATTTTCCTGAAACTTTGGTTTTAATCTTAAATATGAAACTGAGTGCTGTAATCGAAGAGAATCCAATTTTCATCATTACAAGTCCAAATACAAGTCAAGTGTTTCCTTTGCATTGTATTTACTAAAACCTGCCTACTTTTAATCTTTTGGAGTAATCTCCATTAGCGTCCTGGCAAACAGCTGGATGAAATTTGACTCAGTAACACAGATTCCTGTCATCACAGAGATGCCTGGAGTGATGTACCAGCATACACAGACTGCTCAGAAGATCCAGGTGTGTCACTGGGACAAATACTGTAGAATAAGTGCTCACAATTCTGATTTATATGGAATAAATCAATTCTGAATCATATAGAATAATGGTATTATTTGGCTGAGTGCCCTAACTGTATATCCATGGATACAGAGCAGGCAGTTGATATGCACAACTACACAATACTTACCAGGCCAAATATGTTCTGTTTGACAAACACAATAATCGGTCCCTAAACAAACAGTGCCTTAAACACAAATGAAGCAGACAGTTATTATTATTTTTTTCTTAAATATTTTTTATTAAAACCTCAGTTACTACATTGATAAAGATGATTTAAACCCCTACCTTTATTGGATAGGCCTCATAACACCTTCCTACCTTCTTGGAGTGAAATCAGTGATACCCTCACACACTGAACTCTAAAATTTTCTAACTATAGCTCATACTTAATCTAACTGAGGTACTGGTCAGAACTAGCCCAAATGTAAATGAAGTGATGATCTCTGTTCCTGTTCCTTATATTTTACAGCAGACCTAGGTTTTGTGGTTGGTCACTGCTTGGAATGGACAAATAATTAAAATAGGTGCCGAGGTCACACAGAAGCACCAGATTTCAGCTGCTGACAGCACAAGAAGAGCAGTGAGAAAAAGAGGATCTAAACATCTATCACTGCCACACTGTCTTCTTGTAAATGTTTTGAAATAATTTTATCAGCTTCTTCTTTTATGGTAGCTGAATCAAAATACATAAACTAATTTTCATAGGAATTAACAGTGAATGCTGTGCTTGGGAGGCAATTTACAAGCAGTTCTGATGCACACATTGCAGTTTCTTGAAACTTGCAAAATTTTCAGACCAAGAATAACCAATCAGATTTTCAAGAACTCAAAAGATTATTTTAAACAGAAAATGTTCTAACAGAGTGATAATGGCTGCCCACCCACTCCCCCCATGGCTGGTCAAATTCCTGCCTTCCTTATTTTTCTTTTTCTTTTTCTCTTTTTCTTTTTCTTTTTGCTTTGGATGTCCTCCTTCTCTTGACACAGATCTAGGTTTCCCTTTAATCACTAAGATTCATTGCTTCAATTTTCCTTCCCTTTAACTTACTCCCTTTGATATTGGGCTTTGTATGAAAATAGTTTGAGTTTTGTTTTTAGTAAACCAATTCTATCCCTTACAGTGAAACTCCCATTAATAAAAGAAGATGGGGCTTTTTTTTTGAGCCTAGTTCATAAGAACAAAATTATCAAGAGTTATTGCAAATCTGAGAGAACTGCAGATAACTACAGACATAGTTTTAAATCTCTTCTTACAGTGAAGTATTATGGACTCAGTTCAAAGTCTTTGTAGCTTCATCATAACCACACCGATATTTTCCCAGACCACTTCAGTCTATTCTTGTCAGAGACAGAGTTGTAATGTTTTACTGAATGGGGAAAAATGTATTTCAGTAGGGGAGGCACTGCTGTGATCCCTCCAGATGAAAATGCTAAGGTCAATCCCTAAGCACATAAATGGCACACAGAGGTATTTTATGTGAGACAAACATGTCTTTCTTCCCTACTGACTACCTAATGAAAACAATTTCATCAGACTACACTACCCTGGTCACTGGAACAACTTCTGCAGTCCAATTTAGGATCCTGTTTCCGTATCAAAGCCCCGTAAATCAGAGGATACTTTGGCCATCTCACGAGTTCAGTTCTATGTTTCTCACATTGCTTTGTCTGTGAGGCAAAAAATTCTACCCTATTCATAGTGATGCAGAGTCCCAAAACATGTAATTTGTAATAAACCTGCACTCGTAACAAGGGAATTAAAAATCCCTTGCCTGGCCAGCAGTGTAAAGGAGGAGAGACACGATAGTCCTTACAGGTGCACACTCAGGTTTCTGCATGTCTGAGTTTCTTCCCGTGCTGCCTTCACAGTTCTCCCAGACCTTTTCCTGGTGCTTCTGACCCAGCTGTTCAGCAGCTCTCCCTTAACCCTGTACTTTCTCCACCAACATTCCAAATTAGGTTTCCTCAGAAGCTGTTGTTGAGATACCACCTCTATTGCTATTTTTTTCCAGGACTTTTTTTCCAACTCCCAGTTCAAACAATCTTATCCCTTAAGGAGTGCTTCAAGTCCAGCATTCCTTTTCAGTCCTCTATTACAGTGTCATCATCAAAGCATTCCTAATGGAAAGAACACCTTTCCCTCTGCACTGTACTGTGTGGCCAAGTGAAACAGGGTGAATGCCAGCTCATTTAACAACTTACTCCTGTCTTGTGTGGCTGGGAGATTCAGTTCCTTCTCCCAGCTCTGCAAATCTATCTGCTCTAGGAGTTTTGCTAAATCACTTCTTATTTTAGTTTTCCCAGCTGTAAAACAGACATTCATAAAACACAATCTCATAAAGTAGTCTGATACCAGTGGACACCAAAAATTGTATAAAGATAGCCTTGGTTTATTAAGTTGATTTATAGAAGCACCCTGTACATATTTCCCTTCCCGGTTTTTCCTTCTTCCTTATCCTGCAAGCCACGTATCTGGTAAAATGCTAATAAGAGAAGGGAAATAAGGTGGTGTGGGAATAATCCTGGCTCTGGTTAGAAATAAGATGGTGTGGGAATAATCCTGGCTCTGGTTATCACTTGCTGTCATACCAAAACAAGAAATCTGTGTGTGATCTCAAAGTATTTAAGTTATTAAAGGAAAGTTATTTAATCTTCCAGATGCTTCAGAGTTACAATCTATAGCATGATTATCAAGTATCTCCCATGAGGGTTGCGAGGCAATATTAAACATTTTGATGTCACAGACTGAAGATTCAACAAATTACAACTCCTACTTTTTTAGTGTATTACCTCTTTTACAAGCATTCTTCTTTGAAGAGGTTGATCCACAGCAGAATCATCTTTGTGACTTTCTACTTCACATAAGGAGACTTTTCCTTCAGGAGAAAATTCCCAGTTCACAGCATTATAATCTGAGACATGATAAGGGAGTAGCTAATTGCTGACAAGAGACAAGTGTTGATATTTTTAGGAGTTAGTTCAGCACCTGCAACCCACAGACCATCCTTTTTCAGTTTATCCTTTCCTTCACTGGGAATGATCCTTTATTCTGTTAACCATATTGATGTCAAAATGAGGAGCTGGTTTTGTTCAACAAAGCACACACTCAGTTTTCCTCTTGGGAGAGCCTGATGTACCTTTTTTTATGCTAGAGCCAAATGCCTTGGGCATGTTTTCCTAATTGAGGCTGGCTGGAACTTCTGCTTTCCTGCTGCCTGTCCTGGGCTGAATTAGCAGCAAGGGTGAGACTGCTCACCCCACATTAATGGCATAGGCTGCTGAAATGCACTGGGGAACTTCTGGTGAGATCAAATTGCACAACAACTTCGAAATCAAATGCCCCAAACCAACAATGAGGAGAGAAAGAGGCAGAGAGCTAGGTTTTTAACCTTGTCAACATTATAGCCAGGCTTACAAATAAGACCAGGGTCATAATTCCAGTATTAGCACTTATTTTGTATGATCTTTAAATTTAGGACATTTCTGTTTCTTCATCTGACACAATCTCATACAAAGAGCCCACAAAATAATTAACTCAAGAAATAATTCAACAAATGTGAAAAAAACCCCTTGTACAAAATATTGTAGGTCTGACTAGCGAGAAGAAATAGGAACCAAGTAGACCAAACAACTAAGAATAAATATTAAGAATGGATGTGGTACTGTGCATCTGTGTCCCTCAGGCTTCAGACAACAACAACAACGGGAAGAACAGTAACCTGAAATACTGTAGCCTTGAGATACATAAGTGCTAGGGTCCAAATCCATCATAAGGGCCTCTATTTCCACCCTCACAACTATGGATGTGAAATTTTCATCTGTAGGAAAAAACATCTGGTAAACAAAACGATGCAGTGATCTATCATGGCGCAACTGGTGATACGCATCTGTTGTAAGGCACATGAAAGTCTTCCTGGGCAGGGATAAAAATTATAATGTTCTTAGGTTAACTTGATTTTTTCTTACTTCAACAATAAAAAATGGATTGTTAACCTAATAATAAATAGGTAGCCTAAGTAGGACATATAATATATAAACATTGATCATTCAGGGTAATTTTACTCTAATCCACCCCAAGGGATCTATTAACAAGAACCTGGGCTACCCTTGTCTTCTGGGGCAGGTCATAACAAATTCAAAAATGTGAATGAAGCCAAAAGATCACACTTCCATGGAAGTACAAAGAATTGCACTCCTGAGGAAGTACAAAGAATTCCAGGCCCACGACACATAAATTTTCAAAAAAAAGAGAGTCTGGAGTAGCTTTCCTTGAAAAGATACTAAAAAATTAAACAAAAGACTACAGAGTCTCCCAGTTTTCCAAAGTGCAACATAAGCCTCCCCTGGGATATGGTACAATTCCTCTGCTCTTGCTGAAGGTGGCAGAGAGTTACAAGTGACTGGGTATATTCAGTGAGCTGTCACCAACTGGGATGCTGAATCACAGGAGACAAATTTGGTGGGAAATCCATGACCAAACCTTGTGGATTAAGTTTGTGTTTATGTCCATTAGCATAATAACTTGGAACTAACTAGCATAATAATAGCTTGGAACTGGAGTGAAGTTACTACTTGCAATTTATTAATGTAATCCACATGTAAAATAAACATTTAAAAATGAAGTAAGATCCATACTGTTATTTTGCACCAATATCTTTGTCAATACTTCCCGAGTACTAGTTAATTCAAGTTACCTGAGACACTGAAGCATTGGCTAGAGTAGCAAGTTGGGCAGAAGGCATCTACTCACAGAATAAATTACCTAATAATTTGAAACAATGACTTTTGTATAACTTGAACCTCACGTGCTTGCTATGAAACCTAAATATACACATTGCAAAGGTTTCACATGGAAGTGATTTCAAAAACTGTAAAAGCAAAGACTTGGAAACTAGGAAGAACAAGATGCTATTAGAAATCCAGAAAAATAAATGAAGCACCCCGAATATATTGTGAGCAAAAGGAGAAATAAACCTTTTCTGTTCTGAATATCAGCTGCACACCAGCAAGAGAAAGGTAGCTTTGAGCCAGGACACGTGTCTCAATTTTGTCACCAGGGATTGACATGACCCTTTCTTCTTTCCCCAAGTCCTTTGAATAGAATAGATAAACTGTACTGATTTCATGTAAATCAACATTTGGATTTAGCCCAAGTGATTTTTGTTCACAATTTCATTTAGTAGAAAATTCTATCCTCTCACTGGTAGCGAAATCACTGTTTCGATAGCCAAGACCACTAAGGCAAATAGAACCAAACTGGATCCTGAGATTACAAAATTCCTCAGATTACTGCCATGGAAATGCTGGGGACTGTTTCCTCAGATAAATCATTGCTGTTCTGCAGTTCACAGCATCCATCCCCTGCAGCGTGTGGGTGAGTTACACCCAGCTTACAAACTGGACTTTACCATGTAAATCCTGACTCCTGCCAGAGGCACTGGATGCTTTCACTACATGGCTGAGGATCCCTGGCTCGGACACATCATCTCTCCAAACACAGGAATCTTCAAGAGCTCTCAGGACCCTTCGGCATCTGGTTCCCATTGCCTTGCTCCTGTGGCAAGGTGCCCAACTCCCTCAGGTGGTTTAGAACAGTCAATCATCAGCAAATTCTGTCTGCAGGACTTGATCCACATTGTCCATTTGCTAAGAACTGTTAGATCCAACTCTTTCCACAAAAAGCAAGGGAAGCAATTCCAGCTCCCAAGGGCTCTAAGTTGTCAGCTAACAGAACTTCAGACTCTTTCAAATGCTGATGAGCATCATCATTTCACAGGGAGAAAACCAGACACAGTATTTTTTCATTGTGTCATGTCATTTTCTCCACACAGAGTATAAGTACATTTCTGAGAGAGTAATTATTCCTTGATGAAGTTAATCTATTTTTCTGAAAATACAAAAAGCTATTGTAACACCAAGAAATATGAGGATATTTTCAACAGTAGTTTCTACTAAGAGTAGTGGTTTTGCTCTTTTTGTTAGAACAAATGGAATTAACATGAATTTTATTATTTCCAGGTTTAATACTGGGCTACTGCTACTTTTTTTTTTTAAAAAAAAACCCAACACAAAAAAACCCAAACAAAAAACACCTCCCCACCAAAAAATCACAATCCACCCAAAAACCCTCTTTACTAAATCAGATATTGCTTTTAGACTTCTCCTTTTAGTTCTAGGAATTCACCCATCACCATCAGCCCATCCACAGGTACAAACTGCACAAGAACTTTCTTTTGCTGGCTTTTAGTTTTATGCAAATATCCTTTGTGCTAGAATCTCATCCTTGCTGCTCCCTTTTTCTTTTTTTTTTTCTTTTTCAGTCCATTGTTATTCTTTTCTGCAAGTCCAAGGCAACGCTGTTAATGGGGAAAGCTAATAGCAACATTTCAGGACCAGCTATGGACCAGCACATGGCGGTACCTGTGTGACCTGTATGGTCATGCTTTTTGGATATACACTGAAGTCTTTGCCATTACACACACCCTGAAGTGCACTGGGGAGGAATGAAGTCAACCAAATAATGCAATGGACACGACATACACAAACCTGCTATACAACCTGCAACACCAAAACATTTTGGGTTCCGGGCCCTTTTACTAATTAGCTTTTTGTTCAGTAAAAAATGGGGGAAAAAAAACTTCTTAAAGAACACCATTAAGTTACAGACTCTGGAGTTAGGAAAAAATCTTCAACTGCTAGAGGCATTTTCGAGACAGGTACACAACTTGCTATTAGAAAGTAGCTTTCAATAGAAACCAAAATGGTTTCACTGTTGATCCTATAAGAGGCTGTATGAGTTTTAATGATCTGTTTTTAGAGGACAGTATGAGTGTAGATCACAGAATCCAGTATTCCTTAATATGTGTTCACATAAATAACCCAACAAACAAAGAATCCCTTACAATTTTCTTAAACAGGAAGAAAAATCCTTTCAAAGCTTTGCACTAACATTGGCTTGATTCAGATATTTATATGACTTTTTTAATGGGATGCTCTTCTTGATATACCAGGATGGAGAAAAGTAAAATCTTTTACCCTTAATGAGATTCACATATAAGCTCCTCTTCACTTCAGGAATGATTCTTACCATCCCACTCTTCCACATTTGCTTCACAGCAAAAAGGATGTTAAAATGGAAAATCAGATTCGTTTGTAAATATCAACCAATGAGCTTCTTAGCAAAGACTGAAAAAAAAATTATGTATACATTCTGTGGTTTCCATTTCCTCGGTTTTATTGTTTTTATGTAAATTCTCCCAGGACTTTCCAGGTTATATGTCTGGAAGCCGCAGCCATTCAGCAGAATAAAATTGAGAGAATAATGAGAAATGTGCTGAAAAAATTCACATAAAAGCTTTGGAGACATGAAAATGGAAACAACAGATACGTAAAAGCCTAAATGCTTAAAAAAACAATTGTCTACCCAGCATGTGCATATATGTGTTTTAGTGCAGGTCTCTCTGAATACACAGACATATTATTTGTAAAGACACTGTATACAGCAGCAAAGGAAAAAATTGAGATGTTTTCAGGATATTAAGGCAATGAAAGTGAATAATCCAAGTGACTTCTGTTATTAGAACCCAGACATACATGTAAATAGCTCTATACATAGCTGTCTTGCGTAGAGTTTTATATATCCTTTAATGTAAATGAAAAATATAACCAAACACGGCATGAAAATGTGTTTATGGGATCTCCCTGAAGTCTTGTGCATGACAGCAATTTAAGTGTCATGGAAATATGCAGTATCTACAAGCAGGAAAGGATTTTTAGTCATTATTCTTAAAATATTAATATTTTTTTCTTCCAATACTCTTACACCTTGTCATTCCACACTAAACCTGTGACGCTAGACTAAGCTTAGTCCGAGTATGCTTCACTTCACACGAGTACTAAAGTATTACACATCAAAATTCCAAACCTTTGGCCACAGCCAGCCTTTATGACTCAAGTTTTACAGAATATTATTTTCAGAGCATTCTGATAAGATGATCTCTGTAACAGACGGCTCTTTAGGACAGCTCTTAACAGGTACCCAAAAAAAGGGGGTTGGGTTCACCCTGGAAGAATGGTTCAGAGGGGTGAATTTGTGCACCTGATCCTATAAGAAAAGTGCTTCAGTACATGAGAGTGTTCTTGGCTTAAAGGAAGAGAAGGCATGGAGGCAAACTAAGCAGTACAAGCAAGCCCACCCCAACAGGCAGCAAATTAAATCTCTCCAAAGAGCATCACGAACAAAGGCAAGTGACCAAAGCACACAGCTCAATACTTTACCATTCATCAGCTGAGCAACATTAATGCATGCTCTTATCCCACAGCAAATGTAAGTTAAAAATGCATTAACTCAACCTCAGGCAAAACCATTTGTAGCTAATACACACATAACAACTACAACTGGCTTTTTTGGAGTGCATAAATGATCATTTAACAAGGCCCTTGTGGCGCAAGGGAACTGTGAATGTCTGTACTAACTCCACTTCTAATTGATTATCCCCATAGAAAAAGGCGACTCCATTTGCCAGCCAATTACACTCCTGTTTATGTCTATGATACTGAAGAGCTATACCCCAGCTTAGCAGCTTTGCCAGTACAGTTCTGACTCATAGTATCAAAATTAGAAATAAAGCTAGGCAGCAAAATCTGTCTTTTTATATAAATATATAAAAATCAGTTTTGGTAGAGCCAGACATAGGTGAATTAGAGAATTAGAGTGAGGTTTAGGTTATCTCAGTGACATGTGATATACAGCATTCTTTCAACATGCTGAGTTTCAATCAATTTTCACTCCAGTGCATTGCAAAACTGACTCTTGGCCATTGACAGCAGATACTGAAACCCCAGCCTGACTCACCACAAATGGGCATTGCTGAAATACAATGGTACACCACAAGGAGGACCTAGAGCCAGGGGAAACCCCCCTGAGGACAGATATGCCTTTTGGACAATCTGAGACCCATGCTGATCTAAAAATTAGTAGGTTCAACACCTTTATCAAGAAATTCGATCTGTTCTCATGCCAAAACCTCACCACAGCCTTGCTCCTTTTTGAGATATTGAGAGATTATATTCACACACACACACAAAAATAAATCTAAGTACCTCAGCAGCAGATATGGAAGGGGTGATACAGTCTGCCAGGTAGTGGCTCGACTAATAACCTCAGTTTTCCACAGAGTTTGTTACAGAAACAGAAAGAAATTCTACAAGAATGGTTCACACGTTCAGACTTCACTACATGTAAGATATAAGTGTACTTAACACAGAATTTGAGGCAGCTAAACAAATCTCCTTACAGCTAGAAAGTGAATATTAGTGCCAGTAATGTAGAAGATGATCATACATTTCTTTCTCAATGTATTAATTTTTATAATTTACAATAACACCCCCTTATCTAAGGAAAGACCATTTTGGAGTTATATGCCAGTTAGAATGAATAAACGATGTCCTAAATTTCTGTTCAGGAGAAATAGTATAACCATTTTATAGCCAACATGACTTCTGAGAGGAAGGAAAATATAACAATGAAATCCAGATTTCTGGCTACCTTGACCAATTTTGCTTCAAAACTGATATTTCCTGCCAGGATGAATTTTACTGGCTCCGTAACCAGAGTGAAGAAACTCACTAGTTCCATAAAACTTCATATGAATCTTTTACTTGACTTCTCAGCTTAGATAAAACAGCACAGTAATTCATATTAAATGCAAGGCTTGTGAAACTCTTTTGCAGTGCCTCACTGAAAAGTGGGCTTGTTTTCAGGGAGCTGTGAAAATGACTTCCCAGATCTTTGTATCTAACAGACACTTCTCTTCCTTCCTCATCAACTTTCCCCTGTATGTTATCAATCAAAAGCTGTAATGGAGCAGCATTTACTACAGCTCAGCACAGTCATAGATGAAGATGCACAGTGCTCTTTCCAAGGGCATTATGCTTTGCCCTACTGTACTGCAGCTCACAGCGTTACGGTTCCGTTTCTATTGCTGGTTCCCGCAGTAAATTCCAGCCAAACCTCATTCACTGGGCCAGGTGTTGCCAGTGCCTGTCAGAAAGGCAAAGGAGCTGCTGAGCAGGCGGGCAGTGCTGTTCCCACTGCACAGGGACACAGGGCTGTGTCCTGGCAGGCTGGGTGGGAAGGGTGCCCACCCTCCTCTCCTGGGCATTGCTGCAGCCCGGCCAAAGGCACCAGGGGCTCAGCGGGCACTCACCAGGACACTCCGCTGCCTCCAGACCTGCTCCAGCGGCCGGGATTGAGCCAAACTTCCAGGGAAGATCCAGCAGCTCCCAAACCTCCTAGCCCTGAGGAGCAGGAGCACAGGGAGTGTCCGTGGGACTGCCAGGAGCCAGAGCAGCCTGCTCCCCTCCACTCTCTCAGGGAACACAGTGCAGAGAGCTACAGTGCTCAGGGAGACGAGCGCGGAGGGGAAAAAGCCGTAACCCAGCTGAGTGGAAAGCCCTTGAGGCGCTGGGCATTAGGCAAGCACCGGAGAACAGTCACCCCAACACACAGGCTGTGTCGAGCGATGCCTAAAATTCGTCCAGCTGGCAGAGGGGGAAGCGGAGGAGTCGCCTCTTGTCTGTGCGGAGAGGAGCCGTGACAATGTTTCCACCACATTGTCCGGGGCACGGGTGTAGGAAATCCCAGCAGCGCTGGCACGCCGGCAGGAGTGCAGGTGTTTTTATCCCTGCAGGAAGCTGAGAGAAAGCCAAGTGCCCTGGGGAATAGCTAATGAGCTATTTTTAATTAACTAGTGAGGCAGAAGGGTGAGTCCAGCCCCTGGCAGAACACTGAACCGTGGGTAGCCCATAGGCAGCCTGGCCCCATCTGTGCAGGGAGGAAGGCGGCCGATGGCTACCCACAGCTCAGTGTTGTGCCAGGCTCTGAGCTGTCACAGAAATCGGGAAATACCCCCAAAGGCGGGGCAGGGGGGCTTTGCTCCTGAAGAGGTTCATTTTTAGGGATGGCTAGGGACACTACATATTGTTCTGCACAGCAGAGACACAGCGGCCGGCTCTGCTCTGGTGTGGCCTCACCTCGCGTCCTCTGCGTGGTTTGGGGCGACACGATAAAGAAATAAAGCTACTGTAGAGCCTCCAAAGGAGGGCAACGAAGATGGTGAAAAGTCTAGAAGAGAGCGAAATTATTTATTAAAAAACAAAAACAAAACAAAACAAAAACAACATCGGTTTTTATCATTTAAACCCGGGTCAGTTTCCCGCTCCTGGCGGGGTGATGGGCCGGAAGGTGAGTGACGATGGTTTCAGCAGCAGCTCGGTCCGCATGGATTGACGTTCCTCTCAGCCAATAGAGCTGCAAACGCCGTCCCTCCGCGGCTCGGCTCGGCACGGCCCCGCGGGAACCCGCCGTGCCAAGGCTGCAGCGCTATGGAGGCCGTGCTGGGGCAGGTGGAGCAGCTGCCGGCGCTCCTGGCCGTGTCCCGCTCGCCCTTGGTGCGGGACTGGGACCCCGTCACCCTGGACAGGGCTCTGGAGTGGGCGCGGTACTTCCAGCACCTCCATGACCGGTTCCTTGCCCGGCCCCAGCTCCGGGAGGCCCTCGGGCGGCGGCTGCGCCGCTCTCAGCCGTACCCTCCGCTCGGCTTCCCCGCCCTGGGCCGCTGCCCGCAGCTCTTGGGGCTGGCGCTGCTGGAGAACCGCGCTCTGCCGCCCGCCGCCTGCCGCCGCCTGCTCCGCAGCCTTCTGCAGCCCCCGGGCACGGGGATCGGCCCCGAGCCCCGCGGGCTGGAGCTGCTGGCCCGCCGCAAGGCCGCGGCCCGTCTGCTGGCGCTGCCCCGCCGCCCGCCGCCGCAGCACGCCGGGCCCGAGGCGCGGCTGCAGGCACAGGCAGAGCTGCAGGCAGATGCGCGGCTGCAGGCAGAGGCAGAGCTGCAGGCACAGGCAGAGCTGCAGGCAGATGCGCGGCTGCAGGCAGAGGCAGAGCTGCAGGCAGATGCGCAGTTGCTGGCGGAGGCAGAGGTGCGGGCAGAGGCAGAGCTGCTGCTGAGGCGGCTGCGGGAGGAGCGGCAGGAGGGCGGGGAGGCCGCGGGGCAGCGGCGCTGGCTGGGCCGTGCCCTGGAGCAGCTGCCCCAGCCCCGCGCCCTCGCGGTGGTGGCGGCCGCGCTGGCTCTGCTCCCGCCGGCTGCGGACTCGGATGGGGATGGGAGCAGCCCAGACGGGCACCCGGCCAGTGCTGCAGGAGACGGATGCACCGCCGGGCTCCTGCTTTCCTGGCTGCTGGACAACCAGGAGCGATTTTCTGCCTTCTGCCTTTGCCTCCCGGGTTCCCGTCTTGCCTTCCTCGCTGGTCACTATTCCCAGTTAAGCACATCTTACTTGGACCTCTTGACCTGCTGGGGAAGCCACTTGCACTATGACCCCTTGCAGGGACGGTGGGTTAAAAGCGGCCTTGACAAAGCTGAGGTGTCCTGGGAAGAATTAAAGGAGCGCTTCAGCCGCCTCTGTCAGGGATCTGCACCGCTTGAAGAACAGACCCGAGCTGCTCTGAAACTCCTGAGGACACGAGATGGAGACTTTAGAGTCCGTGGCCTAAGTGTGTGGACTGACTTACTGATGGAAATAGGCTACTAGTGCATGAACACAAAAGCAACTTGAAAACTTAGAAAATCAAATAAATCTGGTTAACTTAATTTGAAACTAAAGGCAAGACAAGTACACCTCACCTGGTTGAAAACCAAATGTTACAGTGACTGCTGACCACAATGATTCTGACTGCATCTGGTCCTGAAGCCTTTCAGGGAGGCCTGGTGTTTTCTTGTAATTGTGCTGCCATTTCTGCTCAACACACAAAGTGTCTTTGTTTTCAGTAATTGTTGATTCATATCTAATAAAATGAAGAAAACCCTTTTTGCTTCAAATATGGAGTAGTTTTCTGTTTAGAAAATATGGCAGCTTAGATATGGTCACTGTAGTCATTTTCCTAAATGCTGGAGGTTGAGCAAATATCAAAGGGAGGGCGGAGTTTCAAATGTGAAAAAACACAAATGCAGGGTTCCTTCAGTAGTGGCTGGCTGCTCTGGTGGCCACATCAATGCTTCTATAGCTCTTGCACATGACTTGGCCCCAGGGTCAGTGAAGAAAGTGAGGGGAAGCCAACTGGAAAGCTTCTTGAAGAGTTCTAAAATAAAAGTCTTTATTAGTTGCTATGTTATTTGATAATATGCAGGTGTTTCCTAAGAAAATGGTAAAACGTAGACTGTTCTGTGCATTTTTCTTCCCATTTCCATAATTTGTTACACGATTCACTGCTTTGTGAGGCAGAAAAATGAGTGAACAGCAAACTATTTTATGTATATATAATATGTATTTATAAACCTTTATATATTTATACAAAGTATATATAATTGTATGTATAAAATATGTGATATATATCTTATATTTCCCCCCTTTGTTATTTTATCTTTTATCTGTTTCTGCAAGGAAAACTTGAGCAGGGTAGTTTCTACCTTTCCACCTTCATTAAAATGAGTACTGTAATGCAGAAGTAAACTGGTATTACCAAAAGTGAGCGCTGTGAAAAGAGAATAGTCAAGGAAGATGAGACAAACGTATGGAACTCCTGCCAAAAGAGTTACCCATTAATCTTTTGTGTGCAGGACTTGTCAAGAGTTCCTGCAGACCATATTCTTACACTTTCAAGACCAACTGAGACATCTTCTTTAGTTGCAAAAGCCTTTTAGGAGGGGTTGGAAGACTCTTCACTTACAAGCTTAAAGAAAGCAAACAAGCTGTTAAATGTATAAAGTGTATTGAAGTTAATTAGAGTAGTAGTCTGTTTTATGACAAGAAATACTTTATATAACTGTGGCAGGTATTTCTGGGTGGCAGAGTGGGAATAATCTTGTGGTTTTGAAATGGAAGCAATTAGTACAAGGACTGAATATTGTTTATCTGGGAAATGATGCCTATTTGAACTTGTGTAGAAGTAATTACAGACATAAATAAGTTCTTATTCTTCACCTGTTCTAAAACAGAAGAGATACTTAGGGGTAGCAACCTTCATATGGTTAGAAAGACATGCTACTAACCTCTCAAAAATACAGCTGTTTTTTGTGTTCTTGCTGTGTCACATCAGTGGGACAATGGAGTTATGGAGATCTGTGGATGAACACACTCTGAAAGTACAACTGTGTCACTTGTCTTGCTCTGTCTTACATGGAGTTGTTGCCCCTTCTGGAAGTTGTGGTCAGCCTGAAAAGACACCAATGTCAGTGGATCTCCTGCCTGAGTCAGTATTTCTGTGGAATAAAAAAAACAACAAAAAAAGAAACCTGTCTGAAATCTGTCAGTGTTTAAAGCTGCTTAGAAGTGTAAAGCATGAAGTTTGAATTTATGTTGTCTAGCCACAGTTCCCTGTGTTATGTAGTTTTGGCATTTGGTGTGGAAACTCTGCACTTGAGCTTGCTCTTAACGCTTTTAACAGGCATAAGATTTTTTGTCTGTTAGAATACTTTCTGCTATCAGAGGTTCCTGATGAATAATATACCCAAAGATGCTAGCCAGAGTTATTTGCTTCTCCCCAGATATACATTAAGGGTGATTATCAAATATTGCAGTAACTTTACAAATGTTATAGTATCAAACCAAACCTCAACTATCAAAACCTACTGTTCCCAGGTACCTGAATCTCTGGGATAAATTTCAGTGAGAGCTAAGGCTTAGTTTTGCTTGTCAGGTTAGATATTTTTCCTGATTATACTCAGAATGTTCACTATAAATTAAGTCTCTTAACTCCTTCTAGAATAAATCAGATCCTTGTAGGGAGTTTCTCGCAGCATTTCAAGTCTCGCTTTTTGATAAACGTGAGCTTTGTGTTATAAAATTCAGTTCATGAAGACATATGTCTTCCTTTCAAGTAATGTTTATTACACCTTTTATTAACTAAGTGCAACTACAGAATCTTTTACTGGCATAGCTAGTAATACACCCATCACTGACTTCATTGAGAGAGTAAAGAAATAATTGTGGGCATGGACAGGCAAGAGACAAGCCCGTATAAACCTTATATACTGATTTCCAATTCTGTCTCCCTTATGGAAACAGGGATAGTACAAGGTAGTTTAACCTCAATGAGACAAAAGCACCTGGTTACAGCAATTACACAAAAATGTTCCAGTCTGTCCCAAATACATTGTAAAGAGATGCCAGACCCCTGATTACCAAATTCCAAAATCCATATGGTATTCATTGAACAAGTACACTGGTCCACATTCCCTGTTATTTCAGTGTGATTGTCGACTTCTCCAGGTAGCTGTGTGAATGAGGAATTCTTTCTGGAACTCCATTTTTAATAAAAGTGTAAATGGGAAAGGAGAAAGTGTGATGTCTGCAACCTCCTCCCTCTACATATTTGCAGCTCGTATGTGCAAACTCTTGACAATCTCAACTATCATGAGAAGCAAGACACTGCAAAGGACAGGCTAAGGCCTCTTCCACAATCACCTTCCTCCTTTTTTTTTCCTCCTTAATATGGAGAAGCAGATCTCTGCTATTTATTAAATGATGATTGAATAAAGTGCCATACTTGTGTTTTAGAAGGTTGGTAAGGATTGTGGAGTGCATCAGGAGGCTCTTACTTGCCCAATTAACAGCTAAGACAGTTCCCTGCTATTGATGTTTGATTTTTTTTCCCCAAGAAGGAAGAAACAATTTACCCCTTGTCAACCAGAACTCTACCTCCACAAGTGACATACTCTGAGATGTCTGCTTACAAAGTTTCCTTTTTTCTTATTTTTCTTGTGAAGTGTCTGTTCCCTTGTAGTAAGCAAAATCTAGAAGAAAGCAAATTATACATTCTAGTGTTTTGCAGTATGTATGCAGATCCTAGAATAAAGATAAATGATGCAGAATCAATTGTTCATTTATGAAAAAAATGTTAGCAAATTGCTACTATTCAGGTGAATATACAGGCCTGATTGTGACGATGCATTGGCATGAATTTTTACACAAGACTTCTTTCCCTCAGCCCTTTCCTCAATAGGTGAGTAAGGGTCTAATGTTCTTTTCAACGAGCCTGAAGGATGACATTCTTTTTTCTTCTCATGTGTAAGAGAACATTTATTAGGTCACGAAGGCAGACTAATATTTTAATCACATGGAAGTAACATCTTCAGATACCGTTTTAACTAGAAAGTTAAAGTTGTATGGCTAATTTTAGCTGTTTCTGAAAATTTAAAGCTAAATTCTATTCCTTTTGAACAGTTTGGATGAGTGACCCATTGCAGAGTGCTGGCAAAGGTCCTGCACCGTGACCCTTCAGAATACAGCAAAGAGCAGCAGCGTGGGTGCCCTGTACTTGAGAGGCTTATTTATTTGTTGGGCAGAATCCCAGAAACATAACTGAAATGCAAGTGGAAGGGATGAGGAGAAAAGGTGGAAGGCTGCTCACTTCTGAAGGGCCATTGAGAAAGGGTAGATTTCCCCTCCACCAGAACCGAGTGGCTTTGCTACTGCTGGGGACAGCATTAGGTAGGCAATTTTGTGATGATAAAAAAAAATGAGAAGAATTTTGATTTGGTGTTAGCTACTCTTTTAAAGCACTCATGCCCAAATGACCACATTGATCAGCGGTTTAACAGGCAAGGACATTAAGGTAGTGAATGAGAAATGTAGTTGTGCATGGTAGGAAACTGTTTATTTAAATAGGGGCTGGTCTCACAGAGGTGAGACCGAAGGACCAGCATCCTATCTGCCCTGGTATAAAATAGATTTGAATAATCACAAGTATGGTGTGGAAAAGTAGCTTTTTATCAGGTAATAATTAATATAAATCCTTCTCAGAGGCAGTTTGCTCTCAGCATTGTGTCTGTCTCGTGAGGAATTAAATGTTATTTTTACCAAACACATCCCTCTTTATTAATGCACCTTACTGAATTTCAGATTAAGGGATGCTAGACAACCTGGAAAAAAATTGCATGTTTGTTCTCTCCTATGCACTTCTTTTTAAAATGTCTCAAGATAAGAAAATGACTGTAGAAATGAACTAGACCAGAGATAAATGAGATAAACACAGAGTTAAGTTTGATCATTTTTCAAAGGTAGCCTACAAAGGTGTTAAGCTGGTAAAAGTAGCACTACTTCAATATTGAAGTCATTCATGTGCCAACACCACTTTAATTCCTTGTGTGCCACTACCTCAGGGTTACTGACACTATTTGAACTATTCCATTTTGAGCCAATAGTTTTCCATTGTCAGTTCTCTCACAGCTAGGTGTCTGTGTCCCTAAATCTTTAGAGTGGTTGCCATTTTATTTACAGTTTGTGTTTTGATTCATCTCAGATACCACAGAGGGTGGCAGCAGAGCCTCACTGCAAAGATATGCTTGGGCTGATGGTCCAAGGGGAGAATCCAAGCCCAAGGGCCATTTCTAGAAGCAGAAGAGATGCAGGGAGTAAACACCCATAGCTGTGTTAGCCAGTCAGAAGTTTCCAATTGAAAAGTCCTGGTGAAAGTTTATTTTGTCTTTGCAATTCTAATTTTACCGGCTCTTTAAAGTAATCTAGGATCAGGTAATAATATAAACCATATCCTCTAAATGTCTCTATCCACAGGCCCATTTTATTAATAATATTAGGTATGCAGCTTTTAAATTCCTTTTCTATTACATGATAAATTCCACAGTATTATGTGATCAATTTACTGTAACACTGAACTAGTACATTTTACCAGAAATCCCAGCAGTGTGCACCGAACAGAAAACGCAGCAATCACATTCTGAATCTTGTCTTGAACTGCACCTTCCTATTGTATTTCTTCCTCTGGGAGGAATGTTCAGGATGATTGCTCAGGCATGGGCTGTTCATAGCGTGTGGCTCACCAACACACGAATCCCAGCGTTTGATAAAGCGCTGTTTGGATTTCTGGCAGTTGCCATCAGCTTTAAATCCCACCACAAAGATTGTTTGCATGTTTTCCTGAGGATAATTTCCAGGAATGAAATATGTGCTGCTCTTACCTGCACATTTGTGTCATTGTTCCTCTTATGGTGTGCTGGACTCAGAACAGGAAATTGTAATTGTGGTCTTGAGTTCCAGTGCATAGCTCTTCTCTCAAAATGAAGTTAGCAATGAAAGAAAATTATCATGTGCTTTCTATTGTGCATAATAAATATTACACCCATAAAAATAAGCCAACAATGCAAGACTATTTGCTCTAAGATTCCACTGTCAGTTAAATACCTAGATAAATACTTGGTTTTAATGCTGAATAACTGGGGAAAAAATTGTATTTGTTTTGCTCTTGTAGGAGAAGATAATGAATCCTCTTTAAAGACCAGTAAGCTGAAATGTGAATGCAGCCTCTCTTTCCAATACTTAGAGCCAGTGGAGTCATTAACATTTTCTTATTAATGTAAATGAGCTAGGTAAGAACAATTGATTTCTTCTGGGAATTAATTGGACACAATCAATTCCTAAAACAAGTGTGACAACAAGGTCATTCATCAGCTGTTTAACGTTGCAATAGCCTAAGCTTGCCCTTTCAGCAAGGAAGAGATGCCATGCCCTGGAGAACAGGCTTTTAAATCATTATGCTATTGACAAAAAATTGTGTACTGTTGTCTCTCACAGACTCATCATTCTTAATGTTGAGGTGAAAGTCGCTGGATCTGGGTATTTTTTAATTTGCCTTGTTCAACCTTTGGTTTCAGGGCAAAAAGATAAAGTATATCTAGGAAATTAAGGGTCTTCTCAGCTATGCAGGGATCTTCAGGCATTGGAAGTGATTTGCAAGCAAATGCCATCATTTATGGCTAGATATTCTACACTCTTTTGAGTGAGGGCATTTTTATATTATACCAGTGAAATAGTCTGACCCATCACTTACTTGCTTCAAATAAGTCTGAGCACTGAATTCTCCTCCAATTTGCCAGTGCTTTGCTTTTTTGTTGAGAGGTTTGCTTTCTCCCTAATGCAGCAAAAGCACCTTTCCTCTTATTCTTCATAAATACGTACAAAATCCTGTTCAACTTCAAAGATAATATGCATCAAGGGAACACAAGGATGACTGTAATGCAGGAAATAATTTCCAGAATGTAAAACTAGAATTTCTTGGTACTGCTGAAGTAGTCAAGGACTTTCCCCTGTTTGAGGGACTTTCCCTTTTTACTGAGTCAAAATTCAGTAAGGAGACAACCCCCTCCACCTGCAAACAGCACATCAAACTATCAGTTAACCCAAAAAGCACAAATAAGACCCAGTAGCATCAAATGAAAGCTTGAAACAGTTAAAAGCAAGATTCTGTTTTCTATAATGATAAGATTGTCAAGTTAATGGAATAATTTATCAACATCTTCTGTGGTTTTCATTGCTTACTTGCAATCCGCTGCAGACACTTTGTGAGTTCCTAAAATGTGCTTTTTTAATTTCAAGCAAAAGTTTTTTGGCTAGTAGGACCAAGCATATGGTAAGGAAAAAATGTGGAATGAAAGAGAAAGGGCTGGTGTGTGCACTCCCCCCATGACATTTGGCCGAGCCTGCTCTGTGAGCAGCGGGCACAGTGCAGAACAGGAGAGAGCAGTGAGGAGCACACGGCTCACAATGACAAAACTGCACTTTCGATGTCATCATTGTTCAAGGCTATTGGAGTCAATCCAGTAAATGTGAGAATGGTTTCATCTGGATCAGACTTAATGCTGCTCCCTTTTGGAGGTATTTGGGTTTGTGGCACTGGCTGTAATTGAGCTGGGTAGAGCACGAGTTTTGGTGCAAAGTGTAATGGACAATATCCCCTCCAACGCATGAAGAAACACCAGACTTATTTTTTGAAGACCATACAAGTGTGTAGGACCATGCATTCCTAAGAAATAAATTTATTATGTGAAAAAAAAAAGAGATTTATTTAAGTGATTGAGGAATGATTCCTGTGGTATTAATTCTAGTAACATAAACTCTCATCTTCACACCTTATGTCTATGTCAAGCCCTCTAAGATTTTATCTTTGTCCTATGGTTTTCTACGTATGACAGTTTTTGTTCCTTTTCAATCTGAGAAGGGGAAAAATGTCTTAAATAATTCTTCTCTGTCTTCAGTCATGTCAAAAATGTGTTGCGGATACTGCCAGTTCAAGGCTGTCAGAAACATGAAATAAATGGCAAAGGACTGAAAGGAGCAATTTAAGAAGGTGCATTATCCAAACATATGCACATGCACACTCCACTGGTCCCTGGACATCTGCTCGGATCTGGAATTACTGCAGTAACTTTTGGGTAACGGTGAGCATGCACTTGCCACTAATTACAGGAGGAAAACACTGGACCCTGTGCACGGCACTGACAAATTGCTCCCAGTGGGATCAAAGATATTTCACTGTTGTCATTAAAGCCTCTGGCTAAGTCAGGATATTTGAAAAGACTATGGTGTCTGCAATGTATTAGAGATATTCTATCCCCATTTATAGTCCAATTCCATGAATAGAAAATTCCAACAGGGAATGTTTACTGTAGAAATTTTGGAATATGGGGCTTTTAAAGGCAGGTATGTTTACTTTATGGGCCAGGTATTTAGAAAGAAGCAATTAAAGCCACCTTGCTCATTAAGCTTTCAGTTCCTCGTAGAGCACTTTAAGCACAAGGAAGTGATTTCATTTTGATTTGTAATGCTCCAGTGAGCTGGCCCTCTTCTCTGGGTGTGTGTGCATTGTACAAGAGCACGAGCTCTAAACACTTGCACGTGGTGTTGTTTCACCACGATTTAACTGATATGCTGATCTAAGTTCTTTGTGCTCATGGGTTCCAAATGCCTTTTACTATGAACCCTGTTCAGTCCTTTTTTACATTTCCTTTGCAAAGCTCTATCACACGCCCTAACTGCATTATCATGGTTATTGCTATTTGAGAAGACTCAACAAATTATGAGCAATATCAAATCAAGACAATGGTTTAGAGAAATACAGCTTGAGGTCTGCACTATAAATCAGAAGAAATGACGGTATTATTTCTCCATCACTGAGTATGATGACCACAAATCACCAAATTCTTACTCCTTTTAGAAGGTATCAGAGCTGAGGAAAAATGCCAAAATACATCCCATGTAACTGGCCTAAGAAATGGATTAGCTGAATCAGAAATCTTATTTTAAAACAGTGTATGTAGTAGCAAAAGAGGCATCTTCAAAAGTATTTGGGTTCTCAGAAACTAATGAGAATTAATGTTTTTTGGGAGAGATGATGTTCTTATGTTAATTTTTTCATTTCCTTCCAACAGCACTTAAAAACAATAGATAAAGAGAAACCTAAAAGGTAAAAGAATTATTTCCCTTTCTTCTAATTAGAGAAAAATAACCTGTGTGTGGGATTGCAATTTTTTTCCTTCAGTCTTCATAAAGGCATATCCAAATAAACCTAAAATACAGAGCTTCCTAAAATGCAAAGGTTTTTCATCATCTTGGCAGCTGTGACATCTCATCCAACACTCCTGCTGTCTCCTTGTCTCTACAAAACTTCAGACACTTTGCTGAACTTTCAGGCATTTTGCTCTTCATGTGGAAGTTTGTGACTTCAGTGTTTAGAGAACATTGCACATGTGTGTGAGGTAAAATGTTCAGCTACTGATCAAGGCCCAGAAGGGACTTTTTTCCAGCAACATTAGAAGAGACCTTAGGTTTTCATTTCTTTTTGTATTTAGCTTCATATTTTGTAGTGTGAGTTGTCACTACAAAGGTTGGAAATGTTGATTCTTTCAGTCTCCCCTCCTGAGCTTGTCACATGCATAGAGCATGACTAAAATGGTTTGGTGCAACTAAAGCAACTGGCTGTGAGAAGAGAGATTATGATGTGTAATGGTAAAAAGGGGAATTCCATGTTATTTCTATTATTTTAAATACATTTTTTGCAAAATCTCAATCTATAGGCCAGCCTGTACTTCTGGGCGTACCAATTTTTCTTTTTTAAGCAGCATTACCACCCCAACATGGGCTTGGATTGTGAAATTCTTGATTTAAATGTAACACACACTCAATTAAGAGTTATTATCCAAAATGTATATATTTTAACTGAGTTCTAAGTAAATAATGTTGGTGTCAGTCTGCTGAGTGAAGCACAGAGAAATCAAATTGTGCAGAGTGACACGGGGAGTTTGTGGCAGTTGTCCACTTGATGCAGGTTTTATACTCCTGGGTCTGATTGCAAATCTGTCCTTGTTTAAATCTGCAAAACTGTCCTTGTTTAAATAGGAGACTAAGATGTTTGGAATGTTTCACAGTGGTTCAAAAGCAATTCTTAAGAAAAAGCAAATTTTGACATTTGATATTACCAACAAAATTGTTCGTCACAGGCAGTGTTGTAGATTTCATCTTGGTGACTTTCTCATTCCTTTGGTGCTCCTGTGGTAAAAGGTAATTAACTTCATATGAAAGAAATGGAAAATGGTAGCTTTTCCAGCACAATGAGATGCTGAAATGGGAATGAATGATGAAGCCTTTAGAATTAGTGGCAACATTACAGTAGTGAACTGGGAGAGTAACCTGCCCTGAAGGAGCAGGGCACAGCAATAATGTTCCTGTCCCATCTGTCAGGAAGGTACAGGAGACATTTGTTACATAATGACTGTCCCATTCACTGAAGTATTGTCGGATTAGAAAATACCTTGCATAATTTATAGACACCATCTCTGTTCTGGAACCATCCATTACACTTCCCACAGACAGATTAAGCTGACATGCTGAACCATAAGCATGGTTTATGTGGGTAACATAATACTTTCAAATTCTATGTGCTATGAGCCAATAAAATTAGTATGGGGTAGTTAGGCAATAGCCTCATAACAGCTAAACTAACAAAGGTTTATAAAATACTTCTCTCCTAATTTTTCATGGGTCAGTCATTGGTTTTCAGTCTTTTTCTCCTTAGCTTTACTGATGAAAGGCAGCACTGCAAACCAGTTCTGTTATTACCAAACACACTGCTGTTCTCAGGCATATACAGAATTTGAGTCTCTCTCTTCTGCTCAGATAGGAATTTCTATGGTTCAATAACTGAGTTTTCAGCTAATACAGAATGGCTGGCGTAGGAGATACCTGCAGCATTTTCTGCTGGCAACATCAGGGGTTTATGCTCTGTTCAAGTAGTCAGTGTGTGTTTTCTTTAGTTCTCCCCAGCAGTTTAGAAAAGGGATATACACTATGGTTAAATGAAAAGCATTGGAAAGGGATGGAGTTTCTTCTTTTGCACTAGCTCTTTGCAAAGATGCAGAGGATAGGCTTAGAGAATTACTGTTGTAGTCATTTCAGATGGGTAACATCTGAACAGTAACTTTTGTTCTGTTTTCCTCAATCAGCTTAGATTTACTCTACAAAATACATTATTGTGTTTAGATCAGTTATTTCCTGAATTTATATTTAAAATTCTACTCCATAATTTGACAACAAAGTTGTTTATTTTCCATGGATAAAGAATACTTTATAGTGTAGGAGATGACTGGGGAAGGCTACAGATCTAACGGATAAAAGAGAGGACTAGCTTTAATTCTATTTCAAACCCTTGGAGGAGTAGAACTGCCTGGGACACAAAGCATTGATCTAACATCTGTTCAAGACTTTCAGGATTGACGTGTTAAAATCTGTTTGATATTTTAAATTTTGCTTTCTAACCATTGGTGTGTTACTACAACTCAGAGTGGTGTAACCTCATAAAAGTGAGCTCTTCCTACCTTTCCTTTGTTTTAAACGTGTAGCAGAGTTTAATGCCACTAGATGTGTTTGCTGATAAACTGCTTTAGTTGAGCTTTCTCTCACATCTAAACAAACACACCCCATGTACATTTCCCAGGTAAACAGAATCTGAAACATTTCCCTGCTGTAAAATCAGTGGGTGGTTAGTGTCAGCAGCAGCAGATTTTGTTTATATTTTCCTGCAATAACTATTGGTTTAGAAAAAAAAGAGAAGACCTTCAATTCTATACAAATAAAAGGGGAACAAGGCTCACATTGTATGTAACCATACCAACAGAGGGTTTGCATCCTTTTGTGCTGGTTTGGGCCCAGGTAGTGTTAATTTTCTTCCCAGTGGCTGCTGTGAGGATGTGTTGTGGATTAGTGCTGAATATAGGGCTGATATCAGAGGTGTTTCTGTTACTGCTGAGTGATGTATATTGTTAATAAATATACATCAAATATACTGACTAGTGGACTTGAAAATCCTCGCGGAAACTTAGTGGTCTTTGCACTGATTTCTTGAGTGTTCCTTCATGAAAATGGCCTCAGGTCTTTCATTGTGTTTGGCTGCTGCCTGCTTGTGTGCTACCCTGAATGCTTTGGAAGTCAGCAAGCAGGCTCAGCACTTCCCCTTGTGCTGCAGATCTTTATTAATAGGAAATACAAAATATTATCTGTCCTGATATGGCCATTTGTAAAATCACTGATGCCTCAAAGACAAGAAATATCAAGTATGGACCCAGTTTCTTCTGCTGTGACTGGTACAGACCAGTATGGAAAGGAATTAACAGTTCAGAGTCTGCGTCCCAACTCTGTGCCCACTAACAGCAAGCAACTGCTTTCATTCCATGTCCTGTGTTTTGTTATTGTGTGGCAGGAGGCAATAATACCTAGACCTAAGTAAGAAGTGGAATGCTGACACTGCTGAGTCACGGTAATCCATTTACTGACTACCCTGACCTGCAGAAAGGAGTAAAACTGCCCAGTTTCAGTCATGTCCAAGGATTTTGAGGTGGAGGAGCTGCAGCAGATCACTGAGCCAGAACTTGTGGTCCATCAGTCAGAACCCTGTGGCACACAAGGGTGGTGGATATACCAGCAGGAAAATGAGACTCGTACCACAGTTATTTCAGGCCACTAAGTCAACATACCTACAGTTAAGGAATCAAAATTTACTAGGCAATTCATGATATTGCTTTTACCAGCTACCATAGAAATCTTTATGACATTTCATTATTATTCTAGTATTCATTATTTCAAAGATAAATGAAACTTGAGCTCTGTTAAATATTGTTTATTTTATGTCCTTGGAGCCTTAACCAAGAACAGTAATTTTTGCTGGTTTTTTTTTTCCCCTCTTTTCTGCAAGACCTATGATGAATTCGGATATTCAAGTTCTTTAATTAAAATGTTTCCCTTTCTGCTTGTTTTAACATGACACACAGAGTTGATTAACTTTTCCTGAGTATATTTTGAAAGACTGATAGTTAAGTTCTGCTGAGTTTAGCTTTTATAAGAATCTTACCTGAAATTATTTCTGTGCCAAGGTCTTGTTCCTAAGGTATCATGGTATTTGAATCATAACAATGAATCAAGATTTTGTGCTGGGTTGCCACTCTTTGTAATGTAACAAGAGGGTGAAGCAGAAAAAATTTCTGTTTCCCACCAGAATCTGTACCAGATGAAGAAGGGAAAAGCTGGATAACAGTGAGGTGCTCTGCAGAGGAGGTGTAGTAGCAGTGGGGAGCACTGCTGCCGGTGTTTTAGAAGCTACTGTTTTGCTGGAGCGCCCACGTGGGTACAGGAACTCTTTACAAACCTCTCCCCGTGTGGATATGTGAAAATGTTATTTATCTTGAAAACGTAGAGCCGAAAAATTTGCATGTTTCTCTTTAAAACAGTAGTGCAAACATCTTTCAGTTCTTTGTACTCGTGGAGACCCATCCCCTAATTCAGAGAGGTTAGCTGCTTTGAAAAGCAACTCCTTTCCCCGGCTGCGGGAAACAAAGAGGTATTGAGCAGTGGTTAGGAGGCAGGAGGGCCAAGGCACTTGGAGCGCTCTGTGTAACGTGAGAAGCCCCCGAGCAGAACCAGGGACCGGGCAGTCACTGCTGCATAGCCTACCTGCCTACAGGGAGACACTTAGGCAATACTAAATGCTCTTTTTATTAAACTCATCATATTTTCCTTATTAATTCTATAACCTTTCCAAGAATATTTTTGCACTTATAAACATTAAGATAGTGAAGTATATCTAATTTTTATTATTAAATTTTCATTAAGCGTTCAATACTTGAAAAATATTTTTCAAATCCAAACCTGAAAAGTTTAACTTAATTAAATTTAATAAATTAATAAATTAATAAATAATATTTATTAATTAATTCTAATAAATTTTATACTGAATTTAATAAATAAATAATGGCATGTACCATAATAGCATGAATGAAGACAAAAAGAAAAAGGTGCGCCACAAGCATGTGTATATCTGTCCTACCAGAGATTTTACTCAATAGAAAATCCACAGCAGTTTTTATCAGAAAAATCATCTGCATTTATCTAAGACAATTTACCAGGCCAGACAGACACTCTTAGCCCATCTGGAAAGTAATTTTATATTCTGTTTTTGTTAGCTGATAATTGCAGGCACCCATAACAAGAAAATGTGGTGCACTTGTCTCTGTGTCTTGGTTACCACTCTGCAGATAAACTCACAGTCCCCAACTGTTCAGCAGCAGGAAATGCATTTTTAGCACTGCAATATGTTACTGCCTGTATGTGTTTTGGTTTTTTTACTTTTCAGTTCTGTTGATAAGTTATGCTTGGTCTTACAATTGATGAACACGCGTGGAAAAAGTTTTTGAGAGTAACTGATGAATTTTGGGTGCCTCAGGTTTTAAAAGGCGCTGACTTTCTGTCAGTGATATTCAGAGATTTTATTTTGAGGTTCTGGCATTTATGTGCTGCATAGCAGACCTTTCCCTCTTTCACTAAAAAAAAAAAAGCCAAATTGAGAATCTGTGTAGTATTTATTTTGTAGTAGTTTGGCACTTGGAAGTGAAAAATGAAAGGACTTGCTGAGCTAAATCACTGGGGGTGTGTGTGGGAGGACGGCTACCAGAGCAGGTCCTGTTGTGGCTGTCAAACCCCATCATCCTGCATTTTCACCTGCTGTGCATTTCTCCATTTCCAGGAATCATTGTTTATCTTTCCAGCTCCGGCTCTTGGGCCATTTTATAATGAGTGGAAGAAAAAGCTTATAGCAATTTCTGTCAGAAATTACATATCACACAAGTAGGCTATTAGAAATGAGCATTAAGATGTGCTGTGGTTAGTGTTCCACATAATTCAGGGCCCTTTTTTAGTAATTTCTCCTATGAATTATTTGCTGAAGTACCAGAGATTCAGTGTGTATCTGCCTGGCATAAGCGTGTCCCATTCCCAAGTCAATTCCAAGCAATACTTTTGTATTAGAAACCAGCGAAGTGCTGCATGGCTGGAAGTTCTTTGTGTAGATTATTGTAATGTTTGTTTGTGTAGATTGTGTATTGCAATGCTTGTTTTACTGCTCTGCTAAAGTCTGATGGCCAAACTCAGGTGTAACATGAGTCAACGAAGTTTATAAAAAAAGGGGAAATTTCATTCTTTTTTTAAAATAAAATCACGAACAAAAACGAATTAAAGAAACGATTGCCCTAAATGTTTTAAAGCTTCTAGGTATCACTGTACAGCAGTTTTTAGTTTTGAGTGTTTTGGAGAGAGATGAATAATCTCATTTATCTCCCAGATGTTGAACATTGCAGTTGCTCCTTTTGCCACTGGGCTGGTAGGCAGTCACTGAGGGGTATTTGCCTGGCATCTCTCTGCTTGGGCTGCAGCTTTACAAATAGCTGTTCATAACCTCTCCTCTCTCAGCTGCATTATAAATACTTTAAGGTTCCCAGCTGCACTGTGTTTTTGCAAACATCTTAAAATTATGAGCTTACTGGCATGCAGCTGGGTGAATGCAGTTACCAATGGTTTATGCTCAAGGAAAATTTCTCAACAGCATTGGAATTCTTTACTTGCTGAAGTAATATAGTGTTAGCAAAGTAGGGCCTGCACATACATATATATATTTTTTTTCCCCCACCATTGCCACCATATTTTTCCTTTGATAGCTGGTGATCTGACATCTGTGGAATTGTCTCATGTCACCATCTACTCTGAGTTGTAAAGAGCAACCATCTTAAATGTGTATATCTGTATATCTGCAGGGGGGTTGTAGCAAGAGGTGATGAAGGAGCAAGAAAACGATGGCTGTGGGCTTATTTCTAGCCCAGAGTACTTTCCAGGTTTTGTTCACAGAAACTTTGAGGATGGCTGCCTCTTAGGGAGTATGCCATAATAAATCATTTCTCTCCTTACTGGATGGCCTGGTGAAGGTTCAGTGGTAACACCCTCAAGGGGGAGTACAGAGTCTTGTTTCTAGAAGGTCTGTGTACACTGAGATCATGGCTTCTTGCACAGCCAGAAAAGCAAAAGAGGATGGGTATCTTCAAAGCAGCTGTGGGATATCTTTACACAGCTGAAATCAATAGCAATTGCATGTAGCACTCCCTTGGAGTTGCCTGCTGGATGTTTCTACATCAGAGAATATTTAGAATCTTAATATTTCACGGATTTCTTCATTTTTGCAGATTTAGGATCCCTGATAATTTAGTGCTTAGTTTGAATATCAAATTACAATTTTTTAAATCCATCTGTGTCATAAAATATGGTGTGTTATTTTTGAACTTCATTGTCTACCTGACTCGCTTTTTGTTAATTTTAATGATCAACTCCTTGGGGCAGAGGGGTTGTTCTAAGGTTTCACAGTATTGAGTGCAATGATAGAGATTAAGTATGTGGAGCTGTGATGAACTGCATCCTCTCTGGCACAAAGTCAAGAGCATTCAGTTTCTGGTTTAACAGTTCATGAACTGGCTTTTTTTTTGACTGATGATGTATTCTTTCTTTTCAGACATCTGGGAGACTCAAGGTATCTGCTAACAAACCGTGCTTTCCTGTCTCCCTCACATGCTGTTCCTTCACCTGATCCTCATCTCTGGGTTGTACACTACTTCATAACTCTTGCTATTGATAATTTATCATCTGCAGAATTACGGAAATAAATTGTAGGCAATATAGATATGAAAAATCTTCCTCTAGCAGCCAGTCAGTCACCTGATGTAGGCAGAATTTCATTTAGTTTTTACTGTACTGGGCTCATTTTCCTACAGAAACTTACACATCACATTGCTTCTGCTAATAGACTTCTGGCAATCCAGCCTTTTGGCAAACAGTCCTTTTTATCTTCTGGCTTTATCACCAGGCCTGTCTCTCTTATTCACGTGGCACCTATTGACTAAAGACAATGCAAACAGGCACCTCTCATAACCCATCATTTGTGCTTATTTTAATTTTTATTTAATTTCATTCAGTTGAGGAAACCCAATTTCTTTTCTTTATTGCTGGTTAAAGGACTGAGGTAGATCTTATCTTTGTAGGACACTTTAAAACACAGCTCAGCCTATTGGGTTTTGCCCTGTGTAGACATTGCTCCAACATCCTATCTTCCCTTCCAAAACCTCTCACTGGTGAGACAAACTGTGCTAGCACCAAGATCAAGTGTAGAGCCAAAAATATTCATTCATGTTTAGCTTTTGGTTTTAGTTTTCAGGTTAAAAAAAATCTTTGTTTATTCATTAAAACAATACTTCAAGTTGCTCTGCACATATATCCATAATTTATAATTAAATGTAGGGATTTATTGATGTATTCACTAATTTATAGGTCCACTAACAGAAATAATGATTTTTATTAATAGTTTAATGATAAATGGTATAATTCATTATATTGATAAGATTACTTTATTAGACTGAAGTAAACAGGAAAGAGTAATGGTTCATGCTTGCAGCATAATAATGTTTAAAACTAACACGATTGCCTTAGGCCTGCCATCGGTCTTACACTGATGACAAGCATTATAAAGTAAATAATCAAAATTTTTACTACTCTTGGCACAGGTACTTGGAAAATCCATTCAGTATTCTGACTTTTCCCTCACTTTCCATGGTGTTTTCTCTGTAAACATTCTGCCAAATGTAGAGAAAATTCCACTCACCACTCGCTTGATTCTCCTCCTGTGCTAGGATGTGTCCCACACCTGTACATTCTCCCCTCATGCTGTGCCCTTATTGGGCTGAGGCAATTTATTAACTGTGGTTGTTCAGAGACATTTTATACAGGCAGCTCTTTCTTGGGGCGGGACTTTGGTCTTCCCTAGCAGTGGACTCATGGCAAAAAAGAACTCTGTGTGGCAATCAGAGCTGCTGAGCCAAGGCTGATGTAAGCATGGCTGGTAGCCACTAACCCTTTCCTGAAAGTCTCTGAATTATGTTCTGAAAACCCAGCTTGAAATACATGAAGACATGAATACCTGAATAAATAGATGAAGTTTGCATTTTCTGCTGTTGTAGGAACAAGTTGTGTGTCGTAACACTGTTTAATGTCTGTTGGTTTGTTATTTTCTTAACCTATAAAAAGTTGGTAATATGTTCTGTGTTCCCTAGAGAGCTGTGAATCCAGATTAATTCATTACAATATGCCTTGGAACCCTTCAATGTTACCAAACTGCTACTGATTAATGAAACAATTCTTTTTGCTAAAATATTGGGGAAACAGTGGGCTTGGGTGTATCCTGTCAGATTCAGTATACACTCATAGTAATGCATGGAAATCCACACAACCCTGTTTACTAGCATTTGTGTTCATAGCTTTTTGGACTTATCAGTTCAGATCTGTTAGGCATAAAAACCAGAACTGCTATTCTGATTTGTGTGTTGGTTAAACAAAAGGCGTAGTTTATGCTTTCACAATAGTAAAATGTACAGGTGACTAAAAATTCAATAATTCAACTTTTTCAGAGGAAAGAATAGCAAATTTATATTAAGAATGGAACTGTAGATCATAGCTTCAGCTTGATCTGGGAAAAGGTTGAGGATATATGAAGTAGTTCACATACGTTTCCAGCAAAGAAAAACTGAAGTTGAAATTTTGGTTCAAGATTCTTAAGGTTTTTAGTGCCACTTATAATCAAATTGATCGATAAATATGATACTGAAACTTGGATTGAATCTGTGTTTTACCACTCTAAGACTCATAACCAGCTTCCCTGGCAAATAGGCCATTTTGAGAGAATATAAGAGATCTAATACACTTACCAGACAGCTGAATCCTTTCTCACAGACCTTATGCTTGGAGTGAACAGAATAAATGATGTTTCAATGCAGATTTGTACTCCGGGAGGCAGAGAACACAACTCCTGTCATTGCAGGTCTTTCCCACAGAGGAGTATCTTAGCACATACTCGTGCAACCTGGTTTTGAAAGGAAGGAATTAGTACAGGAAGCCTGGAGATAGAAAAGCTTCATTTTCCCTAAGCAGTACAAAGTCATTTATCTTGAATTCCTCTTCCACAAGACACTCTTAATATTGTTAAATTCTTCATTGGGAATTTTTGGAGCCTCCACAATAATAGGGTAGTGAAGCACCTTCTTAAATGTCTTGATTTTCCAGCCTTTCCCATTGTTGTAGCATTACCCATGAAATGCAGTACCAACAGATTTTTATATTTGGGGGAAAAAACCCAACAAGGTGTCAAAGAATTCAATAATTCTTTATATTCTGAAGAGGAAAGAGGAAAAATAAAATTTACTGCAAAAGCTCTGTTTGTAACCTCAGGAGTTCAGTATATCAGAGTGGAGGCATTTAAATAATAGGAAAAATAAATCTGTTATAATATTGCCCTCCCAAAAAATAGATAATTGCAATACTTTTGATATTTGAAATTCTTCTCTGAATGCCTGAGATGTAGAAAATTAGACAGAATACTAGGGTTATCTCTCTGTTGTTGTAATTTTAGTATCATTAGAAGCAGGACCACGTTCTCCCATATTGGAAGGGAGGATGATGGGATCACAAGGAAATGGGAGTCCCCAGGAGCCAGAATCCTTCTGTGTAGTTCCTGCATTAAGGCATTAAATTGTTTGTGAAGTTTGTGTCATGCTTCCTCTTACTCACCAAGTCACACAATCAGCTTTTGGGGTGGATGCAAGGCTGGCCCCTCTTTCATCCTATTTCTTCTGCTCCTTCTATAAAGCTGCTGTTCAGGTCACTGATCACAACTGTGTTACCTTTATGTTCTTTCCAGTTCTGCTAGGTACAGGAATTTTTACTTGGTTGGTTGGTTGGTTGGTTCTTTTGTTGTGGGGCTTTTTTGGGCGGGTGTTTTAAAGGCTTCCATTTCCATGATTTCTCCTAAATTTTCCTAATGTGATTGGGAATACTCTGCAGCTGCATCTTTAGAGGGTTTTGAAGACTGGTAGAGCTGGAGAGCAATAACCTATTTATTACTGCAAAGCAGGCAGGGAGAAGTTCCTTTACTCTGCTGTAATGCTCGTGGAGGTTGGGAAGTGTGCCTAAGAGGGAAAGATGCAGAAGGGCAGAGCCTTCACAACTCCTTGGCACTTTGGAACCCACGAGCACAAGGCAGAACCCACCAGAGCATTTCTCAGGACACTGTTTTGCCAGTTGCCTTTGATAATACCCCTCATTGTATTTAGAGATTAGTTCCAACCAGTCAACAACCTCCAAAAAAGGAGGTGATGTAAAGCTAGCTGGCTTTCTAGGACAGCACTGTGGCTTCACAGGAATTCTCTTTGGGGCAGGACATTTGCTGGGGTATGGAGGGCAGTGCTGACACCTGGTTTTCTGCACTGTAGGATACCACAAGCAACATAATTGTAATTGTAATTCTGATGAACTTTTGGACCTAATGCCAAAACTTGTTCTGACATTCCACTGTTAAAGGATGTTCTGTGTCCTGTGAAGCTTAGCTTACCCAAAATCAGGTTAAGGAGGCTATATTTCATCCTTGATTTCTGGTTTCACTGTGTTTATTGTGAGCATCCTGACTTAGTGATCACTAAGACGTCCCTGCCCATGACAGACCAGTAAAGGTCCCTTCTCACCCAAATAATGTTGAGATTTGGCTGAGAGACAGCAACATCTCCATCACAAGGCAATGTAGTAATGAACACGTAAGTTAGCAGATACTGTGAATAATATTGAGAAATCTAAATACATCATAAACATGCAGGCTATAATATATATTTTTGCAAAAATTAACTGCTTTTTATTATTAAAGTACTTTTAAGTACAGAAGGTGGTGTCTTTAAAGAGCTTTTCTGAAAATGATCCTATGAAATTCAGTATGCCTCTGCAATTTAATGAATCAAAAGTCAAATTAGTAGTAATAAAATAAAGCAGCCATTTGAATCTGAAATTGTTCTGCTACAGTTTCCACTACAGCAGGTGATCAATAACATAGTGGAGTGGAAAAACTTGAATTGATTCCACCATCCTTGTTGTGCATATAATTACATTTCTGGGGCTACACCAGGCTCTACTGCTTCAATCCCTAAATAAATCCCTAAATAGTATTGTAAACCCCTTTTTGTCCACATTGAGAAGCAAAAGGTGCTGCCCCTTCTGATCCGGGGTGGCAGAACCAAGACAGCTGACTGTGTACAGCTGGAACAACCCACCCTGTGGGATAAATGACTGATCGTTTTACAGAGGTGTCTCCTTCCTCTGAAGGTGGGTGGGGGAGTTTGGGTTTCCTATTAACGTGGGAAGGGTTAAATGAAACGCTCACTCCCTCTGAATGAAAGCAGTGCCCTTGTGTCCTCATGGAAAGGAACATAAGACCTGGGAGCTCGTGGATATTGCAGCAGGGACACTGGGGGCTGCCAAATGGAACAGCTGAGACGTGCTGGAAGCCTTAATGCAAGAGGGAAATGCACACTGTTTATAGAAGTGCTCTTCCTCACTAAAACCTTTTAAAACACAAGCACGATTTGTTGGCAAATTCTGTCAATAGCTGGAGCTCCAAGGAGCCAAGATATTGCATATTAATTTTTGTTTTGAATGATGCTAGACCCTGTACTGGGAAACCCCCCTCCCCAATTTTAACACATTGATTTTGAGGATTGCCTCTTCCATGTTTGTAGAATGATTAATAGTACATAAACGGCATAAAATGCTTCTAAAAGCATTAAAAAAAAGTCCTGTTCCAATTATTATTCCAATTTATTACAAAGCTCAATAGTTGCAGCTTTAGCATTTACAGATTATAATCTAAACTCCTAGTCATAAATTTGGCTTAAAGACCTAAGTATTTTAAACTGATGCATTTTCTTTTTTTTCAACTTCCCTTTTGGTGCTAAAGCCTTAAGGCTTCTGTTCCTTAGATTTATTTTCCTACACACAGAGGTTGAGTTTAAAAAAACACATTTTCTCACTCGATATAATTATATGAACTTGGTATTTCTTTAAAAAAATAAACAAGTTAACAATAAATCACAAAATAATTCAAGATTTTTGATTAAAAGCACAGGATCTGGCTATACTGATTTCCAATCCTCCATCTTTGTAGCCACTCCTGGAATACTGGGACATGGTGATGGGTACCTCAGCCTGCCTTTCTCAAGTCTGAACAGAACCAGTTCTCTCAGCCTTCCCTCAAATGGCAGAATCACACTCCTGTGACACTCTGTGCTCCTCCTCTGGACCCTCTCCAGCCTTTCTGCATCTTTTCTGTAATTCCGACTTCTGGTCTACAGAACTGCCTCTTTTCCTCATAGTATTCTTAGCTTTTTACTTCCTAAATACAGCTGATTTTGGCACTCAGTGCCATGGTTTAGTTGAGGTGTCAGGGCATGGGTTGGACTCCATGATCTCGAAGGTCTCTTCCAACCTAATCATTCTGTGTGAATTTCATGTGAATTCTGTGAATTCTTTGTGAATTCTGTGATTCTCTTTTATGTTTTACTGCATACATTTTTAGGAGTCAGATTTTTTTTTTTGTAGGACTCTGCTGAGCTCTCATAGCTCCACTGAAGGAGCACAGTGCAAGAATGTTCTAGTCATAGAACCACAGAATGGTTTGTGTTGGAAGGGAAATATCTGGATGAAAAATCATCTCTAAATTGATGCCTGTATCTGCTAAACTGGCCTTTTAAGAGGAAATATCACAGAAACGCTCTGAGGTTGCAGTGCACATTAGCCTTACTGAGAGGCAGCAGTGATGGTGCTCTCACCCAGCCCTCCTGCTGGCAGCCTGTGCACAGCTGGGAGATTGCTGCCCCGTGTCCCCACGGTGTCCTGCTCACACAGTGCCAGCTAGGTGCCATTTAGGTCACCTGGAGACGTCTCAGTGACACAACAGCTCTGAGAGGGAGAGATACTGAGCTGCTTTTTGGCCTCCTCCTGGTGTCAAAGGAACAAAATGCAGTCCAGAATGAAGTCCAGAGCCTGGCCTGCTATTTAATTACCTTACCCATCTGCCATGCAAGTATTTGTCAAAGTGCTGTGAAACCTTCATGTCTGGAATCCTTTCATGTGGAGGACCTTTGCATTGAATAATGTTCTCTGATGAAAGTTGCTGTATCAGCAAAAGGAATATTTTTAAATGCCACTTGGCACTTCATTACTTTGGGTTACCTTTCCTTTCTCACTGAGGGAATGCCATTGCCTTTGCAAAGGCTGCTCCCTGAAACAGAGGAAAGATTTTCGGCTTTAAAACCAGACAATTGCTATTCATAGAAACAAGTTTTCAGCCAATAAATACTATAGAAGCCTGGATGGAAAGGTCAGCGCTGCGATAGCCAGGCAGGCTCTGTTTTATTAATGGGAGGGAGTATTGTGTGTCTTTGTTGCATAATGTGTTTTGCTGGAAGGTGAAGCAGTGCAGCAGTGGGCTCTCTCCAGAGGCCCATTCTCTTGGCTGGATGTGGAAGACAGGCTTCAGCAGCAAATGGCTTTAAGCTTGTCAAAGAGAGGTTATTAAAAATGTTCCTGCCTTTCAGTCTCCCTGCTCAATCGGTGCAAAAATCCAATACTGTGGGGATTTTTTTCTATTTAGTCATGTCATTTGGCATTTTGCCTATAGCTAAAAATGAGAGACCATCTGGTTTAAGCTCACTAATGATTCTGCAGCGTTACCTGAACTGGTTCGCTAGTTTATTGTTGGTACTTAAGAAATAAGCTTGCCTTCTGCTAATTGCACTTTGGTTACTATGTTTTGTTAAGGTTTTAAATCTCGGTGATTTCTTGAGGTGGTGATTTGAAATCACAGCTCTTGTGTACTCACAGACTTCTGTACTAGTGCTCTGGATAATGTTGTGTTCTGCTGCCTTGACGCAGCTCTTTTATCACAATATATGCTGATATTGGAGTGGGACCTCCTCTGCCTTAGGGCCTGTGGAAATTCCCTGACTCCTGGTGTGAGGGGACTGGCAGGAAGTTACAGTGCAGGTGCTGAGGACAGAGCTGCTGCTTGGCTGAGCACAGGCATCAGGTGAAATCAAACCTGAGGGAGGGCTTGGGTTTGCACTTTAATATTCCTTTTAAGCTTTGCACTTCTTGTAGCTGTCTCCTTTTGCCTACATATTTCTAGATTCTACAGCTCTAACCAGAGTGGTGGTGGTCTTTTTGTAATTAAATTAATCAGATTGGATCCTAAATTACTTTTATGTAATTTTCATCTAATGTATTTCTAATGTCTTCAGCTAAAATTACTTCAGATCTGATGCAAAATTATTCTGTCTTCTTTCTAGTGTTTTGTTCCCTGTTCTGGGAGGTGACAAAAACAAATACTGGCAGAAGACCTCAAGAAAGCTGAGTTTATCTGACTCTTTTCCTACCTGGTGCTGCATGGCTCAGCCTCCCCAGCCTGAGGGACTCCTCATCCTCACCCAGGAGCAGTCACTGTCCTCTCCAGAGCCAGCAGCCACTCCTGGGTCATCTGTCCAGCACAGTTAGATGGTGTTACACAAAGTTTGGCGCTTTCTGTTACAAACACCTGCAGAAGCAAAGGAGCTGGGTCATCAATCTGTGCCTTAGAAGCCCCAAAGCAAAACATTTTGGCAATGAAAGAGCAACCACTGAACAGGCAGTAGTGCAGCCTCATGAAATGGAAAATAATGCAACCTGAAACGTTTCCCAGTGTAAAATGAAGCCGTGGTTATTAAACCAGAAATCATGCTGGGCTGCAGTACCTCAGCTGAGCACAGTTTCACCTCCACTGAAATCATGTCTAAAAAGGGAAGAAAAGCTTTTCCCAACATTGTCATGTAATAGGCCCTTTCCAACTCATGTGATAAGATACCAAGTAATAGAGTGAATATTCATAGAATGTACATTCACTTAATGTGAAATTTTGTTCAGGGTGGAGATCACGTCCTTAAAAACTTATTTTAGTTCTTATTACAAAAAAGGGAACAATTGTTTTTTCTTCATTCTGTTTCAGCATTCCAAGACAAGCGTAACCATCTGGGACTTTTTCTTTAGGGATGTGGCTGCTCATTAAATGTTGGCATCTCTGTTTTTCCTGAGTTGTATTTTCACATTTAATCAATGTGTATACACCTGAATCTGTCACTAGGCCTGACCCTCATGCTCAAAGCCTCTTTTTATGAAAACATTCCTCTGCTTTAGTGGAGGAAAAAAAAAATTGATTGGTGTAGTAAATATAGTGACTCCTGTTTCCTTTTAAATAAGCACATAAGAGAGTAAAAACAGAATCCATCAGATTTTCCTTCTCCTACCTTGAGGCCTTACAGAAGCCGGGCAAAGAGAATCTTTTTGTTGGTTTTCACTTGTGTCCACTGTCGTGCCTGGGCAGTGAGACGTTTTCCACACGGGAGAAGCTCAAGGCGTTCATTGCAACTTTTATCTGACTGGCAAAATCAACTTCATTGATTCAGTTCATCCTTGTGCCCCTCAGTTTCTGTGTGTATGAAGCAGGGGTCCAGTGCAATCCATGTGAGGCACTACTGGCTAAGAAATTCTGTTCCATTTTCCTTGTAGGGGTAGAACATCCCTCTTCATTTTCTCAGAAAATTGAAAGTTCTTTTTAATAGCTCCACATTCAGCAATTAAAGATAAGCAAGTGACTTTTTAGTAAAAGACATCTTTCTGTTAACAATGGCAATCTGGCACATACAGTATTTCAGTGCAATTTTGTCACTACTTTTGGATTTTAAAGCTTTAGGCTATCATAATGGTTTATGGTTTTGTTGCTTTTTGAGCAGATATAGAATAACTACATTTTTGCTTTCTCTGTCATGACTTGTTCTGTCATTTCATTTATGAATATTTGGGCATCTGTTGGTCAGTGTGCACTCACGGTTTCTTTTTCCTTCCTACCTTACGGGCCTTTGGCTGGTTATATTATTAATTTTAAATCAATATTAATTTTAATTACTTTAAATTTGAACTAACATTAAATATAATATTTTTATATCCATGCATAGGTGTATGGTTGAATGCAAGTGTGCATACAGTTGTGCACATCTGCACATGCCTGTTACATCAGCTGCGTGCTAGTAGCCATCAGTCATAAAACCTGGAGAGTGAAAGCCCAAAACTCCAGGGGGAAGCAGTTCTGGAGTATAAATCAGAGTGATTTAGATGTAAGTGGTTCCTTGCCTGTGCTGGGATGAAGCCTTAAATCTGAAGTCTGTTGACTACAGGAGATCACTAATCAAAGCTTCTTTGTCTTTTGTTGGCACTTAGGAATGCTTCCCTCCCCCTGCATATGAGGACACCAGGCAAATACAGCACAGGACACTTTACTTACCTGTACATCCAGAAAAACTAAAATTGTTCTGTCTTTTCCAGGACTTTAAATAGCAAATAAATAGCAAAGCTATTGTACATCTCGGTGTTCTGCCACTAGAGAGCACCAAAATGTTTGGTTGTAATGGACTGACTGCATTAACTTCCCTTGCCTTAAAATAGTGTTCTTTTATGTTGTGCTAGTCTCTTCCAAAACGCCTGCATGATTTTGGCCCAGTTTTAATAGAAGTGTCTAATGAGAAATGATCTGCTTCTGGGTATATCATACCAGAAAGCACATTTTAGACTTTAGGCTGGCAATAGTTAAAGCCCATTTCTTTCACAGTCCTTCCCACAAGAGCCAAATGAATTTGCTAATTCTGCCAACAGACATTTTGAACACGTGAGTCTGTGGCGCTCAATTTTATTGATCAAGTGTAAAGTGGAAAACACAAATTATGATTAGAGACAGGATTCTGACTAGTTTCTTCTAGATAGATTTGCAATTAATGTGACTGTATCAGCATTTAAGTTGAGAGATGAAAATCTGATCCTGACTTGCTGCCAAAAATGAGAGGTGAGAGGTGCTCATTAAAAAAACATGAAGGTTGGGGCAGATTTCAGACCTGGGATTCCTTGCTTGCTCCTCTGTGTCGCAGTGGTAATTCTGCAACCTAAACTGGAATGCAAATGCTGATTCAGCTGTGCCTGAAAACAAGAGAACATGGAACAGAATGAAATTTCGTTTCCACTTCCAGGAATAGCAAAGCTTACCTGAGAAAGCCAGGATTTTTATTCTCAGTGCTGGGGGAAGCAATCTCTTTAGCTGTGGGGAGTGTGCTCACAGTTCCAAAGGAGCTGTAGCTTTTCTGTAGCATTCAGAGAGATTCTCCAGCCCCCCATCCTTGAGGATCTGTACTCTGTGCCCAGGTTTGCAAGGCTCACCTTGATGGCCACAGCACTACAGTCCCCGTTCTGTGGCCTCAGGACACAAGAACCATGGCAGGCTGCCCCTGGGGGTGTCCTTTTTAGTGAGCAACCTAAGCCAAAGGATGCCAGAGAATGCCTCTGCCTGGCAGCAGATGTACTAGAGAGCAGATTGAGAATCCAATTGAAAAAATGTGACAATAAAATCAGATGTGGCTGTTCTCCCAGTCCTGAACTGTGAAACTCTAGAGATACTGATGGACTGTAGAAATATACATCAGAAATATTCTGGGCTAGAGTGGCCACTAGAGCTGCAGAAAAGGGATGCACGGGTTCTGCTATCATGGCCAATGTCCAGTATGTGTAACTTGAAACATCAGGGTTTGATTATTGTGGAAATAAAGGCCTGGGCTTTTCAGTCTGCCAAGAATACTCATTTCTGGAATTTGATTTCATCTTGGTACTTTTAGCTGTACACTCACAAATAAGTAAGAAATAATATTTCAGTGCACTAATATCACGGGTCCAAGCAATAGAGAACTCTGCTTCTGGACAACACACCATTATGTGTTTAAACATAAAGCTACCTTTCTTTCTAATTGCAAATATATCAGTGAGAACACTGCTTATTCTTTTTCCTGAAAGAAGTCCCAACTCGGTAAACACCAATCAATCCTGTGCTAAAAATGCTCCTTTTAGCATCACAGGAACTCATTTATCTGTAAAAGACATCCAGAGATGCAAGTAAAATGAAGTTGCCTAAATGTCTAAAGGTCCCATATGGTGGGATATGGTGGTGGTTGCACACATATCCAATAGATGATCCCACTGGATTTTAGAAGTAGCAAGCCTTGCTACTGGGAAAATAAACATCTTTCTTAGAGCCCATAAAAAGAACAAAAAAATACAATAATAATCACCAGCTTGTGGTACAAATCATGAGGATCTGCAAGACTTGGTGTTAATTTCCCCAAGGTTTGATTCAACCAAGTCCTCAGTCCAGAAAATAAAGAACAAAATATGCCAAAACATCTGAGCATAAAAAATATGGTCAAATACATCTGCTTTAGCTGATCCCTTAACTACAGCTTTTTGTGTAAGGATCTTCTCAGGTCTCATTCAGTAGCCAGAGACTTGTGTTGTTAAATCCAAGTGCTTGAAGAAATACTGTGATGAACAGTCACAGCCTAACAAATGTGGGCCCACTGCCTCATCCAGAACCATCCAGAGCCCAGAAAAAGCTTAAATTCTCACATGCCAATTGCTTATTAGAAGGAAAAAACACTTTGGCCCATTCTTCTGGTGATATCAGGGAAGCAGATCAGAGAATCATTTAGGTTGGAAAAGAACTTTAAGATCATCAGGTCCAACATTTAACAGAACTGGCTCTTTTTTATATATTTTTACTTTTTACATTGATTTACTGCATGTGTTTACATTGGAATAGAGATTTAAAAGATCATTTTCATTTATGTTTTAAAACACATTATTCAACTGCTTCTCCCCAAATCATATTTTTCTTGGCTGTGTTTAACTCACATTTCATCTGTGGCAATAAATATCAAATGAAAGAAGAAAAAAAAAAGGTGAAGGCAACTCCATTGTAGTAATTAGATTACTCTGGAAATAAAGCAGTGGATCACTAAAATCTAATTTGGAAGTGATGAAGTGCATGTGATTGCCAAGTAATTATTTCTGCACAGTTGTTGTCCATGGGGAGAACAGAATTATTGGACACTACACCATGTTAATGATGCCATGGTTTGACAACCTCATGAACATGCAGGAACACTGGTCTTTTGAGGACATTTTGTGACAATTGTACTCATCCAAAATCTGCATTAATACGTGCACCCCAATCAGTGTGTGTTAGCAGCTTTTGCTGCTGTTTAGTTTTGCAGAATAAAACTTGAGTGTGACCTTATGATCACATAATTAGAATTATATTAGAATTTATATGTTGACTCACTTGCAGAAGAGGAAGAGATGTTGGGCAACACGTAGAAAGAAACATGATGCCGTTATGGAACTATGGGAGATTTAAATTTTGCTTGTAATATTATCTGAAGCTTTTTCTAGGCAATGGGAAATGTGGAGATTGCAACCACAGCTCCATGATTATATTATTATATTCTAATACCGATAATATTTTCATCCTATTTCACACTTGTATTCCAGACCCAATTTTTACTAATCTAAAATAATGAATTTTTCTTCAGCAAGAATCACAGTATCTCACTGTTGACTATCAGAAGAAATGCCAAAGTAAAGAGAAAAGATTAAAGCATAGATGCACTAACCCTGTATCAATAGGTATACTCAGCAGGTTATAAATTATAAATATTATAAGGGGTTGTCTGGAAAAAAGCTCTGATGAATTAATAGAGATTTCATCCCTAATAGAAAATATTGACTCTAAAAGTAGCATCCTGTGACTTGCACCCATTTCATTGTTTTATCAGTGGGCAAAATTCACCTGTAAAGGGTACAAAGTTTTTCTGGTACCGTGGCATGAAACAGTCCTGTATTTTTGTTTTCCAAATTAGTGACTTCTTTGTAGAAACTTTTACCTCATTTTTTACTCTAAGTGGTAGATTCGTAAACCCTGATGCTCATTTGTTGACTAATCTTACACATTATCAGCAAAAACATCTCATGCTTTATCAGCAAATTCATTTGCCAGGGTTTTTCCCCAGGGAGGGGAGTCACCTCCACCTTTCTGGAGGACAGTGAAATGGGATTCCAAAAGCATTTTCTGATGGGCTTGGCAAAAATAATCTGATTTAAAAGCCACAAAGTAAACTAGAGATCAGTGCAAGAGCAGGAATTCAGACTGAGATTTACTAATCAAATATAATTTGTAATTTGTTTTCTGAACCTGCTTCGCTGAAGTCAGTGGGAGGAGTAGAATCAGGGCTTAAAATTTCAATTTTCTGAGCAATATCTGAAGATGCAGCTAGCAAGATTGGCGTGCACTTGTTCATGCATGCACTGGCAGGACTGAATTTCAGCCAAGATGAGCATTTAGAAGCCAGATGTGGAGCAGCACTGGATCACTGATATGGCATTTGGGCCCCACAGTGAGGTCTGAGTGCTGTGGGACACCGTGGTACACACCTCGGTCATGACATAACCCCCTGCATCCCTGTAACTACAGGCCAGAGGTCTTACTGTCCGTGTTGTGCTGCTCTCCATCATGGGATTGAAGAATAATCACAGGGAGCCAAATGACCAGCAAGGGCAGAAGTTACAGGTTGTGTTCCTTTTCCTTTACAATTTAATGATATATTTGAAACAAGTGATTCCAAGAACAGCTGAATTGCTTTTGGATTCTGAAGGAATTCTGCAAAAACCACTGTTCCTCTTAGCTGTCTGGACCAAATAAGAGGCAGCATTTATATTCCATAATTTTCACATACCAGGAAGTTCATACAGAGATGTTGTGTGGGGGGAATCACTCCCTTTCCCTCTGTCCCCCCATGCCTTGCCTTCTGCTGAACCCCTGATGTGTGCTGCTGCTGTCCGTGGCTGACAGCACAGTGCTCCAGCCACTTGCTGGCCCCAAGAAAAATCTGGGGTAATTAATACTCCTGCTACCAAATTTTTGGAAGTTGTATGCAGCTGTCATAGGTTGGAACCACATCTTGCATCACCCTGTCTACTACCAGCGAGGAAATGAGAACGTCTGGGTTGATTTGTTTCCCAACTGAGTGTATATACTCACATACAGGAGCAGAATGAATCCATTCTCCAAACCTAGGGGGTGTGAATGCTATTTAAATGACATGTCTCATCTAATTTCTCCTGTGGCTACGAAAAAACCTCAAACAGTCTTGTAAATGAAAACGTTTTGGCTTGGATGTGCGAGTGGCTGGGACCAGATCCCTGTCAGGCCTATCTGCTGTCACTGAGGAAATAAGTTGGAAAGATAACATGCTTTTCTGCTGGCATAGCTACTCCGAGGATTAAGTCAAGGAGTAAAAAATGTGCAAGAAACAGAGAAATGTAACCTGAGCATGTACCTAAGATTTGTTACCTAGCTGCTGGCAAAAGTGAGAGAACGAAACCTTAGCCTTGAAAATGAGAGTTTTAGATGAAGTTCTGCAAGAAGACATTCTTATGAAATACATTTTCTGCTTTTCACTTATGAGAGACATTGAGGAGGTTAAAAATATTTTTCAGTTACTACTGTCTCATTTGTTTATAGAAGAAATATCCAACAAAGCATCCTGCAGAGCCATTGTCCAAAATGAGGTGCAGCAGCATATTGCAGCTGCCCCTTCCAGCTGAAGAAAGTGATTGGAAGAGTATTTTAATTTAAAAGACTTGTAAAAACCAGTTATTTCATCCTATCCCTCGATATCTGAGTTTAACCCTAAAAGGAAGGTTTTTAACTGGCTTCAGTGTGCTTTTTATCAGGACTGGGATTCAGTCCAGTCTCTGTCCATCTGAGGAACTCATCAGAGATGGTCTCTTGTCTCTCTCACCTGCTGGCCCTCTCTCCTGTACCCTTTCAGGGAAGGATGGCTCTTCCTCTGCATCTTGTGAGGCCTGCACAAGTTGCAGGTGTTACTGGAACTACTAAAAAGTAATCACTGTTTTCACTTTCACAGGACAAAGCCATATTCTCATGAATAAGGAAATAACAGAAAGACGGGATTTTTAAAGTGTTTGGTGTTAGCTTATTCTCTTTCCACTTAGTACATAGGAAGAAACCAAGGCCAGGACTATGTATTTTGGGACATCTCAGCCTTGTTGTGATAGAACCAGTCCCACACAGTATGAAGCCTGCCTCCCTCCAAGTGGCAAGTCCTGCTGTGGGACTGTGGCAGGCAGGCAGTGATTGCAGTGTTGAATTCAGTCTGCTCTGCAGCTGACTCAGGTCCTTCCCCAGCCCAGGTAGTCACGGATCTCCTTGGATTAAACTGAGCCCAAAAGGTCTTGCATTTAGAAAAGGGAGATTCAGGAGTCACTAAGTGTGAGGTTTTTATCTTCCTTTCCTCCTGTTAGAGCCAGGATTAAAGCCCAGAAGATGCAGTTTTCATGTTTGGACTCAGCTGTTTATCAATTCCTATCTATGCTACAGCCTCAGAGGTTGTGAGTTCTGGCTAACCAAGTGCAAAATGGCTCTAACTCTTTCCAAGGCCTTTAAGCACTAATTGCCCAATAACGAGATGACACCTGTATTATTTATACTTTTAACCCAATAACCAAACACCCGAGGTCCACAATGCAGATTTTTTCACCCAATTACAAAACACTACCCAGACCCAGGGGGAAGAGAAAGAAGAAAAACTTAGTGCCCAAAACCCTCCACCTTGCTCTATACACATTACTATATACTAAAATCTTAAACCCGTAAGTTTTCCATGCTGTGATATCACACACTTCTATCCAGACCACACACCCACAATCCCAGAGCTGTCACTCAATTTTGGAAGCCTTCTCCACGGCCTCAGGTCAATGCAGTGTTTGCTTGGGGGTCAGTGCCTGTGAGCACAGAAAGGCTGGAATTCCCAGTGCCCAGGGCTCCAGCAATTTCTGAATCATTTGTGGGCAGAGTTCTCACCTCATCTCCAAACCCTAAGAATAAGGACAAGGTGAGCCCCATCGTCTGCCCTGCCCTGCAGAAATGCTGTTAGCAGGGCTGGGGAGGAGTCACCACCTTCCTTTGCTGCCTCTGTCTCTGGCTGCTCCACAACATGTAAACCTCATGGTGCTGACACTAGAAATGCCCCTGTACTGGACATCTGTGAATATTAATCAAATGTATCATTGTAAGAGAACCATCATTTACCAAATGATTGAGGAAAATACTTGGAGAGTCCATTTTCCACCATCACGGTATCAGAGCTACAAAGGACCTCCAGTGCTTGCAAAGTGATTTAAATGGATTTCATCTTGGTTTCTGCCCTGCCACTTTATGTGATTTCTATAATATAAATATATTTTAAACTGAAAACCTAAATTGAGTGTCCTAACACTGCAAATTCATTTGAGTTTTATAGAATTATTTTTACAGGCCTGCTAGACTTATGAACTGTATTTTGTCAAGGCAGCCACGAGGCTGCAATGGGTTAAATTAATCAGGCTGTATAAATGTGAGCTGAACATATGGTCAGGCCCTCTGAGGGTTTTAAAAAGCAAATGTCTGCTCAAACAAGTAAAGTCCAGCTTTTTGTGAGTATGTTGTCAGCATGAAAGGAGTCCTCCTATTTACCACTATGAAAAAAACGAAACATCTGCAATTATTTCACTTTCTACTTGCACACAATGAAATGGGAGGAAAATTAATGTTTAAGTAGGGACAAAAAGGCAGAGGGGTGGAAAATCCATTTGGGAAACCGGTGTGAAAAGTTGTGGGAGAGAAGAAATATTTAATGGCTGGACTTGCAACAGGAAAGGGAACAGCTCTAAAATGCAGAGCCTCAAACTGCTGCAGAAGTTTTGATTTTTAAGGAAATTATTTTTTTGGTTTTACTCCTCATTACAACACCCCAGAGTAATGCAGTGAATTTGCAAAAGAACCAGTCTTTTAAAATTACATGTCTGTCTTAAGAACCTGACCGGTTTTTGGACTGCAAATTTTAGAACTGATCAGAGATACCAGAGTTTTTTGTGCTATTTGACAGATAATAAAATAAATTCCCGAACTGTGACATCTGTGTGATCTCCGAGTAAAAGGTATTTTTATCTCCTCTTTCTTTCATTTTAAAGAAATACNNNCGGAAACTTCTTTTATTCAAAAGAATTTTTAACCTAAAATTTTGATTTTATTTTATAATCTACGTCCATTGCTCTGCAAATCTATTTGACAAGGAGCAAATGTTTTTTCCAGTGTCCTTGGGACACTGTTCCCACCTGACTTATCCATAGAAAATTAGTTTGAGTTGATTGTGATTGAAGACTCAACAAGTCAGAGGTCTCCTAAACAATGGACGAGGAAGTCTATTTTCCCCATTGGATTTTCATCTACAAACCAAAATTACTGCACTTGATCTCTGGGTTGTCAGTTTGAATGGAGGCTGGAACAAAGAAGTCAAGGACGCCACAGCCTGTGGAGAATCCTTGTAGGGTCCTTTCCTACATCTCCTATTCTCCCAAGCAATTCCTGTTCTCCCAAGCTCCCGGTTCCCTCCAAACAGTGACTGAGACAGCAGGACAGGAAAATGTGCTGATAGAAGAACTGGTTTTATATTATGCCTGATAAATCCAGGTTCATGGACCCTCATAATCAAATCAGTGTCTTTGTAGGGTCAAACAGAGCTAAGTTATGTGAACAAGAGCATTTTGCTGCCTATGGCTAATGCTTAATGATATTATTTCTTTTTCCTACCAGGAGAACTTGACTGAAGGTATTGACTTTAACTCGGTGGCAAAGCTTATGTGTAGCTGAGTATGTCTAGGATTTCTCTCTTTTCAAGGCTATTGAAAAAATTAATTGTTCTTTGAAATCTTTAATGTCCCTGTTTAATCCTCTCACTGTGCCAAAAGGGTTTCTCTTGGGAACCAGTGAAGCAAATTTATATTTTCCCATTAAAAGTTTAAAAGCCTTTTCCCTGCAAAGTTACTGTATGTGTATATATAATATTTATTTTTAATGGAGTAAATAGTTTGAGGCATGCGCGAGTTTTCAAATTCCATCTATATCCCTGAAAGAAATTCCTGTATTATGATAAGGCAGATATTTTCTGTAAGCCTGTGCATTGCCTGGACGCAGCTTTGAGCCACCTTGAGGCAGCAGGGAGCTGAAAGGCAGGAGGGGCAGTCACTGGTGGCCAGTGGATGTGTGTTTGTACTGAAATGAGCAGCGGGTTTGTGTTTGCAAATGACCACTGACCTGCCCGCGCCCAGGCAGCTCCTAAGGGGACATGGCAGGAGCAGGGAATGCCTTGAGAAATCCTGGTTGGTGAGAAGAATCCTGGCCACAGAAGGGCAAACTTGCAATGCAACCTCTTCACACCCCAGAAACAATCCCAAACCAGTTATCCAGAAACAATCCCACACCAGTTATAGGGAGGGTGCAGAGGCATCACACAACTCACTGGTTTGCAAATATGACAGAGATGAATTTGCACTCACTTTTACTCGTATGCCATGACAACACTAATCGAAAATCTTTAAGGACAAGCATAAAATTCTTCCTTTGGTAATAAATCTCCCTAAAATCAGGGCCTTGTTCTAGATCATCCTCCTACCTCTGCCAATATTTAGCCTTTCAAGCATAAAGGAAAGCATACTACTTACAACATAATTAACTAACTGTAAGAAAACATTAAAATTAATAGGAGAGCAGTGACAAAGGAGTAAAAATTATTCCCACCCCCGCCCTCCAAAAACCATTCAGGGTGTTAAATGACATATTCAGGTTGTCTTTTGAGAACAGCTTGGTGAAACAAACCCAAAGGCTTACAATCCCTGTCTGCAGGCCCCTGCACACAGCTAATACACATGTTAAAGTGTGCACAACGCCTCTCGCTCCCCACTAATGAGATTTCAAAATCCATCCTGATTTGCTGCTGTTTACACAGGGAAATGAAAAAATTGATTGGTTACTTCCTTCCCTGGATCCCTGCACCTTGCCTGGCTGCTTGCCGTGAGCAGGCAGGGCTTTGGAGCAAAGCAGACTTCAGAGCAGCAGGGGCTGTGAGGAGAGAGGCTCTGGGATCAATTAAAATGCCAGGCTTTTCCACGCTGCTTTCCAGAGCATCTGTGCATGATTCCACAGAAATTTAGGGAATTAAAGATCAGACAAAGGTAAACATTTCCATGCTTTGCTTAGCACTGCATTAAAATGAGGGCAGGAAATATGACAAGACCATTCAGACTGAAGCTGCGTTTGCAGTCTCCATTTTATTTATTTACATCCAATTCCTTTGTTATTGCAGTTATGTCACAACTGGAGGTTGTTTGAGTCACTGTTTGGGTGCAGACTCTATCTGGAAGTTTAAATCAAACCACTCTGGCTATTGTGAAGTAGCACGAGAAAAAAAAATACATTATCTTAGCAAAGAGATGCTTTTTTTAATGCATCGAATCCCCTTGGAGACACCAAAAAAAAAAAAATCTTTCTCAGAAAACCTCTCCAAGTAACAAAAAAAGCAAAGGAAAACATTTTTGTATTCGTCACACCCTCAGATAAATCCTGAAATCCTGGTAGCTCTGTGCCTTGGCAGACAATTTCAGTATCCGACACCCTGGCCAGCACACTCCGACCACGACTGCCCTGGAAAAGCCCCGCTTTGTTCTGAAGGAGCTGCGTGCCCGGGGCACAGCACACACCCCCTGGAACGAGGGGGATGGAGGAGGATGCACCGGCCACACCTGGGGCCGGGAGGGGCACAGCACACACCCCCTGGAACGAGGGGGATGGAGGGGGATGCACCGGCCACATCTGGGGCCGGGAGGGGCAGGGAGGTGACGGACACTGCCGCTCCTCCTGCAGACACCGCCAGCAGCTGACACCCAGAGAAGACAACACAGGAAGGATTTGGAATTCACAGACAATGGAATGCTGTGCAGGAATGGCGGAGACAGCATTCCAGCTAAATCCAAAAGGGTTAGATATGGAAAGTACCAAAAAACAAAAAGCAGTTCGGGGACACAAACAGGCTTGTCTTGAATCAATACCTACTGAAGACTGTGTCTGTGGGTCTCGGATGTTACCACATCCTGATATTTATCTCAGAATAAGGTAATGCTTTAAATATTTTCAATATTCCTTTAAGGCATTCAGCTCCATCAGTCACTTTTCCAGCTTTGTCCATGATTCCAGCTGAAAGAGCTTTCCCATCATTCTACAGCCAGAGACTACAAACCATGAAGGTTCCTAAGTGACTCTGACCTGCTGCAGTAACTGTGGTGAGAATGTGGCAGTCCCTGCTGCTCAGAAATGGGTATGACGTGGTGCAAGCTCTCCTTCTGTGTCCTGAACTGACTGTCCATTCTGTGTGATGGATTCAAAGGAGGGAGATGGACAAGGCCTGGCTACTGACAGTTTTCGGCTGTGAGGAGCCCAGAAAAGAAAAGTTGCCATGAGAGAAGGAAGAGCGATTTTTTCCAGGCTGTGGGAGTTATTCCTGTACTCAAGACTACCCAGATCCCATCTAACACCAGCAAACTTCTGCTGCCTCAGAAAGGTGCTGTCTTTTTTCCTTAAGTACGGATTTATGGCCTTTTGGAATCTGCGATGTTTCTTTACAGCAATTCCTTTTCTATAATATGATGATATCAATTCATCTTTTCCCAGTAGTCCAGCTGTATGGAATTGCCAGCCATTGATATGTTCAGCCCTATCCTCTGGATTTCCAGCTGCAAACCTGCCTTACAACATTGCAGAATTTGTGCTCTGAAGCTATAGGAAAGTAAAGCCTTTTGTTTTAAAGTGTTAAATGGATAATGGCAGAAGACTTGTCAAAATCCATTACCTCAGCATCGTGATAAGCTCACAATGTCCTTTTACCTTATTTTTAGCTCTTAATCATAAGTGTTAATTTGAATCCTGCCAAGAACATAGAAACAAATTGCCTAATCTTCAAGAGGAATGCGTGTGGTTGCTTTGCATAATGTGGCATAACAGTTAAATTGATGATGGTTTCACAGGATCAGGGAAAACAGGCAAAACGGAGCATTTTGTGATTGTGTTACAAATGCAGACTTCAGAACCCTTGAACTGCCTCATCTGTCTGCCTTGCTTTGGGCTAAGGTACGTGTATTTAAACCAGGAATCACCACACAGACAAAAAAAAAAAAAATCTTTGGTTAATGGTCGCTAAGTTCAAGTACTTTTTTCCTTCAATATTGAACCTCTGGCCTTGGCAGGAGACTGCCCCAGTAGCATTTGTTTTTCCCTTCCTTTTTGGAAAAGAAAAACAATTGATTCTGCCTGTAGAGTGTTCAGAATCTCCTCAGGCTGGCATATTTTCTGAGATGAAGGATAATATAGTTTACTTCTTCCATCTCTCCATTAATCCAAAGGCTAGTTGAGAAAACAGATTTTGTCCCACCCTCCTTTTCCAGATAAAGTCCTGATTGCTATCAAAAGGCAAAGCTGGAAAAAAGGGCACTGAATACCCTGCAGCTTTTCTAGAGCCAGTTCACCACCTGCTGCTCCGTTAGGATCTGGTAATAAAACCAATTTCCTAAGCCTGGTAGACTCTTACCAGTATCCCAATCTATTTTTAAGCCCAACACCACCGTGCGTGCTGAGTGAAGCCTGCAGTTGCTGTAGAGCAGTTTTACATAATGCTTGAGTTAATTATGATTCAAGCTGAATTTCTCCTCCAAATGCTGGGTGAAAACTGCCTAGAGCAGCATCATTATCCATGCTAACAGTAATTAACACATTGCTTGGACAACGCAGAGCGAGCACCTCCCTTTTTCTGCAAACACAACCGTTGTCTTAATGTTTTATGCAATGAGCACTTGTGTTTTCCAAAAAGCAGAAAGGTGTGTTTCAAATATCTTCTACCCAGCAATTTGATACCTAAAGGAGACTTCTACATCTTAAGAAGGCCAATTTTAATTCCAAATTGCAAAGTGTGGATTTAATTACAGACTGAACTAATTCCATTCATGACGCTTTTATAATTGCTACAAATAAAAACTATTTTGGTTTTATTTTTATTCACTTTTCTAGGAAGAGTCCCAAGATTTGACATTCCTTTTGCACTAGACAGGCTGATGATGAGGGCAGTGTGTGGATGCTGGGCCATCAGCGCTGGCCCTGAGCTGGTGGTGTGTCTGTTTTGTGGTTTGAGGGGGTCCCTGCTCTGCTCCCTGTGCTGCCCTGGCCTGCTCTCCCCGTGTGGGATGAGGGGATATTGGAGCTGACAGGGTTTCTGCAGGCTGGGAGCCAATGGCAGCCCCAGGGAGCACACATCAAATATAGAAACACTCCTGTTTTCTTGGTCCTGGGCCGTCCAGCTCAGAAAAGGACATTTTAATGTGAGCTTAGGCCTCTCCTCAGGCATACAGATTATAAATGAACATGCTCTGAAACAAAAATCTGGCCTTTTTCTTTAACTGAGAGAGCACACTTGGAGACAGAAAGGGGGGGAGGACATGGTGCTGGTGTAAAACACATCTTTGAGCACTACAATTGGACCCTTCTGCTTTTACATGGCTGCAGTGATGCCAAAAACCTCTGTGCTCACCACAGGAGCCTCTCCCTGGCTGGAGATGATCCTCAGTGGCACTGAGCTCTCCTCAGCTGGAGCACGGAATCCAAGTTGTCCCAGCACACCTCTCACACTGCTGGTCACACTGACTCCCTTAACAACCCAGGGGACAAAAAACCCTCAAACATTCCTGAGTGTTAGAGGAAGAAAGCACATGTTTGTTTCTCAAAGCACATTGCTCAGTTTAACACATGCACTTCTCAATAAAAGCACTGCTGGACCTGGCCAAGAACCTCAGCAGCTCTTTGAAAACTTGCCCCTGATGTGAATAACCATAAAGTGTATTTAAGTGCAGACGAATATGCCTCTACTGCACAAGCAATTGTAAAAATAAACTGTCTCCCGCTGCTGCCAATGCATTACCCCGAAGGATTACTCCAACACATGTGCTCACTAACCCAGCAGAGCGCAGGCTGGGCTGCCTGCAGAAACCACACCAACTCCTTCCAAGGAATGTTTCAGTGGCGCTGGCCTCAAGGGTCGTTCCCACTGCTGGCAGGTGAGCCGAGGAGCAGAATGCCCGCACAGCCCTTCCCGGGCGTGTCCGAATTCCCGTCACCTCAGCCTGCCGCTGGCCCTGTGCTCCGGGACATGGTGTTACTGTGCCTGTGCCCCCCACAGGGCCAGGTCATGGGTGCTGGAGCAAAAAGGAACAACTGCACGTTCCCTTACACGGTTCCAAAGCTCACACAGGGCCCCAGGACACCACACGTGACATTTTCAGTGACAGCTTGTCTGTCGGGACACGCCTCAGAGAAGAGGGAAAAATGTGTTTTTTGGTTTTTGTCAAAGAACTACAAGAACTTTCAAAGCTCTGTTACTTCTTTGTACTTCAGCAAAACACGTTTTGGTTTGGTGGTTTTTCTGTTTGTTGTTAAATTGAGAAAACTTGATGCAATTTGGGAGAGAAGCACAAACAGCAGAAGGCTGCTGCATTTCCCCACTTCTGACAGCTGATTGTTCCAGGGTGATCTAGTCCTAACCTGAGTGATTAGTAAGGTATCAACACAGCACTCCAGCAGTGTTCCTCTGCATTCCCTGCAAATTTCCTGAATGGATTGTCACTGAATATTTTGGTTTTATATTGTTTGTTTGATTTTTTTCAACTGACCATCAGATTTTGCCCTTAGACAGAGCATTTAGGGCAATCATTGCAGCACTTGGCCTGCTATTTTTGCTCTGAATGTTAGTTTCAAGTACATGTGTTTGAATTATTGTCATCTTAGCCTGTTACTTTTCAAATGTACCTTTTCTGAACTCATTTCTACTCCTGTGAACCATCTGCTACTAGTAGTCACCACATATAAATACTATAGACAAGAGTTTAGTTTACTGTTTGTGAATTCTTCTTATTGTGTACAGTATTATATAGATAGTATATAACTATACCAATAATAATAAGGCTATTTCATGCTGTGTGTCAAATTTATTCTATCCTATATATATTGGTTATTAGTGGTATAGAAGTGCTAATTTAAGTATTTTTTTCCCCTCAGGTGACCATCTTCTTCAAAAACGGAGAAATAACAGACAACACCAAATAATGAGCACCTACCCCACTTCTGGAGGAGTGAAGGAGTAGATGAAAATAACACTACTACAAATATGTTTACTTCTCATGCATCATCAACTGGCTCTTGGTGAGGCAGCCCACCAGCTCCAAACAAGGGATGGCCAATCAGTCATGATCTGCCGTAATCCCACCTGGTGAGATTCAGAATGAGGATACACGGACCAGGATTTCATTGTCTTGCACAATGTGTTACATTTCTGAGCAGCGTGGCAGTCATTTAGCCTAAGTCAAAATACATGTAGCCATGTCATGGATGGTTTTCATTTTCCACCTCTGCTTGATCTATGTGAAAACACCTCTTCTTTTCAGAGTTCTTCCAACAGTTCCCAGGCACACTTAAAGTTCAGGTATCTCTTACCTTGTCTAGCCTAAGACAGAAAACTGAACAACTTTGTAGTTCTTTGGTAAAGAAAACTAAAAGCACCAGCAGGGACTTCTGCAAGCACAGTGCACAGAAGTTTAAGGGACAGACAGGATTTTACTTACTACTACTTAATTTCAATCTCCATTTTTGTTTCTAGAGTCCTGAAGGAATGAAACTACCCATATATCCAAGTCCTACACATAAACAAGCATTTTCAGAATTGGGCCTTTTTCATAACTCTGCTGTATAAGGTTTGCAATAAGCTCAAACCATGTCATTTTTTTCTGGACATTCCTGGTATCACATCCCATTTTCTCTGCTCCTTTTTCACATGTATTTGTTTGTTTTTTGTTTAATCTTGTTGGATTATATTGGTCAAGAAACATTGAATTTTAATTCAAGGGACTAAAAATACATCTTCTTCCCAACACAGTATTATTATACTCATGCAAAAATTTCATACAGCGACATCTACCTCAAGAGTGCACAAAACAGGTAATCTAAACTACATTCTTCCATTGACAACCATGCAGAATATTAAATTAGTTGTTATGTATGTAATTAATTACTATTTAACGAACTGAATGGAGCTCTCAGTTGAGATCTGGCTCTATTTGGCCTGCTGTTACGCAGAAAAAACTCCAAGGGTTTCAATCCCCCAAAATCTGTCAGTTAGTTAATCATTGTCTAGTTGCATTATCCTGAAAATTAAAGTTATAGATCTTTTTTCTGAACTTTATTATGGAAAGAAAAAAGAAATCCATTTGAGAAAAAAATGGAGAATATTGGCTAAAACAAATAATTAAGCATTGACATTAATTCACATGTAAAAACATCCTCTGAAATAGTTTAGAAAAGTCACAAATTATAATTTAAGTCAATTAAAATGAAAACTCGGATTTTAGAGAACACTTCTCACATATAGATTTTGGAGCATTTTGTGAAAAGAGGCAAAATAATTGTTCTCTTTTACAGGGAAAGCTGAGCCTGAGAGGAAGGAAATCATCTAAAGATAGAAGACAAGCCACTGGGGAGGCCAAAAAGAACAGATACTGGAGTCAATACCTGTCATGGTCTGCCTGGTGATCTTCGAGGTGCCGCGACACTGTCAGGGCAGAGACGCCCTTAAAGGACATCCTAAACCCGCCCAGTGCACAGGCAACACTCAGGGTGGTGGTGATACTCAGCTCTTTTATGAGAGCTGCCCAAGCAGTAACATGGCAGAGCCACGCTGAGAGATGTGGGAATAATGAGAGTGGGAATGGACCTTCTCGTCCTCCACATCTTCCTTCCCTGGGCTGGAACCAGCTACAAAATGGCAGCCATGCCTGAGGGGAACGCGTTTATATAGGGATGGGGAGGGGCGCGGTTTGTAACTGGCCAATGGGGCGCAGGATTGGGAAAAGGGCCAAAGAACTGGCCAACCATTGGAGAGAACTGGGAACCGAGAGCATACCCAATAGGAAGGCTGGAATTAGCATATCGCCTCGTTAACTCACAGGGTCATTAGTCTTGGGGGGAGAACACAAAATTAGACTGGAGCTTGGGTGCTGCCATCCCTCAGGGGACGGTGAGCTTATCCATAGGTGGCTTAGGGGCCGCCACAAATACCCTACTCACAAAATCACATTCATTCATGTATTTCTCGGAGAATTACTGTGCCGTCATGGGGCCTTTCCTGGCTTTTCTCAGAGACTAATTGGGAACATACATGAGTATGTCCTAGGGTAGGCTGAGGTTTATTCCCTCTACATGAAAATAGAAGGCTGATATACCAGGGCAGAAAGGTGTACACTGCCAGTTCTGCCAGGATTTCTCCTCGCTCAAATTGGAATTTATGTTTTCAAACTGGGAAAACGCCCAAGCCTCCACCCCACGGTCTTTGTGTGGCTGCAAGTCTTAGCTGAGCCAGTCACTCCAGTTTGGAGCAGGATGGGGTGAATTAGCAATGTCTTTTTCCTCTTGGCTCTTTTTCCTGGTGATATTCCAAAGTTCTGGGTAATCCAGGGAGGACTGATATGCAATAGGCACTGTGGCAAGCCTTCTGAGATGGCAAGAGGCTTTTGGTGCCCTGTAAATACTGTGTACAGGCAGTGGCAGGCACACCCCAATTCTCTGGATATGGCTGATTCTTCACTAGAACCAGGTGTGACCTAATACAGTGTGTGATTTTTCACATAGTGCCCCAAAAAAGCAGAAGATCTTGTGTCAGAGCGACAAAATGTGTGTATTGCTTCTGAATTTTCACATTTCTTGACTTCTGCAGGCAGCATCTGGTGATTTGAGTCCCCAAAACATTTAGTCATCTTATTTTCATGTCACTGCTACATCTTTTTGAGGCACCTTAGAGAAAATCTGTACCATATGTTATACTTTAAAAGTGCACATATTAGTTATCTCCGAGCTTTCAAAATGAATCACAGGATTATGGAAGAGTTTGGGGTGGGAGAGGTCTTTGAGATCATCTAGTTCCAAGCCCCAGTGACATGGACAGGACTACCCCAGGTTGCTCTAGTCCAGACTGGCCTTGGACACTTCCAGGGATGGGGCATCCACAACTTCCATGGACAAAGTGTGCCCGTGACCTCACCACCCTTACAGGGGGGATTTCTCACTCCTAATCCTCCCTTCTTTCAGTTTGGAGCCATTCCCCATGTCCTGTGCCCTTGTGAGAAGTCCCTCTCCAGCTCTCCTGTCCCCTTTCAGGCACTGAGGGGTGTTCCAGGGTCTCCCCAGAGTCCTCTCCTCGAGGCTGAACAAGCCCAGCTCCCTCAGCCTGTCTCCATGGGGCAGGGGATCCATCCTTCTGGGCTCAGTCCAACAGGCACTCACCTGTGAGCAGAGAAGAGAAGATGGTACAGAATATTAACCAGCTGAGGGTTATTTCCTATTTCATTCCAAGAGCCACTCCCTTCTTCCAGTCCTCTCCCCATCAGTCCCTCCCCACAGGCACTTTCTGGACCCAAAGTGGTGCCAAGGCCCTCTTGTATCTTTAGGACACATTTCTTTCCTGAGGCATGAGAACTGACATGAGAGGTTGTCCAGCTGATCTGCCCTTTCATGGCGAGCAGCAATAACATGAGGCCAATCTTGAATAGCCTGTAAGATTATTTAGGCTGCACTCACTCTTTACCATTTTTGCTTATAGAAAAGATAATGTGGATGAACGTGGTTCTGGCTGGGAAACTTGCAAACTAAAATGCAAAGCTGACACATCCACTGATGGCTGAGTTCAAGCAGGCAATATCTGCAGAATCCCAAATCTCTTTTGTAAGCTTCTGCTGCAGTTATCAGACAGAGATGGGGAGTTTATGCACAAGCATAGCTAAAAAATAATGTTTTGGAGCAAAGATCTCTCATTACAGCGTTTTCTAATTATTTTGTGGAGCCCTTTGTAAGAATAATGATATTAACAGATATTAATTGCACTAGTGACCTTTTCTGATACACTAGTCATGCAAAAGAACTTTAAATTCCTAGAGAATGAGTCAGTGCCAGCTCCCACAGACTGTCTGAGGCAGGAAAGGCAGGGGGAACCACAGAAACCCTGCCTTCTATTTAAGTTTCATTTTACCATCCAAAATCAACCTCGTAAGGAAGTGTGAAAAGTTACTCACATTCTCTACCCTCTTTATTCTCACAAGGCACCTGTGTTGCACTGACTAACGCTGAGAGCACGCTCACGTGGCAAACTCGCAGTTCCAGATGACTCAGTTGCATGTTGGTACCATGTACACAACCAGACCTGGGCTGGTCACCCTTTTACACAGAGCTGTGAGCTATTTTGTGTTCAGCACTTCCAGAGTCACACTGCAGCGTGTGCTGAGTCCAGGGCTAGCACAAATCTGCCTGTAAAGCGCCCATTTGACATCAGCACATACCCAGGTAAAGCTGCACAGGTTGTTTAAGGTCTTGTCTGGATTCTCAAGTCATGCACATCTACCTGAGGAATGATTTCCTTTGATGAATAGATGGAGTTACCCCTAATAGTCTCAGAAATTGTTTCTCTTTAGTTACCCCTAATAGTCTCAGAAATTGTTTCTCTTTCAATGTGGTGCTTTCAGATCATCATGGCAAACAGTCTGTACCTTCGAAATAATGAGCACACTTACATGTCTGTAAACAAATTTGCTGCAAGGAGATATATTTATGTAGCAGCTCTCCTGTGTGTTCCTGAAAGACAGATCCTTGTGCCCTTGTGTAGGCTCTGTATCCACTGCCTAAATTTGTTGAGTTACTCACCGTGAATCATTTCCTGGCTGCAAAACGTTACAAAAGGCAACTGCAGGAGGAAAAGAGGCTGTACTGGGGTAGAAAACATCTAATCACAGAGACCTGCCATATACCCACTGCTTGCCACCCGCCTTCTGTAAAATTTAATTTGACTGCAGCACAATGCAAGCAGGTTATGTCCTGTGGAATCTGCACTGCAGAGCCTTAGGACAGCATACATTATTAGCTGTAATTTCATCTTCTCTCTGATGGTTATGAGGTATTTCACCTGAGACACCTTGCCAGTGATGATAACGTGCGGGTTGGATGTGGCTCTGGTAAAGCTGCACATCTGACAATAACAAACGTGCATCTCCAGTTAAATTGGGTTGTTGGCCTGTCATTCATCACATTGGTTCCACTCTCAGTTAAAAGTTGTGTCTGTCCTTTGAGAGGGAATTGAAGAAAGAAATGCCTTTCATGCTGGAGTTTCTCCTAACAACGTTTATTTGGCTAATCCTGAAACCCTGAGATGAACACATTCATTTTAGGTGGGTTTTTATGTTTATGCTAAAAATACCCACTGAATATCTTGATGTACAGATTAACACATTCATTTTAGGGATTTTATGTTTCTGTTATAAATGCCCACTGAGTATCTTGTGATGTACAGTGTTGGTTACAAGTGAATTGTAGGAGGAGGAAAATGCCACTCTGTAATTGATAATGTTGTGTCAAATATGGTGCAGGCTGCAATTATCATCAGTTAGAAATTACATCCTCTCTCACTTTATTATACAGCATGGATGTCAAAGTAACTGAAATGTTTCAGCAACTGAAGTGGAAAGGATGTGAACTACCTAATGGACACACCTTTTTTAGCTGCATTCATTTATTTAGATGTAGGAATGTGTTTCTTTGGAAGCTGTTGCTGTAGTGCATCCATCTGAAAGTCAGTATGTTATAAATAAAGTGAGTTTTTAGGAAAATTAACATTAAGTGAAGCTTTCCTCCCTTCTCTTCTTCCACTGAAAGTAAAAATTATTTGCAAAGTAAATAGAAACTTTTTAAATATGGGAAAATAAATATAACACCCCCCCCCTCCCCAACTGCTTGAATGTTTTACCTGACTTTTCCAAAGACTTACTATTATGTCTCCTGGTTTCAATTAATTAATCACTTAAAAAGTACAACTCAAAGTTCAAATGTGTGAGGACTTCTTTAATAATTCGAGAATCTCTTTTTTTTAAATTTTTATTTATTAAGACTTATTTTTTGCTAGTAAACCAGCAACCCAATTAATTGTACAGGTCTAGGTCTCCTGTGCAGGGGAATCATACATGGTTCTGCAGCAGGAGTTTTGTCTGTGACTGTCTCCTGTGCCTTCAGTCTGAGCAATCTGTGTTTTCCAGCAGTTTGCTTGTCAGCCTTGCATGGGACGCAGATGAAAGGAGAATTTGCAAGTACATTTAAAGAGCTTCATCTATTCACAAATCTTATTTATTTTGGAGGAACAATGGGACAAAAAGGCTTTTGTTTGTTTGTGTCCGAGCTGGGCTCTGTGTTGCCCGCATTGATGAGGGAAGGGTGGAGGGGTGGGATGAGGCTCTTTTGCTTTGAAGAGAGGAGTCTCAAAGATGATATATTGTTGCTTGGTTACAGCCCTTGTTTTTTACCTCTCCCAGGGATAAGTTGTGATGCTAGAGAAGACAACAAGACGGTTTTTTTCCCGAAAACTCTTTACATCCAGAGCTCTAGATGGAGTTCTTAAGAGCTCCTTCTCTTAAGCACGTGTGTCCCTAAGATAGATCTCATTGTTCTCCCCTGCTGCTGTACATCTGTACAGGGATGGCAGCTGTCTGTGCTGAGTGCCCTCTTTATGTACAGCCATCACTTCCACTTTCAATCTGCTGCCAGCATTCAGGGAACTCGCATACTATGGGCAAAACCTTGTCCTGCATGACTGCTGAAACCAAGACACACCTGTGCTCTCTGCACCGAACTGCTGGGGTATTTATAACCCTGTTTGATATGAAGATGTGGGAAAGAAAAAATAACTGAAAAATTATAATCTGATACGTTGTAAATAAAAATCAGTGGCATGGCTTTCCTACAATAAAATTAAATTAAATTTGCTAATGTGCCTCCTAGGTCTTCTAGGGTGATACTTAATTTCAGAAATGTGTCAGCAATGCTCCTCTGCAAATACCTCCTGCCCATCTGATGAATCCAGCCTTCTTTTGTGCTCCTTTAATATCCTATCCACCTAGTTAAAGAGCAGACAACCTCTCCCATGTGATGAGAGGTTCTCGACCAACTAAAAGCAAAGGAGAGCTCTGTCCTGTTCCCTGTGTGTTTGAATCCAGCCCCTCTGACATTCCACAGCTTCTCCTTCTCCCCCCCTCTGCCCTCAGATCTAGTTTTAAAAGCACAGAACTTCTTTCTGGGCTAGACAGATGACTGGGGAAACCACTCAGCATCATCAAGTCACCCTGGGACACCTGGGCTCTACCAGGACGTGTCTGGCTCCACCTCCTCTCCCCTCCCCACCACTCTTCTCCTGATGAGATATTCCAGAGCCTTCCCTGGAAAACCCAGCTTCTCTCAGCTCTCCCTGTGTGACAGAAGCCTCCATCCCTCAGTCCTGTCTGTGGCCCTTTGATTGGCACAGTAATGGCCACGTCTCTTTTGTGCTGGGCAGCCCAGAGATGGAGGCAGCACTCCGGTTGTGTCCCGTGAAGGAATCACCCCCTGGGACCTGCTGGCAGCACTCTTTGTGATGCAAACAGCCTTGGAATGAGCATGTCATTTCAGACAACTCATTAAAAATACTTTACTGAGCTAAAAAGGAAAACATGTAAAACTACTGACTATTCATGAAAATAAATGTTATGGGTTTTATTCTCTTATCCTACAAATGCTTGTCCTATACTTTCCCCCGTGCCTTCTTTTTTTTTTTAAGAAGAAGATTATGATTCTGTGTTTTTGCAGCCGAGTTGTTGGTGCTGACAGATTTAGAGGATTTTATTACCAAGCACAGGGATCCAAGTATGTGTCATCTCTTGAAGAAGTCCTGTTTTTGGACTGACACATGTCACAGAGTAGCAGGCTTCTTTCTCCTTGCCTCCAGAATAGACACCCTCCCATTTCATAATGCTCTGCAATTCATCATTTGGTTTTCTCATGAAATCCCAACGAGTTTGGTTTTTTACTTACTGGCTAAACTATTTGAAACTCAATTTATTTTGGCTGCTTCTGATCAGAGGCTGTTGTTGTTGCTATGATGTATGGCAAGGTATGAAGCTGAGGCCACAACAAGAGAAAATGGCAGACCAAACCAGAGATGAGGTCCTGTTTCTGCCCAAATCAGTAACAAAATGCGACTGAGTTTGTGAGGCCAGGGTCTCATCTGAAGTAATTTTTCCATGTTCCCTTTCCTAAACTCAGATTTTCTTAAATTCCTGAAGGATTAGGAATGTAGCATGAGACATATAAAGCAGCAAATCGTTGGCTGTGGATTACACTTCAACCACGAAAGCCCTCTGAAACAGATATGAACTGTGCCCACCTCCATATGTTCATGCAGTTACCTCCCAAATCAGAGAAACTGAGGGGTTTCTTTTCTTCTTCTTTCTTTTCCCTTTTTCTCTCCTATCTGACATCTCTTTGACTGCAATGGGCAGTATTGATAGCTCCCCAGAAGACAAGGTGTGGGAGGGTGTTGCTGAAAACCTCAAAAGCAAATATAAATTAATAAAACAGATGCAAGCATGTTTACCGAGGTCTGGCAAGCAGAGGGATAATTAAATTTGGATTTAGGAGGTATAGAAATCTTTTGCAGCAAAAATTTAAGGAAAAAATCCTCAGAGAGTTCTGCCAAATGTTAAAATAATTATCTCTTGAATAAAGCTTTATTTGCTTTCCTTCATTGACTGTTGTAAATTCCAGATGCTGCCAAAGCTTTGTTCGATTGATTGAATTGATTATTTTGTTTTATTATAGAAAACTCTGTTCTATAAAAATTACACCGTGGAAACACAAACTGTATTAGTGAGACACTGGTAGGTTAAACCTTCCCACACTTTCTCACATCTTAGACATCTTTCACGAAATTTTTCCAGATTTCAAAAATATACCTGTTTTAGCATACATGGCAGAACTGCAGCATTTTCGCAGTTTGTTCCAATAGATAAAGAAATTGCAATAACCACAGATGTCTTACAGGCCCTTTGGTCATACCTGTGCTCTCCCTAAATACAGAGACTTCTGACTGAGTGCGTGGGATCTGTGTCTTTCTGTCTCATCCTCCTCACAAAAGAAGCACCTCCATTCCAAGCCCTATCATTCTTCACTGGCTGCATCTCCTGACTGAAGGATGTTTAGCTGCAGCCAAAACATTTCTGTTTTCCAGTAACTAAGAGGGTTTTTTTTTCCCCACTTAAAATTCTGAGCTGCTGGTGGTAAGCAGACTTTTTAGGTAGAATAATAACAATGAAAACAACTGAAAATAACATTTTCTATGCAATAATTGGGGTGGTCTTCTACTCAATGATGTGGATGAAACACTTCCTTCAAACCTACTTACAGGAGAATTTAATATATAGACCAAACATTTTCCTTTATTAGATCTTCTCATAAACTAATTATTACGTTTCATTTTGATTGTTTTTTAGTGTTGGATTTCCAATTTAATCTACGCTATTTAGAAGCAAAAATGAAAGCTACAGAGAGCAATTTCAGGTGGAATTACACTAATATTAAAATTTCCCATATGAATTTCTAAGCCTTTCTGTAGTTTACAGTGTGTTTTTTGAAACGTGGCAGGGAATTAATCTTGCAATCTGCTGAATTTTGATTTCCCAGTGGAAATCAAGCAGGAATGGCCAAGGCTAGGAGCTGTGTAAAATTATCCTTTGCACATGGGAATGCTCAGGGCTGGTTCTGTGTGAAGGCAGAGCAACCATTTGGCAGTGGCAGCAGATAGGTGAGGAAAACAAAATGCTGGGAGCTCTGGAAAGCTGGGCTAGCCCTTTGGAAAGGAAAAGGCTCCCCCACAGATATCATTTGCCAGCTTCACTTCTCCATTCCCAGAGGAGGAGCGAGCCCAGCTCCACACCTCTGTCTTTCTTCTCTCCCCTCTGTGCGGACAATTACCTGGGCTGTGTCCCTGCATCCCTCATAGCTGAGCACCCAATGCTTTCAAGTAAGGCAAATTTCAGCCATTTCTGATTAAAAGGCATTTATCTGAGTGACTGTGGTTGGCTTTCCTATTTGTACCTCTAGACATCATGCTCTTAGTAAAGGAGAAGGGAAGAGGATGTGCCAATCCAGCTGCCAGAGTAGCAAGGGGTTCTGAGTGCCTGTGGCAAAACATTGCCCCAGACTGAAGCTGGTTTTTAACCACTGTCAATTTCTCTATCCTAGCAGCACACAGGGGAGCTAAAATCTGTGTTTCAGACCTTGGTTACAGCTTGTGTATTGGGGTTCATCTTTCTTGCATACCCTGTACTCCTATCATTGACTCGCAGTAGAAAAGGGAAATCCTTTGCATTTACCAGGTCAGTATCTAGTGTAGTTTAACTGACCTGGTAAATATACCAGGTCCAAATAACTCTACTACTCACATAATATACAGATTTATCTTGGGGTTAGGTCAGTTTCAAGCCAGTCTGTTTACTAAGTGCTGTAGCACGCTGTATCTTTAAAATCGGACAACACCTATGGACACCAAGTGTGCCTTTAGTTATTATCTGCAAATAAACCTCTGGTAATGAGGTTTCAGATCTGTTGGCTCAGTGCTGGGGTAATTCTCAGTGGAAGTGACTGCAGCCCATTAGGCAGGGCTGCCCGTGCTGCCGAGGTTGTTAATTTGACGGGGCTGTGTCACATTAAGTAGAACAAACATGTTTTCACCCGCCCAGCCAGCCAGAACGGACATGGCTGTTACTCTAACAACTGGATATTGATTGGGAGCACTCACCCTTCCCGACCCAGCGCTGGTACATGAAAACAGAGCCGGGGCTGATTAGGAAATTGTATGTGTTTGTGCACATGTGTGCCGTGTTAATGGCCCACATAAATTTCAGGCCTTTCTGAATTGCTGTCATGTTAATGCTCTGAGCATGAGATCTGTCACTCATTTCCTGCAGAAGCTGCCAAGCCTCGTTTATCTTTAATTATTTATTTGTCTGCATCCTTGTACCCATCTGGGCACACCATGCTTTCAGGGTCCACCGCCCCATATTGAAAAAATTGTTTATTAGCTGTAGCTCTAATAAAACTGTCTCGGGAAATGATGAAGCTGAAGAACTGTTGGGATTTGCTTCTGGTTTTGGTCTCGTGCGTGGCATGATTCAGTAGATAGTAGTGTGCTCCTTTTGTGCATTCTTGAGACAGAGAATACCATTAGCTGGGCATTTCTGCAGAAAACCAAGAAACAGGGGAACTAAAGGGGACAAAAATAAGAATAAAAATCCTCCACTTGCCTTGCCACCAGGAGAATGATGAACTCACAGGTAGTTCTGGGTTCACTGGAGTCATGTGCTCTCATCTCCTGCACACCTTCCTCAGTGAAGGCAGGAGTTTGTTGATTCATTTGACTTTGATATTCTTCTCAGTTTTTTTGTCCTGCTCCCTCTGAAATATTAAGGTCTTCACCAACTGTAGAATTGTGCTACATCTTCTCAGCTTTACTGTTTCTAAAAGTAATACCAAGAGCTGATAAGAAGTTTTTACTTATGAAGGTAACTACCACACATTGTCTTATAGTCAAAGGTCAGTTTGGGCCACTCAAAGTGAGAAATTACAGGTTTAGACACTTTTAACACGGTGATAGAGGAATAATCATAAGGGATAGATGTCTCTCATATGTTTTCTCCAAAGTAAAATATGGAACATATGTAATATTTACTTTCCACTATTTGATGTGGGGTTTTTTTCCCTAGCACTGGAATAATTATTTATAAAGAATACAGGTATTATAAAAATATATTCTAAAATACTTAAAATACTTCTTAAAAAAATCTAGATTTTAAGAACTTAAATACTTATTTTGCATTGTAAGATACTTAGGAAAACAATGTAACAGCATTAAAAATTTGAAAATTATATATTTTTTTTAAATGATTGGTTTTAAGATAACAGAAAACAGAACCTAGTATTGCATTGCTCTTGCATTTCTCTCCTTCACAGAGCAGGAACAAGCAATGCAACAGTGAAGAAAACAACACTGAAGATTATCTGCAAGTAGAAAAGGAATTTTATGGACATGATCCATTAACATAACATATAAATACGCTACAGTGCTAAAATTCAAGAAAAATTGGGAAGAGAAAATGGCACAGCTAAGTAATAAATGAGTGGTCCTGAGCAGCAAAAGATAATGTTCATCAAAGAGAAAACATCATGTTATGTATAGAAACATTTCTCTCTACAATTTTAGTGAAACACTTCTACAATGAAAGAACTTATGAAAAATGATCAGGTTTATGGAAACAAATTTTTCAAAGGATCTGTTTGGGTATTGAAAGTGCTTTTATTTCTCCACCTTGTTATACTTCCAAGCACCTGGAACAATCAGAGGAAATATTGCTTGGAAGCCCTTCTAGGAGAGTATGTGGGGTAATAAAACTTAATGTTCATTTTCTATAGCTCATAATTTGTGAAGCAAACAATCTCAGAAATATATTTTGATCCTCTGCTTTGTGGAGATCATTGGAATTCAGCTGAGTGAACATGATGATGAAAAGTGATCCTGGCACGACTGCATTTGAAGGGAATTAAAGATTCATGGGAGCTCTGCAGAGGGACGTGAAACTGGAAGAACACCAGAATACACAATTAGTCATAGGGGATAATTCTGCTGTGATTTTGAAGTGATCAATGCGTTGCTTTTTCATATTATTAAGCTATAAATTATTTTATATTACTACCCCAGAAAATCAGACTCTTCATTACAGAACAGTAGTGCTGCAGGAAGTTATATAAAAGTAATCACGTATATAACAAAATCATCCATCACCCAAGCAATATGTGTGCAGTTGCAGCTAGTCAATATTACTCTTCTAATTTTTTTAAATACTGAATTCTAATGAATATTTCATTTGGAAAATTCAGAGGCGTACTTTACAGAACGGAGCTCTATTGGCACAAAGCCTTTCCGATCCTTAACGTGATTTATAGAATGCACAGGGTGGGAAGGGACCACAGTGGGTGAGCTGTCCCCACCTCCCTTTGGCCACTGCTGGCCCCTGGGCGGTTTATTGTCCCTTGGGATGTTCAGGTCCCTCTCCAGAGAGCTGCTCTCCAGCAGGTCAGCCCCCAGCCTGGGCTGGTGCACGGGGCAGGACCCTGCAATGCCCTTTGCTGAATTTCAGGCACTTCTCTGCCCATCTCCCCAGCCTGTCAATGTCTCTCTGAAGGGCTGCACATCTGTCTGGGGTGCTGGCCACTCCTGCCAGCTTGGTGTCACCAGGTCAGTCACCGGGGAGGCTCCTGTCCCCCAGCCCTGGTCCCTGGTGGAGAATTTAAACAGTAACTTTGTGCCCGGCATTGAGCCCTGGAGGACACCACCAGGTCCACGTCCCCAGCGGGGTCCTGTGCCCCTGTGGCACAGTGAGAAATGGCTGAACACTGACACACTGAGAGATGGCTGAGCAGCAGAACCCAGAGGTGTCTGCAATAGACAGAGGCTGATCCCGTGGCTTTAATTCCTGTGCTCTCTACAACTGTACAGAGCCAGCAATGTTTTCATTATCAGAAGGGTGAAACTAATGTCTGGCTTCAAGGAAAATAAATTATCATTGAGGAGGCGACTTGAACCGGGCCCTGATTTTAACTGCTCTGTATCAGCCTGATGAAATCAACACTGGATGGGACTGCCAACAACATTGGTAGGTTTGATTGAATTGCAATGCTTCAGACAATCATCAAGTACCTTTTGACTAATAAAGTGTTCTACTTTTTGTCCTCTGCTTCATTTTAGTTTCACCTGTGTAAAAGGGAAATATTTTTTCTATATCAAAATAAGAGAAAGAAGTCTGCAAATTCATTAAATCTGGTTGAGTGACAAGGAAGAAACAATTAGAAACTGGAATCAGATGGATGCTTTGATGGTTGGGTATGGGTCTCTCCCTACTTTTATAGTAGAGCAATACTTGCAAGCTAAAGAATTCTTCACTCAGATTTTTTGTAAGAAAAGTATAATATGTATGTTCTCCAGCAGAAAAGGATCAGAATCTGACTTTTTTTTTTCAGATGTGCTTTTTAATTTCTTGTATTTTATTTGTCCCTAGGATGTACACAGCCTTGTGTCTTTCTGTCAGTGTTCTTCCTGAAAGTCTTGGACTAAATGCACAAAGGGTTTTTTTCCTGTATGTTACAAACAGCAGTGTGACTAGAATGAGAACAAATCTGCCACACTAAAATCATTTGGATCATGCTCAGGAATCCCGGTAGACATTTTGGTTTTCTGCATCCACTACTTGGAATGAATAGGAATAAAGACATCTATCTCATCAACCTAAATATATTTCCAATCTGATTCATCCTCCAAAGGAGATTAGAGCATCTTAATGCTGTGCTACTGCTTTTTCTACAGTGGGGAGAAGTAGTTGACAAAATGGATGTTTAAATCCTCATTACTTAGTTTCTAATAGCAGTCAGCAATTTAAATAAGGGTGTTCACACACCTTACAGGTGGTGCTTGTGCCTCCTGCCAGCTCTCACTGCACATGGCTCAGGGTTTAGAATTCCAGCACTGTCTCTAAAATGCCACTATTGAGATAAAATGAAGGATTCCATTTTGAAGCTCACAGTCTAACCTGGTGTACTTGTCAAAGCTAAATTTCTTCCAACCAATGCTCTTTGGTTTTGGGTGCTCTTTGAAGTCCGTAGAATTTCTGCCCTCACCCCAGACAGATTCAGGAATATCCCCAAAATTAATTTTTAGATAACCTGAAACTCAAATTGATGCTGTTACAAGAATACATATTTCCCCCCTTTGTACATGGCAACACCATTGTTAGTGGTTCCTTTTAACAGCTGGGCCACTGAATTCGTGACCACTTCTGAGAATATCAACCTGAGCAACTCCTACAAAAGGTGTGGAGTTCTTTTCCTAGTCAATGGTCTCACTTTCAGTCAGTGATTAAACAGAAAATAAAAAAAAACCCTTATATCTTCCATGGCTGTGTTGCACAAATGAACAATTTTTCCCCAAGACACAACACCATTTTAAATATAAACATTAAGCACATGCTTAATTTGTTAGGAGTTGTTTTAAAATTCACAGAAATTGCTATTCTGCAGCTCATGAACTGTTCCATGTGCTGGTCTGCTGAAAAGAAAAAGGACTGAGTATGCAGCACAAAGTAAGCAGCTGATTTTTTGCACCATATTTTTCCAACATCATTTGGAAACATTAACAACAGAGGGTTCTGTCTTTTTAACTAGTTGGTGAGGCTTTTGTTGCTGTTGCTGTGTGACATATGCTGTGAGGCCTTATGTCCTGCAAAATGCTAATAAAGGATTTTGAAAGCCTGTGTTGCTTTCATAGACACAAGTCAGGATTCTGATGGGTGCTCCTCCATCTGAACAAGATCCCTGCCTTTAGGTATTGATCAATTCTTTGTAAATGAGGCTGCTGCTCAGTCAGTCTTTGGGGCTGTGGAAAGTTCACAATGTGATGGTACACACAACACTCTCTGTGTTGAACTGAGTGTGGAGTGAATTAAAATTATTAACAAGTCTCCCCTCTAAAGACCATTAGCTTGGTAATAAATCAACAAGGGATGCCACAGCATGATGAAACTGTTACAGCCTGCAGTTATTACAACACATGGGGCACTGTCAGAGGACTTTAATCTCCCTCAGGAAAAATAATTTATTACAGCAACATCCTCTGAACTTCCCTTGTTGATATAAAAATTATTGGGATGAAGCATTTGGCAAAGCAATATTAGCATTGCTAAGCAGGTTGCATATAGTCATTCCTTTCATTAATCCACACCAGTACCTTCAGTAGTGAATACAGTGATCTGATTTTGAACCAGAAACATGCCAGAAGCAAAGATCTTGTATTTGGGGCAGTTTGACAATAAACATATTTCCTGGTGATTTTAATGGTGAGAGAGAAGATGTGGATACATGAACCAGTATAAATAAATGAATAAAATTCTTTATTTGGCTTTAAGGCCTTTCCCAGTTATCCCACTGTATGCTTGGACTCATGCAAGGCATGCTTCTGCAGGCAGAACCCTGCAGAGCTTGGGCACAAGTTGTGGGAGTGTGATGGTGCCTCTGACACAGGTGTGTGTCTCTGGGAACAGGTGGGAAGTGTTTAGCTATCTTTAATTGACTTTCTTGCATTTTATCTTTTTTTTTGCCAGAGGTGCGATTAAATGCTCCAGATGGTGTTTCTTGTTTGGACTCAGATGTTTATTAATTCTTATCCACATTACAGTCTCACAAACTGTGGGTTCTACAGCACTTGTAGCTAACAAACTAAAAAATGTCTCCTTTCTATCTCTCTACAAGGCCTTTTAAGCACAAACTGTCCAATTAAGAAATGACACCTCAATTATTTTGGCTTATAACCCAATAAACAACCACCCGTGACCTACAACATGGACTTTTCTATCAATTACAAAATCCCACCCAGACCCATGGAAGAGAAGGTGAAAAAGAAGGACTGGCCTCTGCCCTAAACCTTCCATCTTGCTTTATATATATATATTACTATATTCTAAACCCTTAAACTCTAAGTTTTCCACCCTGTGATATCACACACTTCTATCCAAACTCCACACCCACAATCCCAGTGCTGTCACTCAATTTTGGAAGCCTGTTCCAAGGCCTCAGGTCAACGCAGTGTTTGCTTGGGGGTCAGTGCCTGTGAGCACAGAAAGTCTGGAATTCTCAATGCCCAGGGCTCCCACAGGACTTCAGTGTCCCCAGTGCCCAGACACTGCATGGGGTCAGGCTGCCACCGGTGCCCCAGTCCTCACAGACACCCACAGGACATGCTGGGCTTTGTCTGGGGTGGGGACACATCGATCTGCCAGGCCAGAGACAATGTGGGTCACTGTGTTTGCTACCCTGGGCTGGAGGCAGCTGCCTGCTTTAACCAGAACACAGCAGCTGAGAGCATGGCAAGGAATTCTTCTAGTGCCTGAACAGTCAGCTTTCACAGAGCATAATAATGGCTTGAACTGATATCTGCCCTGTATTAGTTCCATATGTTGCCTCTGCTGAAGGGAAAAAACAGGATATCTGCTTTGGACAAAGATATCCAGGCCTTTGGACAAGGCTGGGGAAGAAAATCAGCTCAGAAACCTTTGCCATTAGATGAAAAACTTAACCACACTTCCTAAGTAGGCTAGCCAAGCTCACATGTGATGAGGTATTAAGTAAAACAAGCTAAATGTAGGTAACTGAGAAATTACTTTAGAAGTGTTTACTTTAAATATGCAGTCTTTGATTGTACTGGGCTTGTTGCTTTGGGTTTTTTTGGGGAGTGGGGTGTAGCACCTTTGCTCCAAAAGGTGTACAGAAAATCAGATGGAAATTTTTAATCTCCTATACAACATATAATTCCACAACTGAGGGGATCAACATGAAGATTTTTGTCTTCCCCCCCCCNCCCCCCCGCATCTGTTCTAGTTCCACACAATCTTTTGAGTATGAGGAAATGCCAGTAATCTGTTTTGAAAACAATGGTATTCTGCTTTCCCCAGCTACCTGCCTTGATGGCATTTGTTATGTGGCCTGATGCAGACAGACACCAGCAGGCAATGCCTGTACATGCAATAGTAAAATGTAATTCTTTTCATTAACGCACGTGTTAAAACATTCCCATTCAATGCTGCTAAAAGCACCTGCTCTGAGCCAGGAATGTGGCATTGCAGGACCCTGAAGGCCAGACTGGCTGTGCCTGAAGGGCTTCCAGGGAGGAAGGGGCTGGAGATCAGCATTGAGCTGCCCTCGTGACTCAGATCCAGCACACAGACATGGGAAAGACATCCACACATTGCCAGATTTACTCAGAGATGTTGTACTACTCATTCAGGTAAAGTTATACAAGTATATGCCTGAGCAGTCATTTTTGTTCTTTTTCTCTAAAGTGGTCAACTTCTAGCAGCTTTATTTTCTTAAGTAAATATTTAAATAACGAAATGTCTCCTGCAACACCTAATTCTGCCCACAAAGGCACGTATTTTTCAAATTCACAAGGAATTCATTTTTTCAGAGCTTCTGGTTGCATAGACCACTGGAATTCTTGGCCCCATGTCACTTAAATAGACCCAGTAGGGCAAAGGTGGAGAAGCAATCATGCATGGACACACAATCAGATTTTTTAGTGTAATGGCCAGGATATGCTTAACAGAAATACCAGAAACCTGTAAAAGAGTTACAGCTATTCCTGGTAGCAGCAGTAAAACTTCAAAAAGCCTTTAGTCTACCCTTGGCCCATAATTTCATCTTCTCTTTTTCCTTTGTGCGTATTTCTCAGACAAAATGCTAACAGTAAAATCATTCCAGACATGTGTCTTCTATTAACTTGTTGAACTCAAGAAACTCACAGCGCTCCATTAGAATGATTTCCCCTCTCCCTAAGATGCCCTGCCACAAATCATGGAGCAACTTTAGGCATTCCTTGCTTATTCCTGAAAATACTGTAGTCCTGAAAAAACCACTGAAAATCCCTTTCCAAAAAGAGAAGTGGAATTCTGAACTGTGGCTCAGAGGCATTGCAGGCTTCTGCCCTAAACTATCTTAGATGAATTTGATAGCCTGGGGTTGTGTTAGTGGAGATTGATTGAAACATTAGCTGGGTTTAATCCTGCTGCTTGGGAAAAAGGAATAAAAATTGCAGGCAGAGTGGTAGCCCTGAACGGGATGATCAATACATTACCTCTCCCAGAAATCTGAGGTATTACATTTCACATTAAATTATTTAATAGAATCTGCGCCAAAGTTAATATGCTCCATATCAGAAGGGAACTGTGAATGTTTTTATGACATTTTATTTGAGCAAGTTTAAGTTCATTTTTCAAAACCATGATCACACTTGCTATTTTTATATGGCTCCTTGAAAGTGTTTCCCCAGAATGAGTCCCGTGAATTTTCTTTTGTCTGAATGGAATTGAGCCTTCTAGTTAAAAAATGATGAGCAGTAATTAGGACATAAATTATTTAAAGGTCTTGTAGTTTAAGCAGACATAAAAACTGGCAGGCAATTAAATCCACGGTAAACTCACGGGGATACTGGTGGAAACAGGTGGAAGCAAGTATTTTATGAGATCTCAGGACAAGCTGAGGGCTCGGGAGACGGTGACATGTGGATGAAAACTGGCATTTTTCAGCCTAATGCTGGCTTAACAAGATGTATAGGAAACCTTATTACACTGCTGTGAATGTCCCCTGTGGGCCAGAGGGAGGCCAAAGCTGCAGATGGGAAGAGCCAGCCCCCTCTCTGCAAGCTCCCTCTTGCTTCCAGCCCTTTCTGTGCAGAGATATCCGTGGTGTAGCCCTTCAACAGCTACTGGGAAAGCGAGTGGAGCAGAGAGCATCCTGACAAATGGGCAAAGCTTGCCAGCATCCAGGAATTTACAGGGGGGATGCTGGTGCCTCTGATGCCTTGTACCCACCCTGCCCACGTGAATGCAGGAAGCTGAGGATAAGGAAATGCTGCCAAAATCTCTCTGCCTAATCACAAACCTAATTTTAAAATTTTCAACCACAAAAATATTGTTAAATATTCATTTAGCTTTTTACGCTGTTGTTCGTCATTTTGTAAGAAATGATTTTATGCTGACATTTCTTTTAATGAAATGCATGGCCATCATGTTGAAGCACAAATCTCTTTTTCTTGGCTGTATGAACACGCAGAGGTTACAGATCTCATCAGACATCTACGCTGGGAGGCAGAGGTGATAATACAGCACGGGCTCTGGACTCGGCTCTGTGGAGCTGAGACACCCCAAACATGTTCAGGTAGATGAGATGTTTAGGTTGATTCATTCCAAGTAATGGATACCAAAATGTCTACTGGGATTCCTGAGCATGATAAGAATGGTTTTAGTGTGGCTCGAGACAGTATTTGGTGTTTGGACTCAGATGTTTATTAGTTCTTAGCTCCATTACAGTCTCACAAACTGTGAATTCTGCAGCACTTCTGGCTAACAAGGTAAAAAATGGCTCAGTCTCCATCTCTCTACAAGGCCTTTTAAGCCTCCACTGTCCAATTAAGAAATGACACCTCAATTATTTTTACTTTTAACCCAATAACCAACCACCCGTGGCCCGCAATGAGGACTTTTCTATCCAATTACAAAACACCACCCAGATCCATGGAGAAAAAGATGAAAAAGAAGGACTGGCCTCTGCCCTAAACCCTCCATTTTGCTTTATATATATATATATATAAACATCTGCTTGTCCGGATCAGCCCTGCAGTGTTAACCCTGTGCAGAAACAAGCCTCTAAGGACTCTCAAGATTCCCATGAACATCACTTACCCTGGCATCAGACAGGGACTGCCTCTATCTGCCACTTTTATCTCCTTTTTCAGCCAGAGTCAGGATTAAATGCTCCAGATGGTGTTTCTTGTTCAGGCTTAGATGTTTATTAATTCTTATCTACACCACAGTCTCACAAACTGTGAGTTCTACAGCACTTGTAGCTAACAAACAAAAAATGGCCCCTATCTCTCTCTCTACAGGGCCTTTTAAGGATAAATTGTTCAATTAAGAAATGACACCTGAATTGTTTTTACTTTTAACCCAATTTAACCCACCTGTGGCCTGCAATGAGGACTTTTCTATCCAGTTACAGAATATCACCCAAACCCATGGAGAAGAAGGTGGAAAAGAAGGAAAAGAAGTGTTATCACTCAATTTTGGAAGCCTTCTCCACAGCCTCAGGTGAAATGCAGTGTTTGCTTGGGGGTCAGTGCCTGTCAGCACAGAAAGGCTGGAACTCTCAGGGCCCAGGGCTCCAACACACAATATAATGACATTGTTATGGTCCAGAAAACTACAAGTGAAAAGCCTCACCACAAGGGAACAGCTGATTAAACTACTATTTGACTCACAAAAATTGTTACTTTCTTTTCCCTGTAAACGCTCACTTTTTGAGGCTTGACTTCTGCAGCGGACACATTGAATTGTACAATTTCACGATGCAAAATAATACTGAAAAGCTCTTAGGGCACTGTTTCCTGTTTATAATCCACATCTGATTTCTGTACTGCAGAAACAGACTTAAAAGCTCCAGAACCCCCTAAAGAATTGATTATTTTTAGGTATTTGGTTGGTTTGTGATCTTTAAATCCAGCCATACTACTTTAGCTAAATCTGGTTGTGTGTAACTGTTAGTAATAATGAACCATTTTAAATACCTAAAAAAAGCTTTTAGCTTGCATTACAGCTTAGCACAGCATGCACAACACATTGCTGAGCAAAAGTAGTTTTAGCACTCATGAAAACAGTCCTATATTTGACAGGAATCTGATTAAATGATAAAGTCAGTAGGCTTACCAGCACTTTTATTTCTTTGCTGTAAAATGAAAATACAGCTAAATACACAGATAAATAATGCATAGTATTGCTGGGGAAACAATTTCCTTTTCGGCTTTTATACATTGTCATAAATCTTCAGATACAGTTTTCCGAGTTGCACAGGGTATTCGACTATTTCCTTTTTATTTAAATTGCAAATGAACATATAAATGCCAAAGGCCTGGATTTTTAAAGCACCTTGAGGGACTGCTAATCTTATTCATGGTCCTTCTTCCCATTTAGGGAAGAAAATATTTGAAGCTAGTATACTAGCAGTGGTGTACAGAAATATCACAAGCTCAAAAGTATTTTTCTCTCTGTAAGACAGAAAAACATCATAAAAGTAGATGCTAGGGAGTAAAAAGCCTCATTTATAAATTAAATGGTGGTGACTACATTGCCAAAGTTACTATGGCCTGGAACTGTGATTAGGACCCCACTACCCTAAGCATTGTACATGTAGTGTAAAATAAACCACATCCCCAGGAAAGCATAAAATCCACCCAGAAATGAAACATGAGTGAAAGCATTGCCACGATAAGCTTACATATGGGAGACTGGGAGGGCTCCTAAAGCACCACATATTAAAAATACTTATTATGGCTTCATCCTTTGTGCCAAGATTACTTCACTGGGGAGTTTAAGTGTCATGTAAAAAAAATTATTTACTTTAAAAATAATGAGCCATTTCATTTCTATTTAATAGGAATCTAATAACTTTGACTTCTTCTCTGTTCAACAGAGAGCTATTTTATATTCAGTTCCACTCAGAGACTGCAGTGGCAAGGGGACCTTGGGTCTCCTAATGCCAACCTGGCAGATCCTAACTGGTTTGCTTTGCTGGTGGAAGTCACAAAGTCACCTGGGACTGGCACAACGCAAAAAAAGTCAGGCTTAGTGATGGTACACTATGCCAAAGCAGAAGTACTGAGCAAGGATCTGCAAAATGCCAAGGGGAAATCAAGATGAGAAAGACATAAAATCCTCCTTTCTGGGAATTAAAAAGCTGGCAGGCACACTGATCCATTTCTTCTCTCAGTTCAGTCCCAAACTCTCCATGGGAATCAGGCATTTCAGGTGGTTTTTCTGACTTGAGGCCAGTCTTCTTTCAGAGCAGAGCAGAAGCAGGTGCTCCAAAATTTATCTAATAACTCAGTAGAACAAGGACTAATGTGGGCTACAGAC
>VZDJ01000375.1:196763-273660 GCA_008694505.1 Cyanoderma ruficeps
CTGTTTCTCTCTCCCTCCCTTCCTCCTGGTTTTAGTGATCAGCCAGTAAAATACATTGTCAGTCTCTGCTGCCCCAAGCTGTGCTGAACAATTAAAAATTCATGGAGGTCTGCAAGAGAGAAGGTTTGTTTGAGACAAGGGAGAGAGCCTGGAGTCCAATGAGAGCATTAAGTTAGGAAGGGTGAGATATGCGCCTTCTCTCCAATCAATAAGTAATATAAGAATTTAATTATTTAGTGCAGTAGATATTAGGAACCTGATCTCCCCTCTCCACGTGACACTGATGTGTTGCTATTTCTAGTTCTCATTTCTGGAATAAATTATTTATGTATATAAAGTGCGTGTGAGATTTTGAGTTTATTTATGTGTGAACATATAAGGGGAGTTTATTTCTATGTCACATATAAGGAGAGGATTGTCCCACATTCATATACAGCTGGATGGGCTCTGAGATGAGCATCACCATTTAGGAACAAGGCATTGGAATCATAATATCGACATGCATGCTAGGGCCAGTGCTCAGCAAAGGTCAAAAAGAAACTCAAACGTTTGGAATTACATGAATAGGAAAAGATAATGAAAGAAAACTGCATTCAGCCATGGAATACATCTATGGTTTGTCAACACCAGCAATGTCACAGCCAGTTATGGTCCTCTGACCTCGCACAATATATACTGGAACTAGAAAACTTTCAGAGACAAGGAATTCAAAAGAATGGAATGACTCTCACACAGAAAATGGTGGCTAGCAATCTTCAACATGGAAATTAAGGCATCCAATCAAGACAAAAGTCTTCAAAATCATGAGTAGGATAGTGAACTGTCATTTGTCTTATCCAGTGTAAGAAAATCAGGACCATCAAATTAGGGGAGGAGGGGCTGACAAAAACAAACAAACAAAACCCCCCAAACAAACAAACAAAAATATCCCAAAACATTTACAGCAAGCAGGAAGTGGTGGTTGTGTTAGGCCTGTGGAATTGTGTGCTTTAGGGCATCCTGGATGACAGAACACATTTTGCAAAGAGGCGCCTAACAGGCATTCAGAGGAGAGATTAATTGATGACAACTAAGTGGACAAATACCAGCAGGCTTTGGGAATTTTCCAGGCTGAAAATGGTGGGAAGCTAGAAGAGTATGAGCAGGGAAAATGCTGCATATTCCTGGTTTCTTTGTACTCCCCCACAGGAGCCCCCTTCTCTTCATTGCTGGAGTCAAAGCAGTAAGATGTGGCCTGACGAGGACAGCAATTCTTGTCCTTTGTGATCCTTCCTTACACATGGAACTGCTTCAGCTGTAAGGATGAAAAGACTGAGGAAAAACATCCTCATGCAGCTGAGAAGGGGTAGATTTCTGGCCTCACACCTCAGTGACTTTCAGAACATGCACAAGAACATACAAAAAGCCTGTATATTTCCATAGAAGCCTGTATACTTCCATGGAGCTCTGTTTCAGTCTTTCAAATCTCACAGTAGTTCTTTAGTTGTTGTCCAACAGAGTTTGTTGCTGAAAGTTCTGTGGAATAAATGATATAATTTTGTTACCTGATAATTTTATAGCCTAAAAGTTAACAGCAGTAAAACTTTCTGGCGTCCACCCATGCATTTGGTGAAATATGTGTGGGTCAAATGATTCATCCTCATCCTCACAGACTTTTTTTTCATATTCTTTCAAGTCAGAAGATGCATTTGGTTATTTAGAGATTATAAACTTTTTTTTTTTTCACAACCAGGAGACATATGGGCAAAAAAAGAGAACAGATAATGTTGTACCTGCCAGCCTGAATTAGCAGTTATGGAAAGCTGCCTGGTGTTACCATACTTGGTGTAGATCTGAAATCCAAATAGAGCCATCTATGTTGTTTCCAAAGCACTTGCAGACCCAATTTTAATAATCACTTGGTCAGGAACATTTGGGGCAAGCCCTAATCAGAAGATTAATTCTTAGCAGTTCTGCCTTAGAAATTCACTGTAAAAGAAAACCAAAGACTGTAATTTCTGTAATTAAGAATCCAGCTTATTAAGAAAATAATAACAGCATCATGTTATGGGTGTGATGTTGAGAGGCCTGTGTCAAGAGCACATCCCAAAGGTATCTCTTCCCTTTCAGAAGCAATCTCACATGCTGCAAAGACTAGAGATGGACTTGTGAACCCAAATATGTACCCTGTTGCTATTCAGACAAACACATTGCAAACACACTGCCATCACATGATCAAGTTTCAGCTTAAAAATATTAAGGTTTCTTCCCCTCAACAACCATACAGAAAGTTGTTTTAGGATCTTGTTGGTCAGATAGTTGGACAGCTGATTATCTAACTTTTATTACTATAAAACACTTTATACTTTCGTCCTTATCTTACACAGTTTCAGGCTTCAGACACTTCCCAGATTTGTGTTACTGCTGAAGGATATTGAGATAAGACAGATTTTCACATTTCTACTGTGGTAGAATATATTCCTAAACATCAGTAAGTGATAAATGGAGGATCCCATTTACACTCATTTTTAACATAAATATTTAACCACTTTCTCCCTACAGTCTTTAGTACCTTAATGTTCACTGTGGCTTAATTGAAAATCTTCTTATGCTATTTTTAATCTTTGGAATCTTAATGGAGATTCCAAGATATATCTCATCTGATTTTTTTCTTTCCATTCTTTTAAGATTTAATTATGCTCTAAGTGTAAACCAGTTGCTCTCGACATACAGCATCAACAAACAATTTAACAAAAAGTATTTTAAACTTACTGATGTGCCTTCTGGGTTTTTCTGGTCACTTTACCATTAGCTTAACATTTAATCCTAACTGTAATTTTTATTCTGGTAAGTTGTGTCTCTCTATCACTCAAAGAGCTAGAATGAAATACAGATTATATCTGACATGCCAGTGGCATTTCCTCTTTGTCCAGGGTTCTCAGTGTTGCAGTTCTTATCGGAGGACCTCATCTCTTTTTTATACTCTCAGGTTTTTGATCAACTTATATAGTCTAATATCCTCAAAATTATCCTTGAACATCTCATTGCAACAATAGTTTGTGTTTTCTTCATCCAAGTCATGGTATTCCATTTCTTTCACAATCTGCTTCATGGTAGAACAGACAGGGGTGAACCTGCAATGGTGTTTTTCCAGAGCAGAGCTGGTTTTCCATAGTGCAAACTGGCAGTGACATTTTGCAGTGCTTCAGGAGGTGTTGTTGGTATGGACAGTACCCTGGTGACACACAGCACAGCAGCAATGGCAGCAGCAGAAGCAGCTGAGGTGGGCATGTTTTCAGTGGATGAAACACAAGAACTTGCCAAACCTCTGAGAATGTGACCCATAGGAGAACCTGTTGCCAGCTCTGTTTTCTTTTATGATTTTTTCCTCTTTCTTTTTCATTATATTTGACATTTTCCTGAGACTCAGTTTTGTAACTCTAAGTACCTTATGGTGATGAAGAGGACAAATGGGGCCTACAGTTGTTTATGTTTCTACACAGATTAAAATCCTGTTAATTTCTATCCCTAATTAGACCTGCTTTATTTTTCTCTCCCAGCCTTGGCTGTTTGTAGAGAACAGCAAAAAGCTGCCCAGGGGACTTTGCTGCTCTAGGTGTTGTGAGCCACACAAAAGCTCGGTATTTGCATTAGTAAAACAGGAAATGTGGGGACATGGGTAAATATGTCATCTCCATCTTCTCTCCTTGCCATTCCCACATAGGTAAGCAAATCTGTTAATGAAGCGTTTTTCATTTTGCCTGTCCTTTCATGCCCTTCCCTGGTCACACATATCAGACATTGTCCCAGATCAACCCAAATGAGAAGTTCAGAGAGAGAGAGCGTTCTGATAAAAGGTTGCTCCACAGGTGAAGACAAGCTGTTTTGAAAGCAAAAAGGGCTCTGTTCTCAGGTGGTGAAGCAAAGGCATACCCCTAAGGCTGAAAGGCTGTATTTTGTATGAATAATTGGGATATTTTCTCCAGACATGGTCATTTAGGTTGTGACTGAAGACTAAAACACGTTACCTAATGAAAGTTATTACTTCCATATTTGAAAAAAAATCCAGAATTTCAATATCAGATTCATTCTGCTGTTTCTCTGTGATTGAATGGGTTTAATTTAACACATGCAGATACCTTCCTACCATGTCTGTCAAGTGCTTTCAGGTATGTTTTACAAAGGAAATAATTGGTGGGTTTTGTTATGTTTATTTTCAAGGTATGTGCAATTCTCTTTGCACTGCTGAAGAAAAAAAATTCTGTCCTAAAGTTTTAAAAGCTAATCAGTCATTTTTGCCCACTGAACTAGTTATGTGCAAGTGTGTTTTCACTGTTACACTTGTACAGCTTGAGAAGCCTTGACATGATTTTTTTCTCTGCCAACATTTTCACACCTGATGGAATTAAAGATGTACTGTACGAGGACATTTATCTAAAAATTATCTGCTATCTGTGTGCATCTATGCACGCTTCTTTAAGAGAATGCTCTGCATCTCTGCAGCAGGTTATGGCTACCATGTGATGCAGGAATTACCATGGTAACTACTTGTATGCATTTTTTTATTGGGGAGCACAATAAGGCAAGAGAAGCTGTGGAAGTTGGTGGCAACACAAGTTACTGCTGCCCTTGGTTTGTCTGGCTAAGTCACTTGTGATAAAAGCATTGCCGTTGTCTGAGGATGTTAGAATGCTTCTGTTTTGTACATTAACTCCAAAGTAGGCGTGTTTTATTGCAAAACTAATTTGATTACTTGTATATCTGTGATTTATGACACAGTGAAACACATTTGCTTGCATTTAGGAAAGAGAAAGTGGAGTTTTGCTTGTTAATCTCAAGGATGAACTATTAGGCTTTCTGTATTCTTCTGTAAACATACACACACTGAAATTTCAGAAGCATCTCTACCTCATCTCTACCCCAAATGTCAAGTGCTTAATCAAAATATTCTTTCAAGAACATTTCTACCATGTATTTACTGCATATCTGGTATCTTTAAGAGGAAAAAGTAAGACTCGTGTGTGATTTTAGCAGGCTTAGCCTTGTACAGAGCCATGGGGGAGTAAATCCTTAGACACTGTGTTGCTGCCACTAAAAATTCCATGACAGCAGACTGCGTGTGCTGCAATCCTGAAAGGGGCTCTACCTGAGCCAGGAGGTGCTCAGCTCTCTTCACCTCCTGCTAAAGCAGCTGTGTTCTGCCAGGCTAGGGAAGAAATGGGCTGCTTTGCATGTGTTCTTCATCAGATGATGGAACCATAGAAATGTTTCCTGATGACCTCACAGCATTTTCCCCAGGCTTGACAGTGGCTCCCAGCAGTTTCCACAGGTTCTCTGTCCAATACCTGATGCTGCTGGGGTGATTGTGGAGATCTATTTGCAGACTGTCCGTATAGCAGAACTAGTTGGCTAATTATTACAGTTTTCAGTATTTGTTCTTGAAAAGCAAAGATTACAGGAAAAAAAAAGGGGGGTTTTATAACAGTGCAAACTTTGGGTAAATACAAAAATAATTTGTGAGCAAAAGAAATAAAGTTGGTCCAAAGGTTTTCCTCTGTATGCAATTCATCTACTTCCTAATACAAAATATTCACAGAATATTAACAGAATGTTTTGGGTTGGAAGGGATACACAAGAATTGTCAAGTTCAGCTTTTAAGTGAATGGTTCCTGTGGGATCAAACTTACAACCCTGGTGTTATTAGTACCATGCTCATCTCAGGGTCATGACACAACATGCTAGTGACATTTTCTTTATTATTATGTCTTATAACCTTTTCTAAAGATTGCTAAATGCTATTTCAGGTCTAACAACTATATAATAGATATGTAATCTTGTTTTTTATATATAGTCTACATCAAAGAGCACCTAACCTAAACTAAAACAGTGATATTGTAAAGATCTCTGAGATGCATTTTGGAGACACGTGTCTCAAGCCAATAACCTTTTACATTTCCCCATTTTATCTGCACTTTGTCCTCTCATCTGCCTCCACTGGGACCAGTGTTCATATTCCAAACCTTGGGGCAGCTGTTAGACAGTTCCCATTATTATAATCTTATTTTTAAAAAGGCAACATACCATAAAACATGCCACATATTTTAGAATTCTCATGTGGAGGGATGAGTAGCAGACACTTGGTTTGAAGGCACAGCTTTTGTAAGGAATCCTTAGTTCTCCCTCACTGCTTCAGTGACTAATCCTTTCCCCTCCAAATGCCAGATTTGTCATCTGAACAGAGCACATGACTGGGGGGACAGAGAAAAAGTCATGTGTGCATGCTTTACTTTGGTGGTGAACATTGAAAAATAGATTGGTGTCTATTTGCAAGGCCTTTTTATGCCAGAGTCCTGGCAGAAAGTCAGGTGCTAGCTCTTCCTTGATGTTATCAAATATAGTAGCCACACTGCTAGTTTCTGTATACTCAGAAAATGGAGCTAGAAGCCAAATTTTCTCTTTTAAAAAAAGCTGTTTGAAAAAAGAGATATTGTTAACTAAAAGATGGGCAGGCAACCCAGAAATAGCAGAGAAAAATAGAGGACATAATTCATGCCTCCTGCAAACATTTCATTCTCTATCTAAACAAAGGACAACACCTTCAAACTATATACTTCACCCCTAGATTGGCAGCTGTGAGAAAGAAAAATGTTTTTATAGTCTCAGTTACTCTTTATCTTGTATTCAGTATTTTTCTCAGTATTTGGGTGTCAAACTGTTCTTTGTCAGTTGTACAGCATGTACCATTTTCCCCCTTTGCTCAGAACCATTCATAATTCATTGCCTGGATTTGACTAACTGTATCTCTCATGAATTTACAAATAAGCGAAATTTCTTATACTCTAGTGGCTCCTTGTGGAGTTGCCTTTTTTAGACCAAACTGCACGATTCACCGTTTGTTCAAGGGGTTACCTTGAAAAAAATCATCATGTTCTCCTCACAAACTCTTTCAGTGCAGGGCCATTGGTGGCATCTAGCCAGTGTCGGCACATTCAATTGATTACACAATACAAACTCTAATTAAATAGCAATCTCCCAATCTTAACAGCACAACACTTCCTCTTTTACACGCTTTCTCATAATTTATTTTCTGCTTCCAGGCACCATTTTTGTTGGGGGTGCGAGTGGGAGGTGCTGAGGGCGGTGAAGGCCTGCGGGGCCCTGTGGGCCTGGCAGTGACTGTCAGCCGCAAGGCGCGGTGCCTCACAGCGCTGTGAGCCTGCCCCAGCCTCACCAGAGGGTCACCACACATTGAGGACTTTGGACTCAGGATTTCTGTCCTCTCTGTCCCTTTGAGGCCTTAAGTTTGAGCTTTCATGTATTTCAGGTTCTGTGCTGCCCAGGGGTGCAGTTCTGAACCTCATGTTCAGTGATAGTAAGCTCTCGTTACAGAGCAGGGAGGCAAAACAAATCCTTTTCCTGCTGGACACCAAGAACAACTTTCAGGCCCTAAAGCACAAACAAGGGTGGGCTGAGGGGAGGAACAAGAAGGATGAGACCTCACAGCTTGAAGATGTAATTGGATAATTAAACCCCAATATGCAAATGGACCAGAATTTACCAAAGTGAGAGACCTTGTGACTTGTGGTGCATTTCGTGACCATTCTTAGTCCACCTTGGGTGTAACACTGGTCAGGCTCCTGTCCTGCCCAAGGTGTGCCCTAAAGGCCTTTCAATAAATCCCTGCTTTATTCTCTGGCTCTGTCCAGTCTCTGTTTCAAGTCAGCCTTCCCAAGGCATCACCTTCCGTTCCAAACCATTCTATGATTCTCTGTGAAAAAGTGAGGAGTTTTGTCAGCCCTTCTGGAAGCTTTTCCTCAAATTTCCTACAATGCTTTATTTCCTGTAATTTCCAACTTACTCATGTATTTTATGTCTGATATTACATCTGTTTCATACTTATTCTCTACCTACTTTCTTATAGATAAGAGCCTGTCACAATTTAGATGATTGCTCAAAATGTGGTTTTGTATTGTTTTCTAATGCCTTACCTGTGGTGTTTGACAGGATGTGTCTTCACCTGAAACAAAAAGTGCAAAGATTATATGTTTCTGAAGTTAAAATTTCACCAAGAAGACATTTGCCAACAATCAATTTATGACATTAATTCCCAGAAACGGAAGATACTGTCTAAGCACTTGACCTCAGCATAACTAAGCACACAGGCTTCTGTACTGGCTCATAAGTAAAAAGATAATACATTTAATTCTTTGCTGTGCTTGGGGTTACAGCTGAGTGAAGAGGCATTAAGCAAAGCTAGAATAGCAACATGAGACACACTAGGCTGGATAGAGGGGATATCCATAGATAATCTAATTAAAATATCTGACTGCAGTTCTAGGTCCTTTGATTATTTACTCTCCAATCTCCCAGTGCAACGAAAATTATTCATGCAAAAGACACAGACAAATTCCAAATAAGTACAAAAGCAGCTGCTGTTAGTAGTTAATCTAGACTTATACCAGCCTTTAAACTCTTTCACAGCTTATCATGAAAGGAACAAAACATTTCATCTTTCAGAGGCAGCAACTGAGACTGTGATGTTATCTTTCTTATGGTACGGCTTTGAACTGTGACATTTATTCTGACTTCCACCCTCATTCCTATTCCTAGCTTCATGCTGAAAGAGAATTTCATTCGTATTTGCAGATATTCTTTTGTAACTTTTATTCAACCTTTACCTTGAGGCTTTCTTTTTCCCCTTAGGAAAGTTTTTTTCAAAATTTGATCAATTGAATTTCATGATCACTTTTGAAAGCAAAGAACACTTTATGATAGCTTTATCTCTGCAACAAAGAGTACGTGTTAACAGAAGGGATCCCACTGAGGGAGATTCAAATATTTTAAGAATTGTCAATTTGACTGCTACTGTCTATATGGAATCATTTGAGGACATGGAGGTGAACACCTGAAGTGTTATTCCAACCCATCTAAATGCAAAGCTTTCCTCACAGTTTTAACTGAGCCTGGATTCTTCCCCTTCCTTTTACTTACCTCACTGAAAAGATAACCAAGCAATAAATAAAAATGGGAGCAACAATTCCTTTCATTTTTTTTTCAATACAGTAAGTGAGCAGGGAGTACCAGATGGGGAAGAGGACAGAAACTGGTGACAAGACAAAACCATCCAGTGACTGTGAACATGGTCTGGTTGGCAGAGATGATTCAAGCTTCTGAGACTTCCCAAAGGGGAGCACTGCACCATACACGTGCAACAGGTTTGCAGAGCAAGTCTTTGAACCTGTGCAGAAGAGAAACCTCTGAGCAGAAAGGGCACAGCTCAGGAAAAGCTGAAGAGGTGTATTTTAGCAATGCTATTTTATAAGAATGAAGCAGCAAGAGAGGAACATAAACCTATTTACTGACAAGAAATGCAGTGGTTTGGATGAAGGGTCATGTCCCCTTAACTCTCCTTTTCCCTAAAGCAGACACAGCTGTTGCTGCTTGTCTTTGAAGAACCCAATTATTTTCTCCATTTCCCCCTTCTTCCTTCTCTGCCATGTTCCTGATAATTGCTTCCTGTATTTTCACATCAATAGGAGTCTGTGAAGAAGTAAAAACCTTAAGACCTTACCGTGCTCCTCCTCCTTCCCAGAAGAATGGATCCTCCTGCTCTGGAATTGAAAGGGGAAGTGTAGGAGTCAAAGCAGAAGCAGAGAGCTGAACAAAGAGTGTGGAGGTTCCTTGGGTGGTGTAGCATTCACAGGCAATTTTTAGGTTCTCACTGAGTTGGAGCTGCCCTGGACAGTGCAGTGCCTGATGCCTGGATTAAAGTCTTCCCTTCCTTCTACCCAATCCAAACGTCTCAAGCTAATAATATGAAAAAAACCCAACTTACATTTAATAAAAGGAAATGACTGAAATAATTCCAAGATGGAAAACCTGTAAGTTTGCACTGAAAATAAAGAAGAATTGATTTTATTTCGTTTGTATTTTCTGAGCTGTCCACTTACCACAATAAATACAGCAGTAATTTCGAAGCCCCTACTTTTCCTACTTTTGAATTTTTCAGTTAAGGAGCCTCGTTGCATAATCAAGAAAGGGAAAAATTCCACAAACAGCAGCGTGTAGCTTTTGGTTTTCTTTAGAGAATGCTGACCTAGGCCAGCTTTTTCACTGACACAGATCAGTGTGTCTTTCCCAGATCCACTGCATCTGTCCCACTGATCCTCCTGCTCCTTTCCACACCTGTGCCAGCCATCCTTGTGAGAGGGCAGAGCCTTGGGACAGGTGCCTCTCCCACCACAGGTGAGCACGTGGTTGGAGACAAGAGCAGACAATGGCAAAGGCTGGGTATGGAGAAGAGCTCCCAGCTGTGAGACTCCCTCCACATCCAGAGCGGAATCTGTTCTGCAGATTTTATATATAGAATTATATACAACTTTATATAATTTTATATATAAAATATACACACGACTGTAATTTTAGTCATCTGTATTAAAACACATCTAAAAATTACAAGAAACTGTAGTGGTCCTTTTTATATAAAAGGATAAATAGAGCATTTTATTAACACTTTTTGCAGCAACAAAAGTGACACAGTCCACATCTTTTTCATTAAACACAGCAAAAGCTATGGTCACGTTTTACATCACTTTGAGGCACAAAGCAAAATACTCCTTTTCTTAAGGTCAAGGTATGATTTGCATTAAAAAAAAAGGAGAGAAAACAATCCTCAAGTTGTATATTGCGGTAGCAGGGTTTCCAATCACTAGCACAATACAATGAACAGACCAAGAATCCAGAATGGATTATTACATACAATAATAATCATTTGATTGAATTAAGAAATGGATCATTGTTGTCATTTTAGAGTATTAAGAAGTGGTCTGGTGTTGCTAACTCCAGTTGGTTCTGTTTGGTTCAATCCCAACAACCCCAAGTATATACAACAAGCTAAATGAAGGTTAATATATCATCTAGAAGATTATGCACTTCATAATGCATTGCACTTATTGCTTGGTACACTAATGTTGCAGTCACTGTTGAGTTATGCTAAAAAGACAAGCGTGATGCTTGTTGGCTTCTTTCAACCCAACACTAGTTATTTACCACTTTGGTTTATTGTGAGTTTTTATGTTACTCGTATTCAGTGTCCATTATTATTATTATTATTAGGTTCGATCAAAAGACAAATACATCTTTTATTTCAGGGATTTCTAAAATAATTATAATTACAGTATCTTCAATAAACATATCTATGTATACAACTGTGGCACGATGTGTAAAAATATGAAAGCTATTAAGGGAAGAATAAGGGTTAAATTATTCTCTGTTTCTTCTATTGGTTTCAAAATATTCTGCAAAACAAATGCATCCTTTTTCATAGGGCTACTTGCCCATAGTAAACTTCTCTTTGGAATTTTGTAAAAGACTATATCTTTTTCTATGTTATATTGGGTTTTTTTTTTTCTCTTTCTAAAGACACCAGTACAAATTCAGAATATACTGCAAAGAATAGAATAATAAAGCTTGGCTTTTTTGATAAAGGGATTTGCCAGGCTGCCTGAAAAGTCAGACTTAATATTGTATTGTTTTTATATTAGTTGATAAACGCAGGGAAGAACATGACAATGTCTATACTTTCATGAGATTCTGTAAAGAATAGAAATAAGAATTTGTGCCCAAACATTCAGTATAAAACTCCTAAATAACTCCTTTATTTATCACAGAGTAGCCTGCAGCATGTAGTCACGATAAACATACAATATGCCCTATTTGTTCTTTAGGCTTGATACAATTACCGCCGAGGGAACTGGATCAATCCTGGAAAATGCCTGGGACTCGCCCTTTCTCCTGGGAGAAAGTCCTTGTCCTGGACCAAACACACAGCTCCTACATTGCACTGAGTAAATGTGTGTCTTCAACACAACCTCTTTCAATACAGTGTAACAAATATATAAGTGCATTTTTAATGATCAAGTAGTTTTGGCTTTCTAAAAAGAGCATTAGATGTGCCAACTCGGTTGCTTAGTTGTGCTTTAATCTTTAATTATGAGTTTTAGCTCTTGTATACTGTAAAGTATCTACTTGCCTCTATAGTTTTGACCAGTAAACCCTTAAAACTCTAATGTTTATAGAACAAATATAACCTAATGAAAGTGATAACGTCACAACTCATACAGATTGCACTTTGATGTAGTTTTTTTTTTACAGTAAGACCTTCCTGTTTGATATGTGTTTACATGTTCATACCACATTTTATTTCTGTGTGCAAACAATCACAATGAATTTAATCACAAACACTACAAAATATACCAAATATTTAGGTTTGTTATGAATAATCTCTTTCCTTGTAGTTGTATGAGTCTTGTACTTCCTCTTGTACAAATTCCTCTTTTTTCTCCCAGCCATTAGGCCAGCCACCATTGACCTGGGTCGTAGCACCGTAAGACTTGGTGGTACCGTAATTTACATAATTCTGAGTAATGTCCCCTGTCTCTTCAGCAAGTTCATCTTCATGAATAAAGCCACATTTCTCTTCGCTCGTCTGCTCAGGGTCTGCCCAGGGTTGTTTCTCTCCTGAAGCAAATATGCCATAGAAGATCACACCTCCGTAATGGACTAAAGCAGCGATGAGGAAGACATACTGCCATTCTTCACGTGTCTGAGGAGAAGAAATTTGCTGAGTCAGAGCAGCACATAGGTTTACCTGACTCTTCTGAACTGGAAGATTTAAATTAGGGATTGGGGTTGTGATAATCAGCGCAGCTAAAACATTTAAGCGTCCACTTTAGAAATACTTATATCCATCTTTCTTCGAAAAATTCAATCTGCCCACAAAAGCATCAACCTAGTGGGCATATACTGCCTCAAATCAGCATCCCTGGATGCACATCCCGGACTCCCATATGGATATCCTGGCAAGCTGTATTATGGAAGCAACTTGTATCAAACTGGAAGATTTGCAAACTGGATTTCCATTTACCTTGTTCTTTGTCATTGCTCCAACAATTATAGGGCAAACCATTCCAGACAAGGTCCCGACTCCATTAGAAATCCCCATTAAAATGCTAGCATACCTTGGGGCAATGTCTAAGTGGTTGACATTGAATCCTGCAATAGAAAGGTCAGTGAGTGCTCACACCAAGAGCAGAGCAGCACTTCAGCTGAGAAAAGTGACGTGACATTTTTACTATCACATATTTGGGCTGCTTAATTGCATTTCTTTATCCCTGTAAGGCTTACAAGGCTTAAATATTCCTAGAGAGACACTGGGGTTTCATCTGCTTTGAAGAAAATATTTCAAAGGAATACCAGGTTAATTTTCTCCCAAAACTGCAGTTTAGAAAAAACCCCAAAACGTCCCAGCAGTGTCTGTGTTGGAGTAGAGAACCCAGAAGGAATTTAGGCAGGGAGACAATTTGTATTTCATAGTCCCTTACGTGATCATTTCATGCTGTAAATAACGTGTCTTTTTTCTTCCAATTGGTAACATATTCCTCTCCTATTGCCCACATTTTTCTTTTTGTCACACAGACCAGCAGAAGGGAGTTATTTTCTATTCTTCAGTGGTAAATTGGAGGGAAAAGACAGTATCTATAACTGAATTACTAATTAATTTTGAAAGATATTTACTTGTTCTCTTGCATTTTCAGCAGCACAATCCTTGGAAACGCATGCAGTAACTATTTAAGTAATCTAAAGAGACAGAATGGATTGTTCCCAAAATAAGGACTTAACTAAGTGAAAGCAGAAAGCAAACCTTTGGATACAGATGGTAAAAGGGAAAGGCAGGCAGTATGATATGGTCAGCTTGGGGAAAGCAGTACACTCCCCAAATGGCACAGAACAAGAATGAGACCTTGCAGAATGCATGAGGTTGAGGACAGGTTTGATTAGAGGAGATTTTATATGTTTGGCACAAACCAGAAGAGAGCCTGTTTGAGACATAAGGAACCAGCATGGGAGAGGATACTAAAATCACAGTGGGAAAACAAGGGAGGCCAGGTGACTCGTGTTTGGGAAAAGGCAAAGGTTGATGAATCAGCAGGAAAGGGGAATGGCTGAACTTTAATTCAGAAAATAAATTCTAGTAATTAGGCTCCAAAATAAAATAATATAATACTAACAGGCCCCAGATAAAATGATACAATATTAACAAATCAATAACCAATACATACTGGGGAAAAAATAAAATACTTCTATCTAAACAAAGATGTGGAATTTTAGATATCACTGTGTAATACCAGTCCACCTCTATTCTGTGTCTGATTTCAAGAAAAATCTGTAGTGTACATTAGCATCTTAATGAGAAGAGAGTATAATTCGGTGCAATGAATATGGAAAAGATTGAATTATTTGAACAGAAATAATCTAATATGTAAACTCTAATACCAAATGTACATTCCTTTGTAATGATCACAAATAATGTCCTTTGGGAGTTCCAGAATGAGTGGGTTTTTTAATTACCATCCGTGAATAAAAGCAAAGCTAGATGCCCTGCCTCTTAAGATAAAACAGTTTAGTATTAATAGTAATATAATCTTACCAGATATGGCAAATCCACTAAAGCCTACAGCAAGCACTAAGAATGAAATAGCCACTCCTTTGCTGTGTGAATATCCCACCACGAGAAGAAGAGTTGCTTCCATACCAAAACCTGGTGAAATAATAAATAAAACCAGGCAATGAATTCAATTCCCTCTCAAATACTGCAGGCCTTAGGATGCCATGATATTTCATAGGAACACAAATAAAACATTACCTCAGAGTGGGATCTATTCAGGGATTTCTTTCATCTCTACAAAAAATGTTCTTTCTCTCTCAACAAATCCTTATTTTATTCTTTGTATGCTAATTTATTGCTATTTTCTTTCAGTTTTAAGATGAAAATACATACTTGTGTCATGGTTAGATCATTCCAACCAACTCTCATGGGAATATGCATTTAACCTACTTGTGAATTTTCCAGCCCTTAGCACAACTAATGTGGCTTTAGCATCTCAGAAGTCAAGGATGCAATAATGTAAAAAGTCAGGGAGTTGTCTGGGCTCTCTTAGAGCAGAGGCTGTTTAGATGAGGAGCTGAGACTGAGTAAGTAGCTAAGAGCAGGCAAATTACCCTCCAAAAGCTCATCTAGCTCTTTAACACTCTAAATGGTTTTCCAAATACCAAACAGCTGCATGGAAATGCTGAATGGGAGCACCTGTGTTGTCTTTTATTTAGTAACAACATCTGCATTACATAAAAATGCAGAAAATATTGCCTCCCAAGAACACACAACTGGGCAGTTTGTCCCTCTATTCTAGACAGAACACAACATGAACATCAAACCTCTCCAAGAAACTTTTAAATAAAATACAAAACTCACCTCCACAGTTCATTATCTTTCTCACATTAGTCGTTGAAACAATCTGCCTGCTTCTTAAAAAGTCAGCAATCTGTCCCCCAATAGGAACAATGATTGTCATCACTAAATGCGGCACAGCAGACAAGATACCCACCTAGAATCAAATTTGGAATTAGCAAAGTATAAACCATAAGAAAGCCTTGATTCTTCATTTCCTGAAGCATTCAGCAGCTTATTAATTATTTCTTTTCAATGTCACACTCTGTGTTAAAACTAAAAGTCTTGGGTTATTAAACCAACAAAACTGGTGATGTAAAGATTTCATTTTATATTTTATTTTATTAAGTATAGTGAGAATTTTTAAGAACCTCTGGCACCATGACACTTTTTGCTTATAGATTGTTTTCATAGTTTATATTTGAGCTAAAGCTTTTCCCCTCTTACTTCACCCCTGTCAGAATTTTCAGAAAGTTCACGATCAAATGTGTAAAACTGAATCAACTACCTTTCTTTTGGTGTTTAGTGCAGCTTTGCAGTGAGCCTCAGATGCCTAGACAGATTCCCTGGGCATCATCATCACGTGCACAATGGCCATTTGTCTGATTTCTGACCAAGCTGCAAAGTGCGTGGGGGCAAAACACATGCCTGAAAAACTTTGTATGTAGCAAAAGATAAAATATAAATATCCATTGGTGATGTTCCAAGTGCTACACGTACCCAGCAAAATGAGACATAGTATTTTGTGATGGCTGTTCCAATAGATTATATGGGAGTGGTCATATTTACCTTACAGGGCTGCCCCAAACCTCACATGAAGCACATGGAACCTTAGATCACCCCTAGAACCCACATTTTGCCACCACGTTTTCTCCTTTCTGAATGAGAAAGGGACATCAGTTCTATCAGGACTGTCCTTCCTAGAACAAGATGGCTCTGCTCTTTAAAAGGCACCTGGAAAAATCCATTTGTCAGTGCTTTCTATACAGCTTTGGTGGGATTCTGCAACCCCCGAGTGTAGTGGGGCTGCCGACACCTTTCTAACACCAACCACGAGCTGCTTTGGAGCACTTCACTCGCAGTGCAGCCCCAAGTGGATCATCACTAAATCTCATCCTGCCTCCACCTTTCCTTATCCCATCCTTTGTGAGAGTTGTTACTTCACTCATTCATGCTGGTCAAGGACACAGGAGCTGGGATGAGTGAGATTTAAGGTGTAAATCCACGATAAAGATGCATAACACTTTTCTTTCCCATTCTTCACAAACACTACAAATACAGCTCTGATATTTACTTGGTCAAGATAAAAGCTTTCCATTCTTTTTACATACCTTGCTTATTTCAAATCCAAACACTTCCTCAAAGTAAGCAGGCTGGCTAATTAGCAGCAAGTAAAAAGTCCAGCTTCTACAGAAGTTTGCAACTATTATTGCATAGACTGGCATAGATGTAAAAAATTTTCTCCATGGTGTTTTGTATTTCTGAAACACAGACAGGGGATCCAGTTATCATGTTGATCATTATCAACTCTCCGTCTTCCCTCTCTCCTCACCCTTTCTTTAGCTATGGTCCCACATAAATATAAAGGCACAGCATATAAAAGTCACTACAAACTGCACAAGTGGGGAAGCTCAGTGATACTTAATTGTATCACAACACTCGTGTACAAGTGCTTCTGTCTCTGTCATATAAACATGAGCATAGATGGACATAAGACCCAAATAATAATCTCTTTAAATGACATTTTAAATAATAATGCCTTTAAAAGACAAAGTTGCTCAATGTAAAGCAGCAGTCAGATTTGACACTGTAACTGCATGATTTCATTCAGATTTACTGCAAACATGTTTTTAGCATTTAAATCTTAACTGCAGTATTCTGCCTTTTTCTTTTTTTTTAATCAAGCCTCAGCTGAAACTGCTTGCTCACTATATTTTTTTGTTTGTTCCATTGTATTTTTAAAATAACTTGCATAAAGGAACAAAGCAAGGCAGATGGACAGTCCTGCTGAGTCCCAGCACCTGTCCACAAGGCCGGGCTCCCACCCATCTGTGTGGATCCAAACAAGGATCCATACCCAGATAAGTGCTTCAAAATCCCTTCAGCAAGAATTCAGGCTGAATTCAGCCTACTATTGATTTGAATACTGGCTTTTCTTCAAAGAAAAACAGCCTATAGATGGCTATGTGCAGCATCCTGTATACCTATTAAATTGCACTTAAGTGAGAGGTAAGGATTAATTAAGTGACTTAATTAATGAGAAGCCAGCCAGAAAATCTAACTTGATGGCATGGGATGAATTTCAGCTTAAATATTTTAGAAGCAACTGAACTATTGGTACAAGATAATCACTGTGGGGAAAAAAAAAGTTTAATTAAAAAGCCAGAATAAAAAATAGACAGAAATCGTACAGTCCAAATTAGATTTGTATGGACACCCTTCACAATCACTCATTTCACATCAGATTTTCAAACCCATGAACCCTACTGCATGCTGTTGGATATCAACTGAGACAGACCCTCAATAATGCCTAAAAATGTCAGCTCTCAAAAAATGACTGTAATGTTTTCAGTCCCTCATTTAATACAAAACAAAGCTTTTCCTAACACAAAAATTGTTAATTCCCGAGTTCAATCAAGAACCAGTGTTGTGACCAAACAGAAAACATAAGAGAGCCTACTGGGCATGGAAGGTGTAAAAAATTCATGCAGATGAAGCGGGGCTTAAGAAACTTCTTTTTGTTTCCCTGAGTGAGCAAACATGGCAATAGTTTCTTTAAAGCTTTCCAGCAGTTACAGAAATAAGATGATTATTAGTTAGCACGACTGGAGTGTTAAGTGCCTGGAAAATTCACAGTTCATACGTGCTTTTCAGCAGTTCTTGAGAACTAAACCAGTACAGAACTAAGATTATGAGAGGCTTGACAACGTCAACGGCAAAATTACTGCAATAATGGGAAATATTCTTATGGATCTCAGAGCATGATCTATTGCAACTTGCAGTCTTTCTGACAGACAAAACATAAAATAATAAGGACAGGCGTTTTCTGGTGTTCTGGGGACCTCAAGAGACACTGAGTAGGGCTTTCCCTGCAGTTTGCTTTTAGGAAGAGCAAAACCTTCCAGAAATTACTATACAGGAAGGAAACTGACTTTTTCAGCTCAAGATACAAGAAAAGTCTAAATAAAGCTGCAGTTTCAAATGTAGCTGTACCTCTTTTGTATAATTTGGAGTAGAAAAAGAGGCATAAATTCCATCAGTCATCTGCTAGAACAACAGGAACCTTTGTTCTCCTAGTGCCAAACAGTGTCCACCCAGAAATCCACCAGCACATTTAAGATCTTCCCACCCCCCACGAACAAATTTGTTCAAATTGTTCAAAATGCACTTCGTCATCTTAAAAGGAGAGTGTTTGATTTTTTTGTTGTTGTTGTCTTTATTTGGGTGCTGGGATGTTTATTTTTCTCTTTGTATCTCATTGGGAACCAGTGTGTGGGGAATATTCTTACTTCCATTGCACCTAGGAGGTTGGCACTCTCTCCAATGCTTTCTTCTATGTATCTCCTTTCTTCATCTGTGATTGTAGGATGCTTTGCAGGGCTCTCATATGAAACCAAAAGCCAAAACATGTACCAGACTATACCAAAGCTCCCTTTGGAATGGAAAGAAAGACTTTAAAAAGAAATGCACAGTAAAGCAGCAAACAAGGAAGAAACATCTGTGAAGAATTACAACAAATTCAAATGACAATTGTGGTCAGGGCTTCTTTACTGAGTTCCCTCAGTAGAGAGAACTCTCCAACAGAGTTTGACCCTGCCAGTAATACTCGTGCAGAATACATGCAGAACTAGAGCTAAGTGAAGTAGTCTTTGCTTCCTTTACAGAGTGATTTCACTGGAAGTGAATATTCACTGATCTTAACATCAGTTTGTACAATGCAATGCAATGAAACAGCTCCCATTGCATTTCACCAAACTGTAAATGAAGGCCCATTGAGCTTTAAATGCTGCTGTTTCATTCCTGCACTAAATTTTTAACCTGCAAATTAGAAGACCCTGGCCATTTTTTTCAACATAGCAATGCACTTCCTGAGTAGTTGATTAACTTTCTATAGTGCTTCCACTTAATTCACATAAGTGCAGCATGAATTCCCTTGGGACATTCTTTTCTGTCGGTGTAGGTTAACACAACTGGTGTGAATAAAGTTATGTAGGTCTTCAGATAAAAATCAGGACAACTTATTCAGGGCAGGTACTCTAAATCTGCAGTTTTATCAGTGTGAGAGATGTTAATATGAGCAGAGGTTCTATAGATCTGCCCAGAGGTTTGCACTGCTTGTGCTAAAAGTGAGGAAGGTTTCAGCACCAGCTAACTTTTCTTATTTGATCATGTTGCTTTCTTACATACCCTTCTCTTTAAATTCTGCTCTTTCACTGTTCTTTTCCCTATTTTTAGCTTAGAAGTCCCACTTCTCTGGGGGTTTTTGTCCTCTTAGCAGTAGCAGTTACATTTTTAGAGAGGGTAGAGTAAGGTCAAGCAATGCTGGAGCGAAATGAGGAGAGGTGCATACCATACACATAGAACACAGAAGACCACCCAGTGTATTGCACTAGAATCCCAGCTAAAGGCATTGCAATGACAGCTCCTGCATAGGAACCTACAAAACAAGACACGCCGATGAAAAGGGAGGAAAAAAATCAGTTTCCGAACACTTGCGCATTACAAACGGGAGGAAGACAAAAACACAGAGTTACTTACCACAGAAGGAAGTGGTAGCTAACCTACTTCTCTCTAACGGGGGGGCCCACTTGCTCCAAATACCGTGGCAGGCAGGGTAGGTGACCCCCTGGGGAATGGGTGTGCCACAGGTTAGCTAATGCTGGTCAGTCACTCAGTTCATTGTCTTTGCACGAGCTTGCATTTTTAACTGCTATAAACAAGAGGCTGAGAACGCTCTGCACTTTCACAGCAAAATCTGACCAGGCACAGATAAACGTCAGTACCTATTCAAGGCGAAATGGGTTTTGCATAGCACTCCAAATCATTGAAGAGACTGTACAAAACAAATATAAAACACGTTTCCTTTTGCCCCCCCTTCTCCTTCCAGGAAAGAATGTCAAATAATTAAAGAGTGAGAGTATTAGTGCACGAGAGCCAGAGTCAAAGGAAGGATGACAACACAGACCCTACGAAGTTTTTCTAATGCAGCACTGATTTATCCAACTCTTTTTTTAAACAAATTTTCCTCCCTTAAATGGTGGTAAATCTCTTATTCATTCCAACAAAAACATGGCATGGTCGGGACTTAGGATATAACCTTAAGTTTTTATTATATATTTGTTCTGTGATAGTGACCAGCGATGTAATTGTTGAGAATTACACCAGTATAAGCCCCATGCAGTGTAGGAGTTGAGTGAAACATCAGTGCTAAATGCACATCCCACTGGCTTCTCGGCCAGACAATATTTTGCTGTGAAATTTTATAGCTGAAGGAAATCAAATAGTTGTAATTCATGCATTGAAATCCTTTATACTCGAAATCAGTAACCATTTCAAAACCAATTCAAAACCATTTCCATCTTCCTTCCCAAGATGCAATTGCTAGTTAGAGGATAACAAGTATCTATCACATTTAGTAATTTTTTATTTTTATTTAATTTTTAAAAAAATTTGTAATTTTTCCATACCTCCACAAGGCCCTGCAGGATCCTAACGAAGATGACGCATCCGTAGTGCACCCTGGCTGCAGATGGGATGAGCATGTTGAGGGAAGATGTCAGCAGGATAGCAGCACCAAATACCCTGCAAACGTGGGGAAAAGGGAAGGTGAGCCACTCCAGTCTTGTTCCCATGGACGTGTCCTGTATGATCATCTATCAATACATATGTTCACTTTTCCTATATGATCATCTATCAATGCATATGTCCCCTTATCCTATATGATCATCTATCAATACATATGTTCCCTGAAGTGCTCTTTCCGTGGAAAATATACTGACTGGGCTGGGTAAGTGTCTACTCCCATCTGGGGTAATAATCTGTCTGATAAGACCCAGCCCAAACAGGGATGCATTTATCTATTCAGCATAAAGGAAATATAACTTGTTCGATCACAGCTATAAATATTACTTTCCCTATAAACACCCACTTCACTTTAATTTTCACACCAACTTCAACCAAATCTGATTGAATTCTCCACCCTGTGGAAAGGAAATTAGGAACTGTCTCCAAATGGTTTGCTAAAACAGATGGTCAGTAAGTTTCTCAGGTGCTTTAGTTGTAAGAAAGTGACGACATGCATTCGCTCCTTGCAAAGCAGAGGACAATCCACTTTCATACAGGCCAAAAGCATCAGGAGGAATTTTAGGGCTGGGATTTTCTTAGAAACAAGAGTTAATCAATCTGGAAACACCTCTCTGTAGAAAACAGATCATTCTTAGTGCTGGTTTTTTTTCAGAGGCTGCTCACTGAAAACTACTCGTTTTAAAAACTGCACAGCATCCTAACTCCAAATAAAGCACATTACAAAGTCTAAATAAATGCATGAAGGTGTGATCCATTTTCAATTCCACTGATCTGACTGACTTTTTATTTCATTCAATTAATATCCACCTCTTGTAAGAGGAAACCTTTTCTCCAGCATGATTGTGTCTTTTTTTGTGTAAAGCCATATAATGCAAATATAAATCTGATGACAAATGACATCAGGGTATCTGATGTGGAACTGATTTGACAGAAACCTTTGGCCTTCCCTCGTGTTCCTCAGAAACTGGTACAGAGCCATAAGTCAGTCAGAAACAGACCTTGGGCTAAAGAAGCAGGATGAAAATTCCCCTCAAACACACAATATTCCACATTCTGTAGTTAGAATCACAGTCTGAAACAAACCCTCAAATAGCAAACTGAGTATTCCCCACTTCTGTTGGACACTTATTAAAGGAAGCTTTGCTAAAGAGCTCTTAAAATCAGCAACTGTGTAACTGTATCTGGAAGAAAATAACCACAGAAGATGATAAATACAGTAGGAGTATGTCAAGGAGAAGAGAAAAACCCCAGTAAAGTCTGGTCCTCATAAGTGACCAGAAGCAGTCCTGAAACAAAAAAATCACGCTTTACTTATCTATTTCTATTCCTAGACTGAGTAGACTCAGTCCCAAAAATCAGAATCTAACATTGATTTTCAGTGTTTTGCTGGCATTGGCCTCAAAGGTCATGAACTGTGACTTAATCCTCCTGTAATATGAGTAGTAATAATAGCAAAATCATATTTGAATGTGAGACATTCAGGGTGGGAGAAGGGAACGAAAATTACTTTGGCAGCTTGGGAGAAGCGCTCAGAATGGAATGAGGTTGCAGGGGGAATTAATCTGTTTGGGTTTCAAGTCAATTGGCTCGTTTTTCTCTTTTGAACAAAAGAAAAAATAAAGGGATTTATTGCCATCTCTGGCTTTCTAAAGGCTGCGTCTGTACAGCAGCACTGCTGTCATCCGCCTTGGCCAGGCCATGCCCATCCCAGGAGCATTCTGCAGTGTGCTGCAGATCCTGGGACTCAGCTGGAAGCAGGGGCAGCTCAGAAAGGGAGCCGAACACAGAGCACTGCAGAGGCTGAGGGCCAGACGGATGAATATGGAATTACACATAGCAAAGGGGTCCTGGTTAGAGACCTCCTCATACCCCAGGGACTGGGGATGAAAACTGCTGCAAAGAATTCATAAAACTAAACAACCTTTTAGATGTGGATGTGGTGGAATCAATGCCTCCTCTGAGTCCCCTGTATTTTTAGTCAATTTTTAATATATTTGACAATTCCCACAGTTATTGATGTCTCTATTCTCTGAATAAGTCCAGTCGCCTTGAGAAAATGAAACTCAGAGATACTGAATGGGTCTTTTCTAAAGCATACGAAGTAGCTAAGCTAAATTTTTCCTTTAAAAAAAGATGAAAAGTAACTCTGTAATGTTTAGAATGGATTTTTAAATACTTATTTAAACAAGAAAATGCTGCAGTTTTAAGATGTGTAAATATATGCTGTATCGGTGAATTATCAACAAAATTTCATCAAAATTCAAAATAATTAAAGGACAGTAAGTCTTGGTCACTCACAACTACAAAACACCATTGCATGTATTTTGACTGATTTGCATTGAAAAATATGAAAATCTAGGAAGTACTCAACACCTTCCACAGAAAATTAATTCAGGACTGTAACTGAATAGTTCTTCCCTCCAAAGTGCCACTGGTCATCATTTCATTGAAGATTTACCTACTGAATAGGAAAGCTTAATTATTTTGTTCGTTTTTTAGGGAATCATGGGGGGTGTGTGGGTGTGTGTGTGAAAGCATTTTGCATCATCACAAGAAATTAAATTCAAAATATTATAAAGTAGTGTCTTCTGACTGTAAACAGGAACCCATGGAAAATGTAACCCATGTTCTTTTCTGAAAAACCTCTGCATCTGACAATTTTACATGAATACTGATCATATTCTCTAGAATACCATTTTCACTGGAGGAAGTATGTGTATTGACCAAATAATTTGTAAACAGTGATGATACAATTTCCCTAGTCACAGTTAGAAGGATTCTCTGAAAGGAGCTGGTGTAACTTTATGTAAACTCTCTAATGAATTTTATACAAAGGATTTTCATCAATGCAGGATGGAATGCAAAAATAAGCCCAAATTTCCAACATGACCATACTCTTTTAGTTATATCTCAACAAGGAGGTCTAAACTCTGAAAAATTTATATTTAGCCCTGAGAAAATCAGTCAGGGATAAATCTGGTTCTTTGCATTTTGTGTCTCGAGGATTACTTCCCTTTTGTATTCAATTAGTTCCAAAACTCCACGTTTGTCAATGTAGTGTTATACAGCTGCTTCTCAGTACCAGAGAAAATAACATTTTTGCCTCTAACACTCTTGCCTGAGGTGCCTTGAAAGCTAAAAGTTAAAACCATGAGCGATGGCTCACCTGCTTCCAGTGTATGTAAATATAAACTGTGCTCTTACTGACTGAAAAGATTATTTTTTTGCTTGGTAATAGTGTGGGGGTTTTCTTCTTCTTTTTTTTTTTCTTTTTCAGCTGTTCCCTGTGCATTTTCAGCTGCTCTTCATAGTCACCTCCTTGACTGCAAGGAGCAGCCACTGGGAGTAGCCACTCATTTGGAAGACTTATACTACCTGTATTGATTAATATTATTATTATTATTATTATTATTATTATTATTATTATTATTATTATTATTATTATACACCTGTCATGTCACTTGTTCATCTCCTTTGTAAGCTAAATACTCCCAACAGCATTTGCCTCAGTCTAGCTGTCTTTTTCACTCTGCAATCCCACTGCTAACCTTTCTTGGGATGACTTTTACTTATGTTCATGTGTTTCAAATCAGCTAAGTAGAACTGAAGCCATTGTGGGGAGAATAATTTAAACACTAATAACTGTTTGGCGATTCTGTGGCAGATGCAGCCACTGTGACTTTTGTCCAGTACAGGCCAGTTTCCTGATGAGTCTGTTGACCCCTCTGCTGTAAACATATCCCCGTGAAATGCTCACTCTGACCATTTATGTTCTCCTAGATGATTGACAGAATGTGGTGGTTTTCTCTGAATCGGGCCCTTAATTTGCATAAAACAGCACAGGGCTAACAAAACTGGGATTATGCCGTGAATATTGGAGTGGTAGGTGGACTTAGCTGCCCCAAAAACCAGAGAGAATAATCTACCTTTGCCAGTAGAGATGAACACTTATTCCCAAAACCAGTCCTAGGTTGAACAAGCTTCACAGGAGAATTGCCTCAAACCAAACCTCTTTAAAAGGAGTCTGTGGCCAGAAGGCACAGTATAACAGCTTCATCTGGCTTTCTTAAATCAAGATAAACCAGGTTACTCTCATTCATACGTGTACAGGGGAGGAGGGGGATGTGTCTCTGTGCTCTTCATACTAAATCCTATTATAAGCCCTCCATGAAGCATTAATATGGAAAAGTCGACCTCCCGCCATCTAATCCGGTATAATAAGGGCTTGGATACATTATTAATTTTTGTCACACATCTGAGGCCCCCTTTCATCAAGCAAAACCCCCCTCTAAATCCCTCGTTGCATCATTAAACTGTGAAAACAGCTTCATCACTGCTGACAGGAAGATGGAGGGGCCCTGAACCATATGGCCGAGGCAGCAGCGGGCACCAGTTCCCCCAGTGCCCCTGTGGCCCGGACTGGTGCTCACAGGAACCTGCAGGTCCTGCAGCAGGGTGACAAAATCCTTCCCCCAGTGCCCCTGTGGCCCAGACTGGTGCTCACAGGAACCTGCAGGTCCTGCAGCAGGGTGACAGAATCCCTCCCCCAGTGCCCCTGTGGCCCAGAGTGGTGCTCACAGGAACCTGCAGGTCCTGCAGCAGGGTGACAGAATCCTCTGGGGCTTGCTCTGTGCAGTGCTGGCCTCCTTGCCCGCAGACAGATGAGCCCCACGCCCGTGCCAGGGATCGGAGACCGGCTCAGCCTGCAGGGTTTCGGGCTGAATGTGGAAGGTGGGGTGGGCAAGTGCAGCTCTGGGGGGTTTCCCTCACAAGGCAAGGTCAGCTTAAGCCCTCAGAAGTCCAGAAGTTGGCACTTGTTTAATCACCCACTAATCCCCTGCTCGTGCTGTGAATTAATCATTGTTTGCAGATCAGAAAACACACAATATGCCTACCTGCTAAAAGAATGGAACAATCCCCCTTTTTAAAATAGAGGAATTAAAGATGCCAACTTCTGGGACATCTTTTTTACTTTTGTTTCTAAACCAATACTTCGCCTTAAATTTTCATGCTTGCTATTGTTAAGGCTGAGTTATTTTACCTTAAATTTTATGCTTGTTGTCATTAAGGCTGAGTTAGAGAGATTCTGATTTCCCTGACATGCTAATGACAGTTTCAGTGAAAATCTGTGGGACTCTGAGACAAGATTCACTGACAGTTGTCTTTCATTTCATTCATACAAATAATCCTATCAGATTACTTGCTGGGAAGTAGGATTTAGCCTTTAATAACAAGAAGAATGGCACGTGAGAAACCAAGATTAATTTGAAGTGAAATGTCAATTTGTATAATTTCATTCAGATTAGAATGACAATGATTGAGAGTTCAGCATAAGATGAGAGATAATTGCATTGTAGAGAAATGTGGTATAGTCATGTAGTTACATTTTTTTAATGTGAATAGTGCCAGGGTTTGAGCTTTGACAGGTAACAGGAAATACATGTCATTGCCATAGGTGATTTTAATTTTTTTTTAAATTGGCATTCTATTGTGCCCTTTGTGTCCCTTTGCCTCAGAAGGTTCTAATGTTTGAGTTTACACAAAAGAGCTAAAATGGTCACTCGGCCTTGTTTTATAAAAAATTGTCTGTGATTATTGCAGATTTACTTTTGAAAAAATGCTTGGCACATACAGTCAAACCTGGCACTTCTGTTTTAAATATACAGCTGCACTGGGAATTGATTCTCTGTTGTGTAATCTAACAATGCCCTATGAATTTCAAAGACTCTTTCCTGGTTTACAGTAAATGTTTAAACAGTTCACTTAGGAAATCAGTGAGGAAATACTGCCACAGCATTCTAACACTGCTTTTGCTAGGGCAAGGGGTTTGTTATAGGTTTCCAGCATAAGGAATATTTAGGGGGATATCAGAAGGGTAAAATATCATGATATTCAAATTATCTTGAGATGAGGTGATAAAACCAAGTAGGGTTTCACACCTTTCCTATGAGTGTGACAGCACAGCAGGTGGCTTATTCACAGACAGCTGCAGTACATGAATATCAAATAGGGAATATTAATTGGAATTAAATTATTACATTTCTAGATTAAAAACAAAACATGTGCTTACTTACAGGACCACATAGCCTGAAATTCACTATGGCAAGAGCCCTTAACACCTGATCATCCCTCATATTTTGTTTAATTATCCCTCTACTGCAAACATTTCCCAATAGCTAAAAACAGAACTTCCATGATAAGAATTTAAAACCCAGGGATCACATCATTTTCTCTGTTGGACCAGTGGTCGGTAGTCATTAATGTTACTATTTAAGCTTTTTTTTTTGTTTGTTTGTATGGCTGTCAATTGCTGTCAATTGTCCTCTCGGAGGACTAAGGCATGCACTTACACCAAACCATTTTTCCAGTGGCATTACACGCAGACTTACAATCAGATTACCTCCTAGTAATCTTTTTATATGCATGTAACCTGAATACATAGCTCTTGCTGATTCTTTCATGAGGCATCACTTTATACAGTCATTTTTGAAGCTATTAAAGATCTCTAAAGCAACCTCTAGTTTTTCAGCACGCATAGTAACACAAAGGTGTCCAAATTACCCACAAAAACCCGAGCTCAACGTCATTGACTAAAATACACTGATTGCACTAAATAAAGAGAAACAGACATTCTAGGGTTACAGTGATTCTTTTAGCAGAGCATCATGCTGGAAGCTTGTGTTTCTGGTCCCACACGGCTTAAGATCCCACTCAGTGAGACTGCTTTGCAGGGTGGTCCCTCCCTCCCTGATGTCACCTCGCACTCAAGCGTCACATGTTGAAAAGAATTCGGTCATCCAAAATTTAATATGTCACCTGATCGACTGGGTCTTTTTGTACCCACGAGTTTATGGGCATTTATACACATTCCCCAAATGGCTGGTGAGAGGTGAGGACCTCAGCAAGCCTCAGCCGTGTCAGAGTGGTGTCTGAACCTCTGAAAGGTCCCTAAACTCTAGCCAGATAATCTTCAGTCTCCCAGCGTGATAAATGTCCCTAGGCCAGTTACAGTCACTGATCTGGTTATGAAAAACATGAAAAAAGAAAAAAAAAANAAAAAAAAAAGGAAAAGAAAAGAAGGGGTTTAATCACCTGGGGCAAGGACCCAAGTAACCTGGGTTCCCTACAGAGTCAATAGGCAGAGAGAATGGGAATGATACAATCCACCTGAGGCATGGAGTGCTTCTAACTAGATAAAATACACCTGTCTTAACTGGAGTAATCCTCAGCTACTGCCATAAATGTAAATGTTTGTTAAGAAGAGAAAAATCTGATTCGAACACGACAACTTGTGCGCTTCTACTACTGACTTCTCCTGCCCATGTCCCGGCCATTGTCCTGCCAATCCCGGTAGTTGCATCACTTTACATCTGAATGGGTTCAAATGGCTTTTCAGATGTTGCTCGGGTGAACGAAGACAGCTTTCGATTCTCTGGGACAGATTCGGCAGCCTTTAGTCAACCAATTTTCTCCAATTAATCCTGAGGAGTTACAGGCTGTGTAAAGATGCAGAGATGATTAAAGGAGGAAGGAAAGGTAAACAGTCCTTTAAATGGCCGTAAATGGCTGTTTGACAAAGCCTTTTACATTTCTGAGCCATTTTCAGAAACACGGCACTTGTAAACAGAAAGACAATGAACACCCTGGCTTAAAAATTACGTGCTTGATTGATGTGTTTTTAGGGGGAGGATATCAGCGTTTTCTCAGTTACAGAGCATCTCTCTGTTGGTAAATACTGCTTTCCACTGTAGATCTAAAAGCTATTTATCTGGAGGAGCCCATTTGTTGCTTTAGCCACCCTCTCTCCCTCTCAGTGCCGAGCACACAGGAGCCACCCTGCTCCTCTCTGCCCACCTTAATGCTGCCCACCGCCGAGCGGGGTTTAAGGCGCACACGACTGAGCTCAGCATCCATCTGCGCTCGGTTCGAGGAGTGGCGCTAGGACCTGTGCCGCTCCCGGGAACGATGAGCCTGTGGCATTAAGCCTGGATGTGAAAGCCTCGTGTGTCTCCAATGCTCAGCGGATCTAATTAACAGGTAGAATCGCACCCTGGGTGCTTGAAAAACTGCCAGACACCATAGAAACGAGTCCTTAAGTCCCCGGACCATCTGCACTTTCTTTTCATTGGGGAAGTCTCATTTAAAACGTGTTTTTCGACCATTCTAAATTCATTTATGCCTTAATGAAAAATTCCTGCCGACGGTTTTCCTTTTCATTCGAACAAAAAAAAAATCATAAAATTCTTTAATTCAATAACGGGGGGGGGGACACAAAAAAATCTCCCAAGCTTTGATGAAACAATGAATCTTTGAATCTGCCTCTGAATACGCGTTGTTTGAATCTCGTTGCCAACAACCTCCTGAAGTGAGTGTCTGAAGGAAAAGGAAACCAACGCGAGACACCCCCAGGAAAACCAGGGGGTTCCCTGAAGGAGGGAGAGCATTGCAGCATCCCAGCGGAGCTCCCGGAGCGCCCCTGCCCTCCCTAAGCTCCTGCCCTGGAGCCGGGCTGAAGCCGCGGGGTGCCCGGAGCGAGCCCCGGCGCCGTTCGGGCGCGGCTTACCTGTTCGCTGCCAGCCGGGATGAGATGTACCCTCCGGGGATCTGGGTGATGATGTACCCCCAGAAAAACGAGCCGTGGATCATGCCGACCGTTTCGGGATCCCAATTAAACTTCGCTTTCTTCCGGAGCCAGGGAGCGGGACAAAGGGAGAGAGAGGCAAGATGAGAGGTGTGATTGTGCCACCTGAGCTTTGGGCCGCGGGGCCATCCCAGCGCTTCCGGGGCCGGGCTCTGCCCCAGCCCCAGCCGCCCGCACCGGCAGGACAAACGAGAGGGGCCCGTGTCTCCCCGGGACAGGAGAGGCCCCGTGTGCCCTGAGCCCGGCACGTATCCCGGGCCAGGCAGGGCAGAGCCCGGCTCACGGACAGCCCGCTCTCGCCTCCCGCCTGGGCGGCAGCAGGCCGGGAAGGGGGCTGGCTGTGCATCGGGGTGTTTAACTCTCATCCGCATTTGTCACATCGTTCTCGGCACACTTTAGCGCGCTTTGAAACGGCTCTGATCATTCACCGCCTTTTGTCAGAGCGAATTCACCCCGGTGCTTTCAAACATCCCCGCAAAACCTGCCCGCCTCCTCTCCGGCGAGGTGCACCCCCTGACAGGGCCTTATTCGATGCCCTCCTTCTCCCGTCCCCCGCGTTTATTTTAGGGGATATCTGCGTTGGCCAAGGCTGTGTGGAAAAGACAGGGCGGGGGGCGAACTGTCCGCACAACCATACCGCAGACTGGGGCTAGGAACTGGGATGAAAATGTAGAAATAAGCGGCAGGAATTGTTTCTGTGCACAGAACGGGATTTCCGTCCTTCCAGGGGCGGCGGGCAAGGGGAGGGGAGTCCCATCGGGGCTCGGGCCGGGGAGATGCCGCCAGCCCACCCAGAGCCCGTCCCGCCTGGGCTCGGCTGAGAGCTGCGCTGGGAGCGTGTGGGATTGACGAGGGAAAGGTTCCCACCTCTTTGATAATTTTCCCTCCTCGGTGTATGGTGCTGTTATTGACCATATCCACGATGGCCACTCCCAAGTTACATCGGATCCCGAAGGAAATGCAGAACCCCAGTCCGCTCATGATGGCGATGATGTACCTCCGCGGCAGCCCGAAGCAGGTGCAGTCGCACAGCGGGGCTTTCTTTTCGGGCACCTCCATGGGCTTCCCATCCTCGGTCAGCTCGATGGTGTCCCCGGGCTTCTGCCGCTTCTCTAGGACTCTGCCCGACACAAGAAGGGAAAGTCAAGGCCTGGCCGCCTGAAGGCACCACACCTTCGGGGAAGCTGGGGGCTTAAATCCACCGTTCCCCTCGCTCCTTTGGCTTGGAGGTGGATTTGAGGATTTGTTCCTCGCTTCCCATTCACCTTCACGCGTTCCTCGGCGGTGACCTGTGGGAGTCACGATTAGTCATCCCCAACTCCCCCCGCCAGCCCTCCGCAGCATCCCGGGGAGGAGCTCCAGCCCAGAACTGCTCATCTATCATTAAAGACTTGTGCTGAGATATGTAGGACGCGAGGAGAAGACATCATCTGTAACCACTGCGGAGGCGCCATGTTGGGCAGCCCAAGAGGCGCAGAGACAGAAATGGGCTCCTGGAGGCTTTATTCCCAATAAAACACCGAGGGGCTGATCCTGCCGGGCGCCTCGCCCTTAGCTCCGGCAACAAAAGGAATGTTAAGGGAAAAAGACGGGAGGGAGGGAGGGAGGAGCGAGGAGGAGGAGAGGGCGATATTCCTATTTATTTTACATTTGCAAAATGGCTGTCACATGCGGTGAGAGGAGACATGAGGGAGAAGGGGCATCTCCCGAGAAGCTTTCCCAAAAAGCTCAGCTGCACGCTGGGAGCGTGTGGTCACTGAGCAGCTTCGGCCACTATCTCCTCGCCCTCACTCCCTCGGTTCTACTCGACAATCTGCTAGAAAACCATCTGAAGGAATCTAAAGGCAAATGGTTTTGCAGCTATTTCCAGTCAGCTGAAAAATACCATCGAACCTGTTTTAAAACATTTAGACCTTTTATTTCTTTTTTAAAAAAATCTTTTAAAAATCTTTTAAATTGCAAGAAAAATCAGGTTTATAGAGCAAGTGTCCCATACTGAATCCCTAAATCTTCATCTGAAGTCACTGAGGTGTTTAAAACCCTGAAAAGCTAACTAATTATGTCGTCTAGAGAAGCAAATGCCATTTGCCGACACTCTGGACTCTCCAACCCTCACCTCTGCTGGACAAGTGTTTTCTCATCTCTTTCAGGTTAACTCATCCGGCTGATAGGGCACTCACAATTAGCAGAAAAAGGCTTAAAAGGTTATCCGCGCTCGGGAGAAAATACAGGGATTTTCTGCGAAAGCTACTCAGCTGAAATTCACCTGATTTTTCTTTTCTGGGCTTATCATTTCCATGCCTAAAAACCGCGGCATTAAGGAACGTCGTAGAGTTGTGAATAAAATAAACCACCGTGGGTTTATGTTCAGAATTCGTTCGTGTGGATAAAGGGTAGGAGGGTTTTTCCCCTGAATGGGCGTCTTGTCTTCAGAAATAGACTGGAAATCGATGTGTAAGAGGCAAGAGAATTGTTTAGATTCTAAGAAGAGTAAACAAAGTACTTAATTGCCGTGAGCTGAAAAAGATTAGCAAATCGCGCGTGTGTTAGTCGAGGTGTGAATTCGAACGGAGTTTTGCTGGAAAATACAAACACCGTTTCTCCATTTCTCACTGTGTGACTGCGAATAGTGGAGATATTAGTTGTATTTAAACGCTGTAGAGTCTTTAAGAACGAAAAAGAAATAAAAAGGTTTATTTCCTTAATTATATTTTAAGCGGTTGGTCTGGATTAGCCTTTCTTATTGTTATTCACTTTCAACAATTGAAAATGACTTCAGTATAACCAAAAACTGTAGGAAATTAACCGCATTGTCGACGACTTCAGTTTTGCTTTTGGCTTTTCTCGATGGCACACTCCCTATGAAAATGGAAGCCTCGGTTTTGTCTCTATCGCGTCGCTGCCGTGTCCCCTTCCCTTAAAATGGCAGCAGAAGTTGTGACTCATGCTGTGGAGCAGCCTGCTGTCTGTGCCCAGCACTGCCGCATAGGTATGGAAAAAAGATTTTTACGTGACCTACCCTGGGCACACAAATCCGCAGTTCCCTTCGAGCTGCAATTCGGGGAGGGGAAAAAAAAAAACAAACCAAAAACCAAACCAAGCCAAAAACCAAACAACCAAAAGCCAAACCAAACTAACACAACGCCCCAAACCAAACCAAATATTCCGGAGTATTTTCTAGCTGACGGTACAATCGAAAATTTAGTGGAATTTCACAGACTATTCTCAAACGTTGTGGAGGTCACTAAAGTCACCAGATTGGATGGAGAACGGTGTGTGAACTTTAGTGCATTCACCTCGTAGGTATGCGAGAATCTGGGCTTATCTATCCGTGTGCACAGGGCTCGCCGATGATAGAAATGTTCTTTGCACACAGAAATGTACAGGAGTGATGCTTTTGAGTCCAGCAATTGCAGCTGTATATCATTTATAGGACAAGCAGATGCTTCTAAAGGCAGATGGATAAATAATTAAACACATTCCTCCATATGTTTCAGCTTCAGGAGAAAAAAAAAATAGTTCGGATATCAATTATTTATACATCTTCATGTTTACCTTCATCTGACGACGAATTACACAAAGGACAAGACTAATCAAAACCAGAATATTATATATATATATAAAATATATATTTGTTAAGGGTAGGGGGCAAGATCCTGCGAGTGCATTGCAAAATTAAGATGGAACAAAAATACAGGTTGCTCCTCTCTCCTGGTTACGGTTTCAAGATGGGATCCTGTTTTTGTGGCAGAAAGGTGGGGTAATCTTTTACTACATCTTTACTGACACCATCTACGAGTCAGATAGAGAAGTTCCGAGGGTGCCATATTGAGCAGCTTCAGCACTAGTTTCCAGGATCCAGATTACATCCAGCAGAACCGCACAGCTCCCAGCCCTGCCCCGCCAACCCCCCAAGCCTTCGACCTCCTGCAGCAACGGGCGCCGGGGAAAAGCTGCCGATTTTTCCTGGGAAGTAGAATCCTATAAGAGATACCGGTCTTACCTGTAGAGTTGACCAAGCGATTTTCCAGCGAAATTCTTCAATCCCTCCTTGCCGGGCGTCAAAATCCTTTGTTTTACCGACTCCATTCCTGCGGGGATGCTGGCTGGGCGACGCTCTGCTCTGGATACGGCGCTGCTACGAGCGACGATGGTTCATATTGCTTTAATCCCGTAACTTTTCGTCCTCATTCGATGGCTCTGGGTGCACCTCCGGCTGCAGGGAGAATGGGAGGGAGAGTGCGCGTGTGTGCGGGCGAGGTGGGCACGGCGTGCGGAGCCGGGGGGGGCGAGGGCGAGGGAGCGCGCCAGTGTGCGGCAGCGGCGGCGGCGTCGGAGCGCGCTGCGGGCGGCCCCCGGGATTCCCGGCAGCGCCCGGGACCCGGGCACGATCACCACCTCTCCCCGGCCTCGCAGGGCTCGGCGGGCGGGGGCAGAGCCGTGCCCGACAGGGAGGGGACGGAGCTCTCCGTCTCTGGGTAGCGCCGGCCCTGCGCGTCCGCCGCGGGGGCGGGGAGCGCTCGCCGCCCTGGGCACACGCTGCCAGCGCCCGGAGCCGCCGGCAGAGCCCGCGGGGGGAGCGGAGCCGCGGAGTGTCCGCGGTGGGAGCGGAGCCGCGGAGTGTCCGCGGGGGGAGCGGAGCCGCGGAGTGTCCGCGGGGGGAGCGGAGCCGCGGAGCGTCCGCCGGCCGAGCCCGCGGGGGGAGCGGAGCTCCTCGGGAGCTTCGCCCCTTCAGCACCGCGGCCAGCGCCGGCCCCGCCCGCGCCTCCGCCGCTCCCGCCGCTCCCGCCGCTCCTGCGGCTCCTGCCCTCGCCTCTCCTGCCCTCTCCCGCCGCTCCCGCTCCCTGTGCGCTTGTCCCTGTCCCGCCGGTCCCGCCGGTCCTGGAGGAGCGCTGCCGCTCCCGGCGGAGCGCGGTGTGCCCACAGGGCCGCGGCCTCGGCGCTGGCGGTCCCGGGCAAGCCGGGCGCGGTAACGCTGCCGTGAGGCTGTGAACAGGGAACAGCTGTGCCCAAGGTGTGTCTGCCTCACTCCCACAGCTCCTTTCGGATCATGTTAGGAATCCATTAGTGAGCGCGTTCTCTAAAGCGTTTCGTGTTTTTCTTTCTTTTTTTTTTTTTTNTTTTTTTTTTTTTTTTGGCCTCCGTTTTCATGCCTCTGAGTAGGCCACGGTAACACTCAGCCTGGATTTATGATATTTACAACACTGAGCATGTTCTGAACAGAATTATTTTCCCTTTCAGAATATAATAATAATAACAACAACAACCACCCCCTTTTATCTCTTTGAAGAAAATTGAAGATGCAAAATTTGGTATTTCTTTCCAAGTCATAACCATTATATTTCTCTTAGACTCCATTTCAATAATGAAGTTTCTGCAATGTGCTACTTAAGGGAAAAAAAATCTAACTTGTGTTTTGAACAAGTCCTTCTAATACTATTAAGCTCCTTCACTTGGGCGGTTGGTAGCTAAATGCGAAGTGTGTTTCCAAAGGAAGATTCCCTGTTGTAGTTGCAGTAGGCTACAGGCAGCTCCTCCTGGGATTTATGGAAATGTCTCTTTCAGATGTTGCCCTCTGCTGGAGGGCCAATGGAACCTTACAGCGCCCAAGCGCGTTTATACAACACCGAGTATTTTAATACCGAAATTCCCATAAAGACTGATCCGTGCAGCATTTCGACATTCCCTTTCAAAATTGTAGAAGAGGTGCAAAGCGCTAGGGCCGAAAATAAATTATAAATAAACCGTACGTAATTGCAAGGCTGCTAATTAGCGTCACAGCACAGCCCCGACCCGCACATCGCCGGCAGCTCTGGGATGTGGTTTGCAGCGTTGTCACTCGCTCTACAAACCTGGAAGGGTTTTTCCCAGAAGAGGAAAAGCTGCACAGTTACATAAGCGCGTCTGCCCGGCGTATCATGGCTCCGCTGTGCCATTGCAGATGCTCAAAGGAAACCCAGATTAACAGATTTTCCTGGGAGGCCGCAGGAACAGAAGGTTGTTTTGCAGGGATGCATTAAATGGGGTTGGACTCTGTAATTGGAGCCCTTCAGAAAGGTACCGAGCCCTTTTCTGAGCCGAAATTTGGGGCCGTAAAGCCTGCCGGCCAAGGCTGCTTTGTTTATTTGTGCTCTGGCCCTTTTTATAGAAAGCTCAGCACTGGCATGGCTCTGATGCTATGGCTACGAATTAGCAGCAATGATTATTAGCAAAATAATAGCATTTAATAAACAAACGATGATGGATTTGGGGAAGATAAATAATTTGTCGTATCACACCAAAATGGAGACGAAAAGCCCAGATGGTGCATTGCTGGGTGTTTCTCTTGGTAGAGGAGAATTAGATAGTTCTTAATTGCATAAAATATGCCAAATAGCAAGGAATCCCTGTGCAGTAAAATCCTGCAGTGGCCAGGCCCTGCTGCTGTAGCTGTCTGAAACAGAAATTTGGTGTCTGTCAGATGATACATCCAGGTACTACTGAGTCACCTCCTGATCCAGCTCAGCTGGTTTGGCTTCACACAAGAGCAGGAGACAGCTGATCTCCCGAGTTCTACAAAATCTGTGCAGCCCTGTCAGATTTTTGAACCATAACATATGAGGTATTTAACCTTGGTAGGATAAACATTGACCAAAAATCGTGACTGGTAATTATTTTCTGGTGAGCACCTGTCAGAGACAGACTGCTCAGGGTGGTGCACTCAAACTCCAGTGGGATCACAGTGGGCTCTGCCACTGGTGTCAGTGGTGAGGGGAAAGAGGATGTTTTATGCAGAACATTCTAGTCCAATGAGCACTGCTGAATGTTCACATCTTGACCAGGAGGAAGGAGATTCGGCCAGAAGTTGCTAAGTAAAAAAAAAAACAAAACAAAAAAGTGGCTCTGAGATGGCTGTAACGATATCTGTGGGATGATGTGGTGTAATCCAAGCTGCTGCAGATGTCTCTGTGTTTCACAGAGAACACAAAATTTATTGTTTCATCCTGAAATCTTGCAATTAAACACCATTTTCTTCATGTCGTTGTGTTTGCTTTAACTTTTGCTCCTGTGAAGGCTAAAGGACTGAATCTTTACCTGCCCTTTTATTTCTATAAATAGCTCATTTTTACAAACTTCAAACAGAGTTATTTCATGAGGTTAATCTCTTTCAGAGGTGAAGAACTACAGATGTGGTTCTTAGCTCATTTTTTATTTTTGCTACATATCTAATCTCAACATTTTCTACAGTAACCCTCAGAATCGTGCCTCAATATTGTATAACTCTTTTAGAGAAGTTCAAAGTCAATATACCAATATAAATCCCTTCTCTCCAAGTTTTAATCTTTCTGAAGAAAACTACACGATAAGCTAAAATTTTCATCATGGTACATACCAGCGATTTAAAAATAGTAATTATTTAAATTCTATTTTTGACCTTATCTTTGCTGCTGATTCACTGCAAAACCAGTTTTCTCTTTCCCCAGTGTCATGCAGGCAGAATTTATAAATGAACATTTTTTTATGATCCATTTTGAAAAATAAGCTTATATGTGTTACTTTAACTTATATGTCTAAGAGATTTTGTTATTCTTGTTTACCAAAAGGTGACAAAATACTGCTCTCAATAATACAGTGTCATCTTCAGGGGAAAAAAAAAACCTTGTGCTTGAAATCTTAGTTATGCCATCAAGCCCCTGTGTGTCATACAGACTTCTGGTACTGCAGATAGCATAAACATGCCCCAAAATTGTAAATTATGATCTAATATAAACTCCTGTTTATAGTGGCTGCCCACTAAATCCAGTGGGATTTGATGCCACCTGAAGAACAAAGGAATTTTCTACCTTCTCTGGGACTATGGAACTGCAAAAACACACAGCAGTGCCAAAATAATCACCATGCTTGCCAGGCCACCAGGAAGAAGGTTTTCTGGAAGAAGCAACAGCTTTGTAAACCCTTTTGGGGTAAACAGTTTAATGAAAAAATTCGATCATTGGAGGCTTTTCCAGTGCTCCAGCTAAGTCTGATATAAGGCAGTGAGTGCTGGCAGACTGGGCTGCTCTGATGCCCTTATCCAGCTGCTGGAATATTTTCCATTGCATTGCTGTGTCAGTAGTCCAAGGGGAACAAGGAATGAAACATGATTCGGTACACTCATCTTCCAGGGCAGTTTCTAGTTTTAAACCAAGCTGGAGGTAATTTGCTCAGGGGTAATCTCTGCACTAATACAGATGATGAAATATTCTAAAGGTATGCTACAAACTCCAGGCTTCTGTTTGTTGGTTTGGTTTTTAATTTAGGAATATCTCGTTTGTAGGCATGTAAATTCTTAGTGCACATTCTGATAGCGCCTAATTGTCAGATAATCCAGCTCATGTTGAAGCTGTTCCTTTAGCCCTCTAGTGGTAAAAGGTAAGCGACTAGAATTGCAGTAAATTTTTATTTCTATCGGTTTTGCAGATTTCACCGTGAAAAAAAAAAAAATCACTAGATGATTTGCAGTTACTGTGTAGGACGACTCCACAGCTGGAATTTTTTTCTGTTATGTTAAAAAAAAAAAGATTCATTTATTTCCTCCATGCTCCCTTTGCTGTCTAAAATCTAGTTGATTTTTAGTGTTGGCAGACAGATTGTTAAAAACCCGCAACAAAATGGAACAAATAATACATTTATTACAAAATAATAATTATAATAATTTAAGAATAATATAATAAAATCCACCCAATGGCAAATGCCTTTTAAATAATGAAAGCAATGATTTTACTTTTTTTTCACCCCTCCTGGTATATCTGTGGAGAAATTTAACAGCACTGAACACATTTATCTTAAAAGTAACCGGAGATGCTGATATTCTTCCCACATATTACAGGAACATCTGCTCCTTTGAGTTCCAGCACTGCTCCATGAGTTCCATGCCCAGGATCCCACAGGACTGGCAGCCATCTGTCGTGTTGCACAGGCGGAAATTCACCCACCTCTGGGGCACAGGAACAATCCTCCCGGTCCCCAGCAACACTTGGGGAGTGGGATGCAATTACCCATGAGGGAATTTAGCCCAGGATTTGTGACTGCAGCACATCACCCTGTCTTTTACCACTGGGAGGATTAATGATTAATGATTAATATCATTAATCAGTCATTGCATTATTTCTCCAGGATGACCATCGCTGGATGGTTTAACAGCTGTGGAAAGGTTCTTGTGCAAGGGTCACTCTGGCCTCAGTCGGTCAGGTGCCTTTTCACTGCCTGAGAAACCTTGTGAGAAATGTAGAAACTGAAAACTCTGTGATGGTGGCTTTTTGTTGCAAGAATTAGAAAATCAGAAGCAGATTTTATAAGGCTGCAGTAGTCCCTTTATTTTCTGTTGACTTGTCTCTTAAAGAAAAGTTAAGAAAAGTTGGGGGAGGAGTTTCCATTGATTCAGATGCCAAGTTGTTCTGATCTGAACAGGGCTTAAATCTCCTGTGTGCTTTCCTTTGCTAGAAGAACACTTAAAGAGACACCAAAAGTAACATCAGATGCATCATTTGACCAGGAAACTATTCATGGTGGGTGGGGGAAAACCACCCAAGAAAACTCTTAACAGATATTTGGAAAATAATTGTCCTTAGTACGACAGCAAACTGATCCCCGGGATGGTGGAGCAGGTTCTGGACTACCATGTTGGCTCTGAGACTGGTATTACAACCTAAATTTGTCCCTCATTTTAATCTGCCTCAGTTTTGGGGGGGGGTTATTCCCCTTTAGGAAAAATATTGATTTTTAGATAGACTAAATGAACACAAAACACAGTAAATGCTGTGTAGGAAGAATGTATGTAGATTCTTTTACATCTAAAGCTGTTTCTCTAAGGAGAAAGACACTCTGTAATAGAACTGTAATTAGAATCTATATCCACAAATATGATTTACTAGTGGACACTTGGGTATTTTCACGTGCTAAGCCATAACTTTTCTCTGTGGAAGGATATTGAGACAAAGAGTAGAGCTGATTGTAGCAAGAAGTGAATGAGGAGGAAGTGTGTGTTCAGTTGATGTTTGGGGTTAGTGGGGTCTGTAAAAAGTAATTGTCATACTTTCTGTAAAAAGTAATTGTCCTGCTTTCTATAAAAAAGTAATTGTCATGCTTTCCCAAGAAAGAAATCTGAGGGAGACTTTCATTCATCCCATATTTTCTTCTTTGGTTTCCTTTCTTGACAAGCTGACAACCATCACACGAAGTCAAGGCTGAATGTAATTCATTCATTCTCTAGAATTTTCTTGGAATTAGCAAAAGGGCATTGTCTCCAGTATGGATCCAAAACATGAGAACATGGAATCTCTGCAGGTTTTGTGTGTCATGCACTTGCATCTGCATCAGATGACACTAACCCACGTTAACAGTGTCTCCAAATGACTAATACTTGAATAAAAATACCCTCACCGTTGTGTTCATAATCTAAAACCACATATTGCCTCTTCTGTGAGCACAGAAACATAGAATCCTGGGATCATTAGGCTTGGAAAAGGCCTCGGAGGTAGCTGAGTGCAGCTGCTAAGGAAGGCACCCGACTCCCTGGGGCTTCCTGTCCTCGGTGACTCTGGTTTTCTGCTCTCCTTTCCCTACATCGGGGTCTGGGAGAGCTCAGGGCCTCCCCTGCATGTTCTCCAGTGCTTTTCTCTCATCAGACTTAGTTTCTGCCAAGTCACCAACGTGCCTTTTCCTTCTTCCTTACTGTGCTGCTTTTATTTTTCCTTTACCACACTGCTTTTGGACAGTTATTTTTTTTATTGAAAACTGTAGGGAACTCGTAATTCTGGCACGTTTATATTTCTGCCAAATGGGGCCAGCGTGGGTTCAGAAGTGATTGTGAAAGGAAATGAACACGCACAGAAAACAAGAAATGTAAGTCTCATTTTGTGAGAGAACAGGGCTGAAGCCATCAGTGCTGGATGCTGCTGAGCTCATGTTTCATTAATAGCAGAAGATCTCTTTGATATTGCTGTGCCTTTGAGGGACACTTATTACCTTGTGTGTGCCTTCTCTCAACCACAAGGTCTGGCCTCTTTTAGAAATCCTTCAGAAGTGCTAAATGCCTTCCTTGGAGAACATGGCCATGGGTTTGAAGGCAGAAGAGTCCAAGTGTTCTTGTTGCAAAGGAAAACCAAAGACCATAAAAGATTTTAAGGGCATCAAAAACCAGAAATGCTATCCTTGTTGACACGTGGAATCCATAAGATGTTCCTTGTCCCCCAGAAATATTAGAGCAGCAGATAAATTAAGGTGACAGGAAAATCTCTGGTTTATTTTAGGGCAGTGTAATGACCTCAGTGGTGTTTGCATTGTGTTCCACAGGGTGGGAGGAAGGCCAGGATGTCACACAGATGGATTCCTTCAGGCCAAAGCACTCAACCCATCCATTTAAAAATACCTGTGGTCTCTAAATGTGACTCAAAATATCGACTCCTTGATTCAGGCACCTTTTCTAAATGTCAGCATTGAGCTCAGATTTCATATGCATTTCATCTCATAGTCTGGTGTTTAAGTGTGACTATTTTACATCTATTTTTTCTTATTGTTTGTTATAAATAAATCATCACAGATCTGGTAGATCAACTAACTGATTCCCCTGGAGGAAGTCTGTTGATTTTTGTGTGACTCAGTCTCTGTGTGACCAGTTCTGATGTCTTCAGCTATTCCAGTGTTTCTTCTACGGGGGAGGTGAATTTTAATTACATATTTAGTGGCCTATTTGCAAGATCTGGAAGATCAGACAGTTCAAAAGGCTTGTGCTGAACCTTCTTCCCTTAACAGGCTCAGGGTTTCCTTGCCTGTCCCTTAAGCTGGTGTTTTCATCCTGAAAGCCAGGACAAGCCTTTCTGTCTTTCGGTTTTCTTTCCAACAGCCCTTGTCTTAATAACTGACATTCTTAATAACTGACATTCTTAACAATTGACATCTGCTGGGCCTTCACCATGGACTTTTACTGAGTAACATCTGATTATTACAACTCACTCTGTAGCTGAGTCACTTTGGTCTCCCCTTGGGGCGAAGATTTGCCGGACGCTCCCGTTTTCTACCCAAAGGGCACTCCTCAGTGGGCAGCTGTTCCCTGTTTTCTGTCCTTTCCAGAGCTGGAGCAGGGCCGGCAGCAGCCCTGGGGCTCTCCCTGTGTGCTGTGGGCAGTGGTGAGCACTGCCACGAGTGCTGCCTCTGCACTCCCTGCTGGGTGATCCCGGGATCCCGCTCTGTTTGCCAAAGCCAAATACTAAAGTGCAGATAGAAAGCTCTTGTAAGACAATGCTGTTTGTTCTGTTTCAGTGCTGCAGGAACTTCTCAATCTATTAGAGAGATAACTGCTGGGAGGAGGAAAGAGACAAATGCCAAAGTCTCTCTGCTTGGGCTGTATTCCCACCCAGCAGAGCAAGAGGCACATCTCTGCATGATATTCAGCAAGGAATTCAGGCTTTGCCCATCTGTATGGAACTAATTTAAATGTGCCCATGGCATTCTACCAGCTGACAAAGATTCTGTGCAATTTTCACATCCTCTATGCTCTCCTTTCAGAAGTAATGGCAGTTTCTCAAAAAATTCTTACCATTTCCTTGTTCTGAAGCCCTGTCGAGGTATTTCTTAGATATTAAGCCTATCTATTTCTTATTTACCCATGAAAAATGTCCATCATGCCACAGCCAAGCAAAAAAACCAAGACTGAGATACGAATAAATATGTTAGAAAAGGGAGGTTTGCAAGCGCAGTTTTGTTGCTATTTGCCAGATGTCCAGAGCTCACACCCTGGGGGCTGCAGCCAGGTAATTAATGTCTGCTACACCTAAGTTATTAAATTTAATTGTTTGTTTTCTTGTTCTCTCACGTAATATTTTCCTGTGTTTCCACACTGTATGTCTTACTTTGTACATCATTCCAATAAAATCTCAGTTGCAATTTCCAGAACAAGGGACCCAAACTTTGTTACAGTGATCTGAATGTGTTTTTCTACACATCTCTTTTTTGTCAGAGTTTTAGTTTTTCTGCCAGCTTTGTCCACTTCCCACCTTGTTTCATTTGAAAGAACAGAATATTTGGGGCTGGAAGTTGACCACGGCAGTCTTGAAGCTGTTCTCCACAATCCCTGTAGCTGCCCAAATGAGGAGGAAGCCCCAGTGTGTCCCTGTGTTTCCCACCTGTACCTGTACTCCTGTCTCCAGGAGATGGTGTGGCCTTGTTTGGGATTCTGTCATGGAATGGTTGGGGCATTGGAGGAAGGAATCCAAACAACAGAGATGTTCAGCCAGCCCCACAGATGGGATGAAGGAAAAGTCCCTGGGAGGAGAGTCCTGTGTGTCCCAGATGCCACCTGCACTTCCGTGGGAAATGGATTGGTAGAGAGTTTTTAAAGCTTGACAAAAAGTATTGTTAAGAGAGAAATGGAACTGGAAACAAGTTTCAGAGGATGGCCTTGCAAACAGACTGGATACTCTGGAGAAACAGAACTATGAAAGGTGTGTTGTAGTAGGGCCCATGAGGGGTGATTGTAGATGATTGGCTTTAAGGCATTTACAGCGTTGTGTGGCAAAAGCTCATAGGACAAGAAAGGCTTATAATGGATTTGTAATTGAAATAGTTTGGGTTCTGATTGTGATGGTGTGAATTATAACACCTGGATTGTCTCACCCTTCACACGAGCCTGAAAATGGAATAAAAGTTTTAAAATGCCTGTCAGGGGCCCTGTCTCTGGGTCAGAAAAAGGCATAATCTGATACACTTGCACCAAAATCTGCCTCTGTTTTTCACCGCAGTGCAGAGGCATAAAGCACAGTGTTCCACTTGGGCAGAGGTCTGCTCCCTGCCCTGCAGTCAGCATGAACATCTTGTGCTGGCCTGCACCATTATTGCCCTTCTGACAACAGACTGATGGTGGGACTGCCTTCATTAGGTGCTTGACATTTCCCTGACAGATCACTGGGGTCTGAGCAAAGGCAAAATCAACAGAGAAATTCTTGTCTGCAGCTTTGGGTTGGCCCTTTCAGGTCACCTCCAGGCCAGGCTGCTGCTCCAGCATGCCTAAAATGTGACATGGAGCATGCTGTCTCAGGACAACCATCTGATATCACTCTCTTACGCTAAACAGTATAAACCCTTCTTGAGGTTAGAGGCTTAATTATGAAGCTTCAGAATGACTGTGAATTTTGTGCATTTCTCTCAAACGTGTGCCAAATAATTGGCATTTATTGCACAATGAAGAAGCTCACCAATGCAGCCTTGTAGGGAGTCGTGTCTGTTCTCTCCACAACAGGAACTGAGGTTCCCTTGCTCAGGAACTTCAAAAACCCAACGAAAAAGCACTTATTGCTTACCATAAAACACACAGGATCCTTCTCCCTTACTCAAAATATGAGATTTTTTGCTATTGCCTCCTGTGCTGCTTCTGAGGAAGCTAAAAAGCTGTCATTGACACTGAGGCAAGAAATCCTGTGTGGAAGGGGAAAGCAGGGGATCCTTCCTGATGGCAACCCAGGTGGCTTGCTTAGAGCAGCACAAACTCTAGATAACTTAAAATAAACAGATTGCTATTATATGGTGAGCTGTACATAAATCTCTTGGCTTACCTCTCATCTGTTTGGTTTTTTACCTGGATCTTTGCTACAGAGGTGCTGAAATCTTGGGCACATCTGAAAATAATTGTTTATTTTAATAGGTGGAGACAGAATTTTAGCTGAAGAATAATACACCACCACCAGAGAACAGGCTCACCTGCAGCATCACAGTTTGCTGGCACTACTGCCAGCAGGCTTGGTTATTTGTGACAACCAGGCAGCAAACCTGTCTGCTGTGAAGAGGCACCACGGCAGGGAATCCAGCCTTCCTATCAGTTTTCCCTGCTAGAACCTTCTGTCTGGAGTGCTTTGACTCCTTTTTGAAAGCCCTGCTAAAAGAGCCACTGAGCAGGCAGTGCAGGAACATTCCAGCACTATTTGTACGACATTTCACCAGGCACTGGCTGAGAGAAGTAAGTAAAAGCCACGAGCATAGGAGATGCCAGGATCTAGGAGCCATCTGAGCCAGAGTTCTTCTACCTTTGCACCTTTTCACTGCTGAGGGTGGTGTGGGCCAGAGAGACCCACAACGTCAGGTGTTTCCAACTACCTGTGCTTAAGGGAGGGCCAACACAAGAGCAAGGCTCGTTTATTTACTGCCTCCTGATGACAGAAACCATTGCCATGGCCTCTGCACCCTTCAGCACCAAAACCGAAATGCTGAACACTGCTGGACGCTTTGAACACCCAAGGGCCAAGCAAGGCCAGTCAGTGATTTAAATACAAGCGTCTCTGACAAGCTAACAGCACTGGTTTGTTGGGGAGTTGAAAGGAATAATTTAAAAAAAAAATCCTACCCTTGTCAAATGGTTCAGACTGAGTCATTTCTGCCTGAGAAAGCATAGTCACTAATTATTGCAGGGGGATGTGCGTATGCACCTTCCAAAAATTGATATGGCTGCTGAATTTCACATCCTACTCATCATCTCCCAGCAGATTTCTCAGGACTTGCTTAAAAAAAAAACCACCCTTCCTGAGTTGCATCTGAGTGATGTAAGTGCTGTGTTAACACAACTGATCATTTCAGACCAGAATGAGATTCAATTTAGCTACAACCTTTTAAGGACACCAAGACAAGAATTGTTGTGGCCACCCTGAACAAGGCAGAGTAGCTGTGGCTCAGTGAGGTTACACTGCAATCCACATGGGCTGCCAATAATTTTGTTATCCTTCACGTGGTAATGATCATCCTTTTCCCCCCTTTACTCTCCATCTGTTTAGGGCAGGAAGGTTTTTACAGAAGTCCTTTGTGAGGGCTCCCTTTACCCTCCCTGGACACAATCTCTGGCCACAGCACGTTGGGACCCCTGACCCCTCCCCTGGGGCTCCCAGCAGTGTGTCCTAAACATTTAGGACACTATTTTCAGAAACACTGTGTTTTTATTAATTTTGAACATTTTGAGGAACATCAGACAAGATTTCATCTGTTTCAGAGCCTACACATCTCAAACAAGTTGCAGATTCAGATGCTGGCATATTGTTCCTCCCACTTCTTGCTGTTCTTGCCCACCAATCCAATGGTGAATGGGTTACTTATTTTTCTACTCCTGTAAGACCACATATTTTACACCATTTGAGATGAAAATATTGGGAAAATGTCTTCTATTTCAGTGCTCCCTGTAATTTTTTTGCTTTGTATAGAATAAATATGGACTTCTTCTTAGAAAGACTGTTGAATCTGGGTAGACTACCTATTTTTCTGATTCAGAAAGTAGAACCACTGAATTTTGGCACCCAAGTTTAGTGAAGTAATTAATATTTTGAAGGGTAGCCACAATTCCTAATCAGGAGGAGTGCCACAGCTGTAGCAGAATTTGTGAATGTCTTCTCACAAGCTACCATGCTACTCTTCTTTATAAAATATAATTGGCTTTGGATGACATTGTACCTCCAATTAGACTTTAAATTTAAATTACCCGTTTAGCACAGGCCTGGGTGGAGGCAAGGTTTAACCTTCAAGAGCAAAGCTTGAATGCACCTTAAAATTCCAACTTAATACACAAATATTCCCTAGATCCTGCAGATCAACAGCACCTTCCTTCATCTTTCTTTTTTTCTTCTCCCTCCTCTCTTTCTTTCACTACTGATTTCTTCTCCTTTTTAATGCTTTTTCCTTGTCATACTTAATTAAGTACCCTATCTCAGCTCAGTAATGAGCAGAGCAGTGGTACCGTATTATGTAATTACACCTTGCTTGCTTTGGTCTTTTTTCCTTCTCTCCTTTTTTAATACAGAGATGATTCTTTTGTTCAATTTATACCTTTAATTTGCTTAACTTGCATGTGCCTTAGTTTATAATTTCAAAGGAAATGACCCAGCCTAGCAGGTGACCCTGTCCCCAGAGTCCTGCCAAGGTGACACAACAGGAGAGGAGACAAGCTGAGATAAAAACATCTACTGAGAGCAAGTATAAACTCCCAGGCAGGTTCCCTGTGATTTAACCCCCTCACCGGGCCCAGAAGTGACTCTTCAGAAAGATTAAAATATGTCCTGTAAGACTTTTCCAGGGCATGTGCTCAGAGCTATTTCAAGTGCATGTATGTGAACTGTGGAACCTGCATGTGTGACTGAGAACTTGACAAGTCACCTCAGGTCCTGGCACTCCAGGAATGGAATCTGCATCCAGATAAGGCAGCCTGGCTGAAAATGGATCTGTCTGAACACAACACACACGAGCTGCAGGGATCTGTATGAATATTCTCCTCCAGGAGCTCCTCCAGGCATCTCACTTGGAATCCTTGGGCTCCTCTCTCCATTCCTGCAATTCACACACACAAGTTGACAGCACATTAAAAACGAACACAGCTTTATTTGCTAGATTTAGGTCTTAGTAAATGTGCATATTAAATGTTAGCAGAATGTTTAAAAAATTTTATTCTGACATTAGTGTATCATATATATCAGCAACATACTTAGCAGACAAGGATGCTACTCAGATTACAGGACAGTACAAGTCAAACAAGTGGTACATGTAGAATAGTCAGAAACTCCATTATTGTCACTTCATTCTGTTGCCTCAAACTGACACCGTTACACAAAAAATTAAGAGCAGAGTAAAAAAAAATTCTAGAAAAAATAAGATAGTGTCTCATAGTAGCACTCTTCTTTTGCAGTCCATTGCTTAGAACATACCACACTAAACCTGCCCAAGGTAAAAAACCTAAATTTTTATTGCAAAAAAAAAGTAGTAATTACAAAAGATCCCTGATTGTATGACACCTCAAAGGTCAATTTTGTTTTGTGTAACTAATTCTAATGAGGCAATCTATTGTTGCTTAAATTACAGTAATTGCAACACAGAACTTGATTCTCTTTGGTTGAAGGACACTTTCAGATACTGAATGGCAGCAAAATGAAACATTCCAACAGGAAGAGTCAGCACATCTCCAAACTGACCAGGCCTTCCTCGCTTTTGTCACTTTTCAAGAACACATCGGGAAACTTTTGCAAACCATTATAAACCAAACCACACTGATACCTTCAGTCAAAATACTGCTTAATGGCCAGTAAAGGCAAACTATTATGTAAAAAGGTGTCAAGACTAATTTTTTTATATGTTAGCTTTTAGTATGACAACAGATTCTCTTTTAAACAGTTTCTGTATACAAAGCTATGAAGTGTAATGACTTATTTTTAAGATACATACACATTTCTTCCTAAATAAGCTGATCCCAGGGTTTTTTCCCCCTTTCTATTGTATGATACAACATATACAAAACATCTGTTTGCACTGCATTAAATAGCAAGTGATCTTAAAAAACAAGTTTGTAAGAAGCACAAGGTTAGGAGTCAAAACATCAATTCAAATTCAGGGTCTTGCACATCAATGCTGTATCCCAAACAAAAGTATTTCCTTATTCTCCTCCACCTTGCTTTTAAATAGCATTGTTCATTCACAACACATTTTGCTGCTATCTTTTCAAGATTAGTATATCAGGACACTTTGTTACTTGGAGAAACTGATCTCCCAGAAGCAGAAATAGTGCATCTAACGCTGAATTTCCAAATGTTTTCAGCTTCAGTCAGGTTGTACATTTTGCAGAAATATATATCTTTTTGCATCTCATCACCTTTCTGTTTGAAGCATCTGTTTGCACTGCAAACAGTAATGAACACCTAAATGAAGCAGTTTAATTAACAGTCTATGTGCAAGACGCAGCACAGTGCTTTCATTGTGCAAACTGTGGTGTTTGATATGTGATTACTGGTGGCTGATACTCTTCTTTGGCTTACACACATGAAGCAGCAGAGCTGATTTATTTACACATGCATTCCTCCAACAGATCCATGACTTCAAATACCTCTGAATATTCAAGAACAAGATCAGTTCATCATGAACACAAACTGCCAACACGCTTGACCGATCAAATAACCTTAGAGAATGAAGGTGAATAACTCACAGTAACGAGAAATGGACATCAGCTCCTGCACTGGCAAACTGTGTGATGTGTGCTCGAGGTAGGCACTTCATATTAATCCTTCTGCTATTGACAACAGCTCCACTCAGGACACTGATTTCAAACCTGTCAAGCATTGTCACAGCACTGAGGTGACTCGCCAAGCGCTCCAGGACACGGGCGAGGTTTGCTAAAACAACACCCCAAGCTGTGCTGCAGTAAACAGCACATCATTCAGCTGATATGCAATTAAAAAAAAAAATAATCTCAATGTTTAGGTTTAATTTTGCCAGGAATTATAACTTTCAAAGTGCAAATAGAGCAAAGTTTTCTAATCTTGTCTACCTTGTGCATTCAGCACGAGAGAACTGCACAAGGTGGTGGCAGAGCCATCTGCAGCCTGGGCAGGAATCCTCTCCCACAGCCCACGTGGCACAAAAACAAAGTGTGCCCAGGCAGGCAGGGCTTGGCAACACTGAACAGTCTGTCTGCAGGTCCACAGCACCCTGATGCCTGCCTGGAAACAGGCACTGCCCTGCAGAGATCATTTGCACACCTCTTGCCAAATGCAAAGGAGCAAGGCACTAAGCATGGAAGCATTGATATGTTTTAAATATACAGCAAAATCATAAAAATCATAAAAAAGCCTATCTGCTTCCACGAGGAAGAAAATTAGAGCACATTCTTAAACAGCTGGAAGCTACTTTGCACAAAGAGTTATTATGTATTTATAAACTCAGTAACTTTGTAGAAAAGCCACCTAACAAAGAAGAAAAAAAAATCCTTCCCAAAGATTCAAAAGAAAACAAAAAAGGAACAACCCCCAAGCCTCAGGATACTATGTATAAAGACAATAACAGCATAAATATAGAGTATTTGGCATGCTTAAAATCTTCTGGATAGAAATCCAAGACCAAACCATGCAGCTAAATGAACTGGTATGGTGGTCCAGCTCCCAGTCCAGTGCCATGGAGTGCAGGCACACTCCAGAGGATGCATCGAGGACAGGCACAGCTTTGGCCCTTTGCTGGCATCCATGGAGAGTCCAAACAAAGAAATAAATAAACAAATGAGCAGCTTTGGCCAAAACCCATACCAAACAATCTTCCAATGGTAGTTTTTGAGCATGAGAAATTAAATAACTGTTATTCTCCAAATCGCATACATCTTTTCAAAACTGCATTTAGGTGATTCCACAATATCTGCATTTAGAGAGTAAACTCTTCCATAAATTGTATCTTTATGAAAATAAATTATGGCTTTTTTTTCCCTTCATTAGCACATATTAATTGAATTTTGTGGCTATAAATAATTCCAAGTGGAATTAAGCCAATATATCTTTTAAAATCAACTCCTTCTACACAATGTATAGAGGTTCAAACCAATGTTTTGTAAGACACAGTGAATATTAAAAAAAAAGCCCCAAACCTTAACCCTTGTATCAGGAGTGTTCTATTGAAACTATCACATAATAAAAATAATAATTCTCAGCATTTCCCACAGCAGTGGCCCTCTGTGGAGTCCTTTTCAGTCAGCTGGGATACAGCCTGGAAAGCTGCAATCACCAACAGGGACAGGGCTTATAATGTCCTGTGAGCCCTTGGAGGTTAACAGTCCCTAGACCAGCAGTCAATTCTAGGATTACAAGACCACAAAGTCACGGGTAAATAAAAACCAGTGCAGAAATCATACAGTTAAGTAGATTCCCTAAACCTTGAAAGCTCAGTAAAACTCTTAAAGAAAACTCTAAAACCTTTGGACTGAAAGAGAAGGGTTGAACTCTCCCTACAGCTTTCAACATGATGCATACTGAGCAAACCACAGATAAAACAAGCTGAAAGAAGCCAAATCCCCAACATTTTGGGGTTTTGGCTACATTGCCCTGGACAGCTCCATCCTCCCTTCCGTGGCAATGAACTCCTTTTCCGTGGCTTGTTTGTCCCCTTGGCACAGTCTCTCCTTCAGTTTTTCAAGTTCATACTCATGTAGGATCTTTTGTGTTAGATACTTTTCACGTTTTATTTTGGCTTTCACGTCTGCAGGAACATCAGGGATCATCCATGCCACAAAGAATTTGACGATGAATACAACATGCTAAACAAAAAAAAAGTAACAATTCATTACCAAATGAAACACCTCTTGTTTTATCTGAGACCAAATAAGACATTTTTTGTTCACGATAAAATACATTTTATTTGGCTGTCCTGGATTAATTACCAAATTAATGTGTATCTAAGATGTGCATGAAGATTAAAACCCACCTTCTTGTGCAGGAATTTTAATCCCAAACCATTAATGTCTTAGCAAACCTAAGAGGAAAGTGCCAGGGCCTGAATCTCAACCATCACTTTTGAAGTCCTCGGTGTGGTTTGTTAGAAAGTTCACACAGCCATGCTGGTAACACTCAGCTATTGAGAGCTGATGAAACACAGCAGGAAAAGTGATGAGGTGAGCACTTGAACTACTCCCTTTTCTCTTCATAACTTGCAAAGCAGTGGCTTAACACTGAAATTCCAGTTATCCAAACCATGGATTTAGCTGTTTGTAACCAAAACACATCACTGCAAAATGCTGCCTGGATTCTGAATGCAGTCACCTCACATGCAGCTCTGTAAGGAAAGCCAGAGGAGTGGCAGTGCTAGTCCTTCCATCTCTTACACTGCCATAAAGACCTTTTTTATTTTGCTGATTGTTTTGATGAACATTTGCAGTCTCCTCAGCCATTTTCACTGCTCCTGCTCTGGGGTCAGCTCCCTGAAGTTACAAGGCCCAGTAACAGTAATCATTCAGGACATGAGTACTTGGTATTACCTAGGGAACAAATTATTTTCTACTCCCAGCGATTCTGTTTTCTGTCAAATCAGTAACTCCCGAGAGAATCACAAGGCACCAACATCAGAGGGAAAGTCTGTAGGGAACATACCTCCATGATGATGATAAAGGCCAACTTTGCAGCAAGGATGTGCCAGAACTGCATGGTGTGCAAGTATCTCTTCTCGTGGTCTGGAGGGTATCGATAGTCCCTGTACCTGTTGGAATGACAGACAGACAGAGGTGAAGTGTCACAGCCAGCCTGGGACATGCGACAAGCTCAGTGACACTTACAAGCTGTCACTTCAGGAGCCTTTTCTTGTTTTAAATGGTCTGTTTCCTTGGGCAGAGAAAGGTCGCCCCTCAATTTGTTCCCTTGTGTTTGTTTAAACACCCTCACACACAGAGCAGGAGAGCGGAGGATGTGTGAGGTGGGGTTTGGCACACGGGTGACCCGTTTGTCAGGCAGTGATCAAACAGCACAGGACAGGGTGACGGGACGTGTCACAGGGTAATGGACACGTCCTCAATAAATGTGACAGACAGAGCAGATTATGGGCTGGTCAGAGGCAGGGTTTCATCAAAGGACAGATCTCAGTGCATATTCTACACCACCAAACCAAGGCAGCTGCTGCCAGAAGTGCTGGGGGGGTTGGTTTGGGGGATTTTTGTTTGCTTGGAGATTTTTTTTCATCCGATCAATACTTTAATTTTACCATTTCCAAAGTTCCTTTGCAAGTCAACTGCAATTCTAAGATCTCCAACACTTCCACTAGCAAGAAAGGACTATTTTTTATACAAAAGCAGGACAGGTCTGATTTTTGGTCTGACTAAACAAAATAAGGATTGATTTTAAATACCACGTCTCATTTTCAGCTTTGGGATATAAACACCTCCTTTACCCTGCTTTCTTGTCCACTTATTCAGCCCCAAAATCTTTGAAAATACAGGCTGAAATTCACAACTTTGGGGACATAAATTTCCTTCCTCACTCAAAAATCAGTAGTGTAATCAAGTAAACAAAAAGTCCAATGAAGGAAAAGCAAAATGCAAGAAAAATGAGACTCTTAGTGATGATTTTTTTGAGGTGTTGGGATGTTTTTGTTATTGGCTTGGTCTCTTACCACCTCGAGCATTACCTTATCCATAGCCTAAGTATTACCTCTCACACTTCAGAATGATGAGAACAACAATTATTTTCTAATGAACTTAGATCTGCATTGATTTTTTTATGCTCTATTCTATACAAAGTGATAAAATACCATTACACCAACCTGCATATGACAAAGCTTTCTGGATTCTCTCTGGGTTCGTTTCTCTCAGGAAAATCTGAGATTAGAAACACTGACAAGCTGTTGTTTATGTACCCAGACATTGGTGAGTCTTCATTTTCAGAGTAAGCATAGTAGTAAACTAAACGAGGGATCATATCTGACGTGAATGCAACAATAAAAGCCTGGAAAGAAATCGGAAAAAGAAATAAGGAACGCGGCACACAAATTTTGTCAGCAGATTTATAAAGGGGTTGTGGTTCTGTGACTCTGGCATCACCCAGGATCTTTAGAGAAAGGGTGAGAAGCATGATTAGGGCACTTCCCTGACTGCAGCCTCAGCACCTTCTGCCTGGGATATTTAAGGTGCTACTTTGGCAGTACCTGCAAGGGGGTTTGTGCCTGAGGCACACTAAAAAGAGGATCTGTTGTGCTCAGTAGTCTGCTTTACAGCATGTTTCCAGTGAAATACTGGCATGGCATTTAGTTACCAGTTTGTAACAAATACTTGGAGGCCCTGCTCCCACAGGGGCACCCAGAGGAACGGCACAATTCCCACAGAACAGACCTCACAGCAACAGGGACAAAAATGCACCTGACACACAGAACTCATCCACCTTTCCTGTCCCCTAAAGCTCCCTCTGGACAATCTGTGTGCTTCATCAGACTAAGCTTCATGCTGGCTTTTGCCATTCCAAAGGGCTGGAAAACACAACTGAATAAAAGACTATGGCCAATAAAATGTGGATCAGGAGCTGCCCACTGTCAACACCTGGACGAGCCAAACCACTTAAATGGTTTGATGGTATCTTTGTAGGTTAACATGGAACAGCGTTGATGGAGGAGGAAAAGCATCAGCTGGTTTCCAAATCTCCAGATTTCCAGTACAGGGATGAATGAGACGAAGGAGTGTTGATGCAGCAGTTCACACACTCACATTAGTGACAACAGACAGGATGGCCATCCCGTTGAGGATTTCCTGCCACACTCCTATGCTGTGTGCCTTGGCAGCCACAGGCCTCCTGTACTGGGTGGTCAGTTTCCAGGAGTCCACGCGAATCTCCAGGATATTGTTCATCAGAGCAAGGAGGGGAGCCAGGGGAAAGGATGCCACAAAGAGAGTAATGAATCCAAACTGAATGACTGCAAGAGAGAAAAACACAGTGTCCAAGTCTGCCCTTCCAGAAGTCTCCTCAGAGTGACACTAGCAGACAAATGGCAAACTCCTGCCAGGCTGCCAAGTCACCTCCAGCTGTGGCCTGAGCCAAGTGACAACCAGCCCCAGGGCCAAGGCTGCTCCAGTCCCTTCAGGCTGCCACTCAGCAGCACCCACAGCACCTCTGGGTCCTGTGGAATGATGCTGCCAGCAGGGCTGCACACACCAATCCTTTGAGGGTGCTGCAGTTCTCATAGCAATGCTGTGTAACCGCTGGGGAATTGGGATGTGTTCATCCATCAGATTTCTCAGTTGTTATCAGGCTAGGTTTGTTCTCTTGCAGTTTGTATCACCTTGTTCTTTTACTTACCTTAACTACACACCTCACAACCTTATCTCCACCTGCTGTTACTGATTTAATCAAAACATTCGTAACAATTCTATAAGCAATAGTTCCACTGGGGAGTCTTGACATCAGCTTAAAAACTGTGAATAAAATCTACCAATGATCCTTTCAGTTGTTACCAAAATTAAGCATCTCAGTACAGAATGTAATAATCCTCAGTACACAGCCAATATTGCCACTACATTTCAAATAAAGGAAGCAGAACATTTTGTCTGGTTTAGGTAGTGGGTAAAAATAAATTCCCACACACCAGTCATTCACTCTTCCATGATTTCAGTGGTAAGTTCTTCGCCTCAGACAAGCAACAAAATTCCTGTCAGCTTAGTAGCCCTGGGACAATTGTGGAGCATAGTTCTGATTATGGAAGAGCAAGGACACGGCTGGCCACAGTGATTGTTCTGAGTGTATCAGTTTCACAAGATCACAGCCCTGTATCAAATTAAAGTGATAATGCCACTATGCACACCTCTAGAACACTTAAAACTATTTCTGCAGAAATAAAACAGTACAAAGGTACATTTTTCAACAAAATGTATCCTTGTAACAGCCAAACATTAGGTTACTCGAAGCATCCTTTAGATGCAGCTTGGGCTCAGTTTTGGTTTCAGTTTGTCGGGTTTCCTGGATCACTGTGACATGCTGACATGCCCCTGTCACCCATGGAAAGCCGTGTTCCCTGCCCTGTGCTCCCTCTGCTGGTACAAGGGACTCGATGGAAGCACCGAGCAGGACTAAAGCCGAAGGGATTCTCCTCCAGCCCCTCTGTGCATCTCATGCCTGCAGTACCCATCCTCACGGCACATTTGGCACCCATCCCATACTTAAAATTTCCACTGACATCAGCTAAGAATACGCTTTGGAACAAGAAAAGAACAGGCACAGAGGCAGCTGGCTGCACTGAGAATAGTGTTGCCCATTCAAATGAGGAAAACAAAAAGTCTTTGCAGTGTTTCTGTGAAATTCACAGCAGTTCAGGATGCAAAGACAGCTTTTTTTTTATAATTGGGCTGACCTATTTAATGATTTCCAGCAGTTAATCGTCCTCTTACACAGATGAAAGGGGTAGCACCAACCCACCAACAATTAATCGAGAGAATGCTCTTTTGAAAGTGTCAGTACAAGGTGTCCTGTCCTCAATTCCAAATGTGTAGTTCTAAACTTACCCATTTCTAAATATTCATAGAACAGGCCTAAGGCTCCAAATGTCTGCAGATCATGGTCTTGCTCCCAGCGACTGTATAAATTTTCGGGATTATTTCTGGCTTTCCGACGGCCCCACCAGTTGCAAATCCAGCTGTATATGCAGAAAAAAGTCAGCAGTGAGTGCCTCCTTCTCAGCTGCAGTCACTAAGTTGCCCCCACATCCACTAGAGAAAAAAGCTTGGTCTTACCCTTCCTTTTGCCATTGATATGTTCGTAAAAATTTTTTTTTACAGAAATTGCCAACCTAAGTTCAAACTCAGCTTTGGCCTCCCTAATTTTTTTCCTACGTGCCCATGCCCCTTCACTACTTCCTGAGAGACCTGCCCCTCCTTCCAAAAATGATACTTTATTCCTAAGGTCCTTGAAAACCTCCTTGCCCATCCAGGCTGGACATTTGCCTTGTCAGCTCACAGGCAGAGAGGTTTCAGCTCACAGGCACAGTCTGCTCTGTGCCCTCAAGATCTCTGCTCTGAAGCACACCCACCTTTCCTGGACTCCTCTGTTTTCGAGGGCTGCTTCCCAAGGAAGTCTCTGACTAAGTCTCCTAAATAGGCCAAAGTCTGCCCTCCAGAAATCCAGTGTAAAAGTCTTATGATGTTCCTCCTGACTTCACCAAATACTGAGGACTCTACAATTTCATCATCACTGTGGCCCAAGTGGCCTCCACCCACCACATCTCCCACCAGCCCTTCTCTGTTTGCAAACAACAGGTCTAACACAGTCCCTCCCCTTATCTGAGCAAGATCTTTAATACAACACGGCTTTCACAAGAGGCTAAAAACCTCCATGGAATGAATACAAGTGTCAGAATTGGTGCCCAATTTACGGAATTCCTATCTTCCTGATAGGGCCATCGCTCCTCCCAAGGATTTCCCCTGGCTGTGGGACGGGCAGCCCAGTGTCAGAGGGAACTCACGGGACAATGGCCTCCTGGATGTTCCCCCAGATCTGTTTGCCAGCCATGACTATGGTGAGCTGTGTGGTCAGCTCTATCAGACAGCCCGCAGGGTCACACTGGGGGAGACAAACTGAGTGTTAATGCACATGAAAAACGGGAATCACCCACATCAACTATACTGCTCCATAAAGGCAAGAAAGGAGATCTTAAAACACTTCTCTTCCACAGGGACTGCCAGCTGAGCCACCCTCTCAGGAAGGCTGTTACAGAAGGGCATTCAGTGTTCCAAGTGTGAGACATAATACACACCAAAACATATCCATATGAAGACAGAGTAATTCAGAGATGCTTCAGCAGGACCTGCATGCAGCACACACCCCTCAGCCCCAGCAAGGTCAATCTTCTGCACTCAGTGAACTCTCAACACCAGATTTTTTTCTTTAAGAGCCACAGTGAGACTCACAGGTATTCTCAGGAGAAGTGGGACCATGAAAAGCATTAGGATTTTTCACTCTTGTGACTGACAGATTTTCACTGCTGGTGTTTGCCTGACTAGCAGCAGCAACCCAGTCATTGGAAGCCTCAGCATCAGCTGCAGGACAGCCAGCTGAGGTCCAGCTCAGTTCAGACCAAGCCTGCAGGTGGAAATTCACCTTCATGAAGAAAACCTCACCTCTTCATTTCTCCAGCGATTAAACATGTACGTGTAGGCACCTGGGTAACCAACAAACTTCCCTTTGAAGAAGGCCACATAGAAGCAGGAGGAATAGTAGNTGGAACAAAAACATTTTCATGGTGAGCCTGTTCTCATACTCCATATGAGTTCTGGGGATCTCTGTGAAACCAGAAAACAATAATTTTATCTTCTTTTATTCCCTTTAAAGGGATACAGATTCACAAATATTCATCATGCACAGTGACCTCAAAGGAAAAAAAAAAGGAAAGGAAGAACACCTACAAACATTTCAGGAGATGGAATCCCTGCTTTCAGACACTCCACCTTTACTTTAGAATGCCATGTTTGATGGAAGCAGGCAAAGGAAATTCGTATTTACAACTTCTATAAAGTTTCATTTCCCCTTCTTTGTCCTGTCCATTAGCACTTGTCTGTCCCCAAACGTTACACTATTTTAGGAGATCCGGGATGAATCTCAAACAGTAACTAGAAGGATCTCCCGTAGTATGAAGATTTCACTGTTGGAAACACATGATCATTTTTCTTCTTTGTGCTAGAGACGTACATTACCATATTTTTTTTCCAACACTCTGTTTGTGCATATCATTAAAATCAGCAGAAACTGCCTGGCCCATGTGCCTCTGAAAGACGAGGCTCATGTAACATGTAACCAATTCAAGTTGGGAAGTAGCATAAGAGAATACACTACAAACATTCAAGTCCCTCTGAATCGGTCAGGACCTGGCAGATGCGTCGAACTCATCTGCCTTATTGTAAAGTTGTTTCAGATAATTGAGTAAACTGATGTTTCCAAGCTTAGTGTAGGTTTGCATGCCAGAACACGAGGTATTTACCGGGAAGCTGACACCAGAGTGCAGGACAGAGGAGGCAGCACTCAGCTGAGGCACTCTGCCTAGCTCGCAGCCCCCGAAACACTTTTATTTTCCCAGATCCCTCCCCAGTTTTGCCCTCAAGCACCTCAGCTCACCCATGTCAGTAATCCAGGTGGCAATCCTCTCGTAGAAGAAGTTGAGGATCATGATGATGACGAAGTTGAGGCAGGAGGCGGTGACGGAGGTGGCCAGCTGCGGGGTGAGCAGGCCGCTGATGGGCTGCAGGCTCTGCGTGTTCTCCATCAGGCTGGCGAAGGCGGCGTACACCGCCAGGCGGTACACGATCACCGCGATCATGCTGGCTATGATCAGGGACACCTGGGCACAGGGGCAGGGGACACACACCTGCAGCTCAGCACAGCTCTGTTTGACATTTTTACATACACTACAGCTTTAAGAGCGAGACGCAAACCGCCACGCTTGGTATTTTTTGGATTTTGATCTTTGTGGGTGTGAGCGCACCAGCAAAGAATGGCAAAGTGCACAGGCAAAACGCTTTCTTATATTATAGACATGAAAACCAACACAGTGATTCTGTTAATGTAAGGAAAACCACCAACCTAACACTGACACCTGAGAAAATACAGACAGGAGATGGAAAGGACAAGTCAGATTAAACTGCTGGCTCTGAAACTCATTCCGCATTCATGTTGTGAATTCCTTTTTTTGCTTGCCTCTACTACAACTTTTTCGGTACGTCTGTTGACATCAAGTCAGTCACAGAGAAAGTTATCCCCACGCTAAAGTGCCCAATCAAATTACTAATTAGTGACAGGTTTCTAGGGCCTTTTTTTAAAAAAAACTTATCAGAACTGAAGTGCACCTTAAACGACAGCATAGAGTCCTGGTTTAACGTGTTAATGTGATGATCAGCATCTCTGATGTGTGTGAAAATGCTGATTGAAAGAGATGCTCACCCAGAACAGCACCGTGGCTCCTGAGACGCAGAATCGCACGGCCTGGCTGGTCAAAGGCAAGTAAGGCTCCATCTCCTGCAACAGGCAAGCACAGCACACTTCATGTTATTCTCACAGCTGACTATGAAAGGGAAAAGATGATTTAACAACACAGCAAATGGGTGTGATAGATGTCGTGCTGGAATGCAACCAGCTGATCCCAAAATCTGTCAAATAACTCCTACCTACACTAATTTTAAATGAAAACATCCAATATTTATACAGAGTGTTTAACAGAGTTAAGTGGGGTCTCTAATTGTATCTCAGTTACACCTCAGAGAAAGGACTTTGGCAACCTTCATCCCCCTGGTGTTCCCCACACAAAGTGGTTGTGTATCAGAAGCAAAACCGCAGCTACACCAACTCAACACTTTAGATCATGGTGACTGCTTCTTCACATCTTGTGTGGGGATAAGAAAGAGTGGTTTTAAAGGCATGAAAATTTCAGAGACTGCTATCCCTGAATTGTGAAAGATGCTGTAAAAATGGGTAAAAGCCCTTATTTTCCTGATTTAATATATCGATTTCCATGTTATGAAACTTTCAGCATACAACTGCATTTGCAGCATGTTCATACCTGAGTGATGGGATTCCTCTTCTTTTGGGTACATTTTGCCTCGTACTCAGGCCTCAGCTGGAGCTGCTGCTGTTCCTCTTCAAAATCCACCAAATCCCATTCATATTTCAGTCTTGCTTGTCGCCTCTTCCAAAACTCCAAGAAAAGTGTAACTACAACATGCAAATGTTAAAATAGAGTCAAGGAACAAGTGAACAAGTTCACGAACCAAGTTAAACACCTGCCCTGGCTTCTTTTCTGTAGTTTATTATTTATCTTTACAGCGTGACTCATTTTTACTGATTGCCTACCACAGTTCATAGATAAGATCACAATTTAGATCCAGTGATTTATTAGCTAACTGAATTCCAGAAGTGGATGACAAGGAAGATGCCAAGACAAGATATGGGCATTTCCATGGTTATGGTGACCATGTTCAATTAACTGCTCTGTGTATGCAAACAGCAACATGGGACTAAGAAAAGAACCTGAGAATTCAACTACTTGCTGTGTATAAACCTGTAACACATTAACTATTACAACAAACGAGCAGAAGAGCTTTCAAGAAATATGTTCAAACATTTCTGTTGCTTTTTGATACTCATTTGATATCACGCTGTCCTAAGGCAACTTTATGATGCTGAGTGGTTTCCCCATTCATCTGTCTAGCCCAGAAAGAAGTTTTGTGCCTTTAAAACTGGATCTGAGGGCAGAGGGGGGGAGAAGGAGAAGCTGTGAAATGTCAGAGGGGCTGGATTCAAACACAGAGATAAGAGCTTCAGCATTCTCTCTCTCTCATGGACCGTGTTGTGTTGTCTGCAGCACAGACAGGAAATGGGAAAGAAGAAATTTTTTGAGCTAGCTGAACAAGAAAAGTTCCCTGGACTGTGGCTTTTCTTTCTCCTGGAAATGTTCAAACCTGCTCTGGACTGAAAGTGGGATCTCACACCTGTGACCCTCTGGGGCTGGGACACAATTTCCAGTGCCAGACTGGGAGAGATGAGTTACAGCCACAGCAAGGACTGTGTGAATCTGCATCTCTTCAGAACAAGAGGTTCCATTGTTCAATACTGTTCATTTTCTAGGCTGGTGAGTGCTTTGCTTGTTAAATAAATAGGGTTTTCTCCACTTTTCTCCAAGGAGATTATTGCCTCCCAAACCAATGGGAAGAGAGGCAACGTGAATTTGCTTTCTAGAGGGACCCCTCCAGAGGTTTCCTCCAAAATTTGCCCTAAACCAGGACACTTGGTCATTTTAAAGACACTGAACATCTAATGATGTTCGTATGATCAAGAGCTGTGCTGGCCAAGAACTTTTTAAGACACTAGAAGGAACTGATTTCATATATAAACTATAAAATGTATAATACCATATAACATTTTAAGAGCCCTTTATAAACTACTTTAAAATGTAAACATTTTGTAATCTGATTGTTCTTATTTGATCATGACAGGAAGTTTTATGGTTTAGACAAACACAGGAAAGCTTATCTCCTGCAGTTCTAAACTCTTGGGCTGGTGCTTCCTGAATGACTAATTCATGCCACACAAATGCCAGTTCTTAGGAACCAAGAAAAGTTTAGTAAAACAGCCATACAAAGATTTTTAAAAAAATTCTAGACAAAAGGGGTGGTTAGATCCTCTGATAAAAAATACACAGGTTTTCTACTAGCAGACAAGAATCTGAGTTAATGAAATATCTGTATACAAGTTGAAGATTTAATTACAACATTTCACAGGAACAGTATGAAGACAAGAGAATTCTATTTAAAGAAATAAGGAACAATAACTATGCTATCCTGAATTTATAAACCTTCAGAGAACTGAAGAAAAGAACATGTATTCAACAGCATGTTCTTGAAAGTCTGAAGAAGTATCATTGGTGTGAAACTACGATTACGGAGGCCAGAAACCCACCTCGTTCCACATCATCCAAACACACTCCAATGCCTGAAGTTCACTGGAGTAGAACTTTCTCATCCCAAAAGCACAGCTAATACTGTGGCAGTGATGGAGCACCATCCATCCAGTGAAAGGACACAAAGGCTCCCCATGCCCTCACTGGGACACTGGTGATGTGCAGGGCTGAGCAGAGAGGACTCTCAAAAGGCCTGCACAAGGTTGGACCCCTCTGGTTACTAAGGGGAGACTCAAATGTTACCATTTAAGAGTACACAACGCTTATGATACTCTTATGGTATCCGAGATGCCTGCTTGGGGTTCTTTTAAGTTTTAATTCCTCTGTAACTTTAAATTATTTTCATTTGTTCACCATTCCTGCATCTAAGGTGGAGCCATTATTCCCCTGCTCCCCACTTCCAGTGTCCCTCAGCAGCTTGGCCAAGGTCTCCTTATCGCTGGACACAAAACTTAGCAAACGTACTCACCCCATATACCCATGAAAATGGCAAAGAAGAGAGTTGCCACGTTGTCAAACAAATGGGAATACTGCAAAAGGAGAGGCAGGAAGAGGTTAGTGTGCCCAGGCAGTTTTGAGGAGGAGCAGCAATGCCACGTGGCACTGTGGCAGGGGCAGACCTGTGAGGGCTCGCAGGTGGTGTTCAGCCTCCAGTAGTCACAGTCTCGGTCACACAGCGGGCACATGATGATCTCTCCTCCAATTGAAGGGTCACAGATTTCTTTGCTAAGGAGGAAAACATTGTAAAGTACCTCTTCCCACAAGCATCTTAAAAGCTGTTATATGAAACTTACTTTTAAAATAAACAGGAACTTCATTTGTCCAAAGTTCAGCATTGGCAGCTTCACAGCAAAGATGCCACATCTTGTCACCCTCACTGGTGTGAACCAGGGGCTGCTCAGGGCAAGCCAAGAAGGGAGCAGCTGCTACAAGGAGGAGAATCAACAATCCCCTTTTGGGCTTTTTGGCTCTACCAGCAGTGAGCCAGGAGCCTGTCAGGAGCTGCTTTCACACCAGATACAAACTGCGTCTCATCAGGTAAGCAATGACATCAAAACACTTTTCTAAAAGCAGAGAGACCTTTTATTTCAGCTTTGATAGCTGCAGTTAAATTTGCTACTTCAATTCAATGACAGTGGGTAAAATTTAGAATCCTATGACAGTGCTTTGGTATCCAGAGAAATCTCAGTCTGTGTAACAGTATTCCCAGATGAATTCTTAACTAAAATACAAGTCTCAAAATTACATTAGTCAACAAAATAGATAAGAATTTTAACTTGGTTAGTCATCTTCTATGGTTGAAACTCCATTTTATGGAAGCATTCTTACAGAAAACAGTGAGCAACAAAATGTCCCTCTTTTCCCCTCCCTACACCCAATCCCAAATACAAGAAATCTTTTGACTTCTGATAAAACAAATACTATGCTTGTAAAAAAAAAACCCAAAACACCAAACTGTGGCTTCTAAGATACTGGATGCCTCTTTGATGGAAGAACACTGCTGATCTGTTTTACTTATGCTTTTGGTTAGTAGAAATGATGACCTACACAAAAAGGTCAGACTGCTCTGCAAGATAGATGAAATAAACGAGCTGAAGGCAACAATAAACACTTAAAACAATTTTGAGAGCTCTTAGAATCTCACATATTGCAGCTTCTCCAGTACACAAAGCTATGGCCCACAAAATATTGCTTTTCACCTACAAGTTGAGCCTTACTAATTGATAGTCACAAGTCGTAAATTAGTGATCCACCACCTTTTCAGTCAATAAAGACAGCTGGAAAACAAATCTGTCTGTTCTGACAAGCTTTAAAAGCTTGTTTACCTCTTGAGTAACAACAAGAATAAAATTTTTTTTGGAAGAACACAGTTTTCACATGGCTTAGCTTTTGCCCAGGAGATTTTCAATGTTATGCTTACCTGCTCATATTTTCATCCATTGTAAACAAGCCATAAAGAAAACAGATTAAGCCAACAACTGCTGCAAGGAATAACATCTCGGTGTAAAATCCTAGCCAGGCAAAGTAGATCCCAATCTTCTCACCATAGTACTTTCTGAATGCAAAAAAAAAAAAAAAAAAAAAAANAAAAAAAAAAAAGGCAATTAACAGGAACACAAAGCAAAATTTAAAGCTAGAGCAAATAGAGCAAAACAGCAAATAGAGTAAAAAGAGTAATAGAGCAAACTGGCCAGACAATAATTGGCAAAATTCTCTTTTCACGGAAGAGTAAAAGCACTGAAGTACTGTGGAAAATGAGGTCTGAGGCTGGCCATGAGAAGTTACTCCAGCTGCATGGACAAGGTGAATGATCAGGATACATGGCCTCTTTTGTCCCTTCTTTCCTCCTAGCAGAAACTAACATTAAAATCACTCTTTTCTGCAGGATAGTGCAAGTGAAGATTTAGTTGGTGCTTTTTCCAAGGAGTCACACAAATGAAACAGCACAATAGTTCTGCCCACGTGGTTAAAACAAATAGGTAATCCACAGAAAAATCCACAACCACTTGTGTTACAAACATGGAACTGTCCCCTGTGAACGAAGCAACATTCTGTTGTATCACATCAGCTCCATCAAGGACATCTTAAGTGAGTTTAAATTTGGGGTTAGAACTAAGAAGCAAGCTTCCCAGCTGGTTTTATCAGTATTTTTTCAAGTCTGCATTGAAATTTCAACATTTCAAATAAATCTTTAACTTTTTTTTCAGAGATTGATTAAAAAATCAGATATTCTATGTACGTGTTTCTTTACAGCTGAATTACCCGGAATACACCTGACCTCAGGAGGACTGGCTAGAGGCTTGATGTGTGTAATGGTTTCATGTTTGCCTGTCTCTGCTAAATTTAGTGCAGCGGTTTGAGTGTTTACTGTCTTTATTCCTATGTAGGAAAGGATCAGGAGAAAAGCAAAGCAGGCTTAAATCTTAAAGGGTACAAAGATAAATTTATTAACCGACACTAAAGGAAAAGAATGAGAACCAAAACGAAACTTAAAACACTCCTCTCCCTACAAGTGTTTACTTTCATACTAATAACATAAAGAGACAAAACTTCGAACTTTTAGTTGGTAACTATGTATAAAATAGTTTTTCCTCAGTTCATTTGTAGGGAGAAGACTCATCGGAGAAGATGAGAGAACCTCTCACCTATTGACTTCAAAACCAATCCCTAATTAGTATTTTTACCATCCGTACTAAGGTAACACAATTTGAGAGGAAAGCTGTGTCGTGTCCTCCCAGGACCCAGCACCCAATTAATACCCACTTCTCATCAGATCTTAAAAGTGGCCAAGATTTCCTAGCAGGGCCAGGTTCCAAATGAATACACAGTGCAGTGCAAGGCAGCACAGCCCCCCAGGCAGCTGGGGGGTTTCTCTCCCTCACCTGATGAGGTCCAGGGGCTGCTCCTTGTAGAAGCGCAGGAAGCGCGCCCACTCCATGTAGAGCGTGAACCTCTCGCTGTCACAGTTGGGGTCACTGGCCTTCTTCCAGTACTGGCACTGTGGGCAAAGAGCAAGGGGAAAACACCTCAGGGACATCATCCAGAAACAAACAGGAGTCATGCTGATGATGATGAGGTCTGCAGGGGGGAACCATGCCTTTTTGTGGTTTTCACATTCTGCGCTGCCTAGGGGTGTGGTGCTGAGCCTAATATTAGTGTTAATCAGTTATTAAGTGTTAGTATTAAATGTCACTTAGCTCTCTGCACAGAGTAGGGAGACAAAACAAATCCTTTTCCTGCTGCACACCAAGGACAACTTTCAGGCCCAAAAGCACAAACAAGGGTGGGCTGAAGGGAGGGACGAGAAGGATGGGACCTCACAACCTGCAGCTGGAATTGGACAATTAAACCCCAATATGCAAATGGACCAAAACTTATCAAAGCGTGAAACCTCGTGACTGTTTGTCCATTCTGTGACCATTTTGGGTCCACCTTGGGTGTAGCCCTAGCCAGGCCCTGTCCTGCCTAAGGTGTATCCCTCGCTTGTTTTCTCCATGGAATTTCATTACTAAATCCACATGTGTCATACTAAAAACTGACCTTAGAGCAAAACTGAACAGAGCATTTACTATCCAATATTACAGTATCTGCACCCCAAAGCTCACTGGGAGAGGGACAAGTCAGCACTCCACACTGGACTGCAGGGCTCAGGCAGCTCCTCTGACTTGAGCCCCACAGTGGTGTGATCCCAGGAGTTTTCCTCTAACTGCGGGCAGTGTGCACTGCTGTGTAACTGCAGCAGGTGTGTGCACACACCCTTTGCACAGGCCCTGCTCAATGTATGCATCTGCAGGAGGTGTTAATTGTATCCTTGTTACAATCTAAGCCCTGCTGCGTGGCCATCAACGGGACAGGAATATGATGGAGTGAGTCTCCAAAGAAATGGTGTGACTGGCACGTATTCTAAAGTCTCATCCACAGGAAGAAGCATTTCAGCACATAAAAGCCAAATAGCAGGCCTGACAGGTACATCTTGAGTGTCATAAAACAGAACTCAATTACTGGGACAAATTGAAAGGTTTGAGTGTATTTTCATATCTCCTGGAACAGCAAATGTCACCGTAGGTAAAAGAGTGCAAACACTGGGAAATGCTCCAGGGAGCAGAGAGCTGGAATACTTACATCATGAAGAGGATATGCAGCTGTATAGGTGCCATTGTTTAGCAGCCTCTTAATCCCAAATTTTTTCTTCCCCTCTTCTGTTCCATATGGGCAACGTGTAAGAATGTAATTAACCTGAGATTCAAGGATGAGAATTTCAGACCTTTCTTATTTTAAGGCCATTTAGTAGAAACCTACAATGGATGTGCACCGTGTATAGCCTGCAGGAACAACATGCAAAAGCAAGCAGCATTTCTTCAGAAGGCCTTATCCCATAGAAGAACACTGGGGGCACAATTGCCTTGTAGACATGCAGAAGATCAGAACTCAGAATAATTCCAACAATTATTCTAAATTTCTAAGGAGGATGCACAGGCACCCAGGCCTGTCTGTATTTACCTCAGTGACCACTCTGAGGCTCCAATACTCACTCCTTCCTCACAGGAATATTTTATTTGTGTTGTAAACCTCCATGTAAACATGAGCAGCCCCATTCTCATACGTACTATTCTGTTCCTCATGGATGGTGAGAAGAATGTGCTCTCGTCGTTGATGAGGTACAGCTCCTGCTTGTCCTTGCTGAAGGGGGCAGTGAAATAATCTGGCTCAGGGTGCATCACCTTCTCAGGCAGCCTGAATGGGAGAAGCACACAGTCCAAGGGGTTCTCCACCATGGGGGGAATGTCATTCTCCCTGATGGGAACCTTAATGTTCAGCACTTCTGCATATGTGATCAAAACCTCCCACGGCGCGTGGATCTTCACAAAATAAATCTTGCCATCTTCAGATTCCTGTTCCAGGAAAGTCAGACATTAGACCAAACTGTGTTTTATCATAAGATTTATGGGAATATTTTAAATATCAAATGTATTGCCTTCTACATATTTTTAAAGGATTTAAAAACAGAAGGAGGGGGGAATAGAAGGACTTTCTGTGTGTGTATATACATGTATTTACTGAAAAGCTTATCTCAGTGCTCTAACAGGAATGAGTGGTTGGCTGCTCATAAAAATAATCTTTGCACTACTGAAAGCTCACCAAGGCTTTTCAAACTTTATTAATCTCATATACTGAAGGCTGAAAATTCTCCTTGCACTGGAGACACGAAGAACACTCTTGTCACACCCTCATGTAGCATGCATGCTCTTCTAGTGCTGCTGTGCATTGACAGCAGAAGCTGGCAATCAGAAGGGTTTTCAATACTGCTCAATGAATTCCCCCTGCCTATGGATGTTCCAGAGCCTGACCTTCATCAGGAGTTATTTTACTCAACTCAGCCTCTGGCACGCTGACTGCCTCAGTCAAAACTGCACTTCCTCCAGTTATTACAGCAAACAGAACCACTGATCAAACATCCTCATGTGGTTACAGGGTCCTTCCTCAAACCTGAACATCCAGTGGGCATAACTAACCCATTCACTGCCTTCCAAACTTATCAGGTGGGATTAAAATCAGTTGGAAGCATATTTCCCATTTATGTGGATTTCAATCAAATAACAGCTATTTTGCTTTATTTTTGTTATGAAAGCAAAAGCTTCCTCTTGATTCAGAGTTATTCTGCTTCCACAATTCTCATCAATGTATCTGGAAAAAGCACTCAAATAAATAAATATATTAACTTTGTTTCCCCTAAATTAGCCACACTCCACTGAAATCCAGGAGTATAATTTATAGTTTTTCTTCAATAAAAAAAGAAAGAAAGTGGGTTATTATTTTCTGCATCTATTCTTTTGGTCCTAATTTTTCTTTTTTTACCTTCTTGTCTTCAGTTTCTAGCTCCAAACCAGCCTTTTGCAGGTTGCTCTCAAATTCCTTTCTCCTTTCCTGAAGGGAAACAAAGACACTTTGGTAAATGACGAAGTTAGCAACTAACTGATCACTGGGTTTCACTCCTCCCAGCTGCCCTGGTGACAACCCCTTGAGGCTAAGTGAGCTTCTCAGAGCAAGCAGGCAGACACCAGCCCACGCAGGATTTTGGGAGGTGGGAAGGCAGCGGGAATTGCAGTGACTGGGCAGGAAAAGGCTTGTCCTGTACTCTCTGGGTCATCAGGGGAGCACCTGATGTCTCCTGTCTTGAGCACTTCTGACTTCGGGGGGGCTGCTGGGTGGGCTGTCTTCAAATTCAGCCACATTTCCAAGAGAAAGGTGAAAAGACAAACTCTGGAAGCACATGGAGGACTGATTGCTTGCAGCCTCATCTGTTTACCTCACCGATTTGTTTTGTAGACTTAATTACACAATTACAGCTGATACAAACATTGAGGTACTGATTACAGACAATTCAAACAGCATTTCACAAACATCACTGATAAGACCAACAAATCACCACGTGCTGAGCTTGCATAAAGTCAGCACGGACTTCACACAGAGATAACAAACCTGCAGCACCTGTGTGAGCTTGATACTCCTCTTGAACTCTTTTTTTTGCAAAGTAATTCCTAAGTGGTATCTCTAGGTAAGAACATTTTCTTCCTCTCCTCCTCTATATAATTTTTGCTGCTATTGAGAGACTGTATTCATTTCCCTTTAATTATATAAAATTTGATGAAGAATTGCCAGAATAGCGATAAATTAAGCCAAACATTGAGCCCTACACTCCTTAAAATGCACAAGCTAGACCACAAATTTATTTATGGTTAAACCCTGACACATTGTGTCATTTTCAGGTGTCACATCTGATTTTTGCCAAATATTACCAGATATTAAATGAGACACCGGGCTGTATAAACCTGTGATATGATAACTCCTGAGTTCTAGCACATGCTGGGGGCACAAGCATTTCCATGCATTATTTTCCCTACAGGCCTGCCTAAATGCAGCTGTATAAACACGTGAGAGAACTCTGACGTGATAATCAGACAGAGAACTGCACAACCAACAGGTGATCTGGGGATGGATGTAAAGATGCTATAGGAAAGCTGACATGGAAGCCTAGCACCCAGAGCCATGTGCTGCTCTGGATCACCTTTTCTCCTGACAAAGCAGGCTGGTGTGTGGTGTTCCTCCAGCAAACACCAGGAGAGAGCCAAGCTGGCCAGCTCAGAGGGTTCTCTGCCAGCAGACAGAGCCAAAGGGTCTGGCCCCATCCTACTTCTCTTTCCTTACAATACAGTCAGTGTGAGCAACTGCAGTGCTCTAATAGGAATAAGGCTCCTTGCTCTTCTCCCATAAGCCCCCTCCTGAAATCCGGGCAATGTCCTGTACTTCCCAGTTAATGGGAAAAACATTTTCAAAAGGAAATCAATCTGCTGCCAAAAAAAAAAANTTGAGCTCTGTCAGGCTTGGTCCTGTGAACACTGCCCTGGGGAGCCTGTTCAGTGCCCAGCCACCCTCTGGGTAAAACCCCTTTATTTCCTAATACCCAACCTACACCTCCCCTGACTCAGCTTCATGCCATTCCTTTGGGTGCTGTCACTCACTGGTCTCAGAGAGAAGAGACTGGAGACTGGTACTCCTCCCTTCTCTTCCCCTCACATGAAAACTGTACACTGGGATGAGATTTCCCCTCAGTCTCCTCTTCTCCAGGCTTTCAGCCTCTCCTGCACACTGGGGTGCAGCTGCTAACAGCAGCAACAAGCACCTCACACTTGCTGTCCCTGGCTCCCCAACTCTGGCCTAGCTGGCACCTCTAAGAAAGCAGAGGCTTCTTTCTGAGATGATGAAAACCAGGAGAGGAACTACATAATATTTCCTTCTGTCCCTCTGTACCCCACTGGGGCAGAGGGACTTGGCTTTCAGGAGTGAGAGCAATTAACAAGGCAAACATTGCACAGAGATCTGTGAGTCCTAATGCTCTGCAGTGCTTGTGAAGAAATACACTTATGGACAATAAAGACTATGTCCTGGTCATGCATCAATCCTTTGTTAGATGTTTTTATAAATTCTATTTATCTTTCCTGTTCACGTACATTTCATACATGGTGGTGAAATATTTCCACATGTTCACGTACATTTCATACATGGTGGTGAAATATTTCCACATGTGCTAGAGGCTTTAAGGAATAATATTAAGCATTGTCTCAAAAACTGTAATCCTAATTTTTGCTCAGAGACCTTTGTGGTTTGGATCTATTCATGTAGCTTATAGAAGGCAAGTTCAAAACAGAGTTGAAGCTGAACTGTATCTGGGAATATCAGAAAAGTAAAAAGTTGTTCTGCATGAAACTAAGGGAGAAGATGAACAGACTGTCTCTTGCATCTCTATCAGGGTTATGCTGAAACACACAAAGGAGTTATTTATGCCATTCTCAGAAATGCAGAATAAAGCTGTTTCCTTGAGACCAGGAAACAAAGCCCTTTGTCACTCCTCCTCGAGTGAACACTTCTATTCTTGGCTGTTCCATTCCACTGCATCATTGTGCTACTGTAAAAGAAACTTTTCTTTCTAGGACAACTGCACAAGAGCAAGTACAGCGTGTGTCAGACAAACTCCAGAGGCTGCACTTCATCAACATTTAAATCTTGTTACCACAAAGACAACAGCACAGTACTTAGAGACTCCGCACTAATTTATGGACATGCTAATTGCATAAAGATCTATGCTGAACATAATTACAGGGCAAATGCAGATGCCCCAGGAACTGTGTAATAAAAATGGATCTCTCCATGACTGTTCCTCCAGTGACCACAGAGTTAATCTACAGAGCACTGACCTTCCTCCCTGGGCCACAAACCCTTCTGCAGGGAACAGACACACACAGAGGTCAATCCCACAAGACTTCATGTGGCTGCTCAGGCCTTTTGACACACAGAGATGCTTCTCCCAGGAAATGCACTTTCACCCCAGAGAGGAAGGACAACACGAGCTCCTAACTCTTGGGCTTTTTCCCACGGGAATCCTTCAGTCAACAATGGCACCCACGGACACGGGCTGTGGTCTGGCAAAGGTTCCTGCTACTCCCTATGGACCCACAGAGCAACGACAAGGAAACTGCTGCACACAAGATGAGAGTGGCTAGACTGACCATCTGACTCGCTTTCCTTCCCACCTGAAGCATTAACTAAAGTGTATTCACTCCTTCCCTCATTTTAAATAATTCAAGTAGGACTAATGGAAAAGTTTCAGAGATGCTCTGACAAATTTTGGCATGGCTATTTTTTTTCTCTGTACATTCAGTGGTCTTCTCTTCCTTCTTTTCCAAATGCATTTTGCTCCAGGGGAGAAGAAAGCATCTAGCAGAGAGTACAGCCTGACAAAGAGCCAGGGTGAGTTGGGAAAAGTATGCTCGTATATAAACCTGTGGTTTCACGGCTGTCAAATAACCTGGTCTCCCAAGAAAATCTCTGGAATGTGGCTAGCTGAGCAAAGCCGACTGAGATGCTGAATCTGGGAAAAGCATCAAACAGTGACATGACCAACTTTTGGATTTTTTTACGGTAATAAGAGTAGGATGCAGGGGCTGTGTTCTGCACTGCATTGTATTTGGATGCAAGGACAGGCACCAGCAGTTCTTAATGAAAACACTATTTTTTTCATAGAGGAATGAAAGCAATATGCACATTTTTTTACACAGCCCAACCTCACAGTAGTTCTCAAAAGGAAACTTGAATTTTTAATTAAAAAATACTTCAATATGACAAGATATGGATTGTAACTGTTCTTTGCTTCAAAGACCAATAGTTTTGATCATGATTTTGTCATAAGCATTGGTATAATTAGTTTTTTCAGATATCCTTATCTTTGAGAATAGGATGATTACTTGAGAATGTAGTTCTTTTCGTGTCTCTCTCCTTTTAATTTTTTTTTGATAATGAATAAACTTTGGAGTTATATATTGGAGAGACTAGTTTGTAAATGTAACCTCTCCTGAATCTGAAAGAAGGCAGTGAATACAGAGAAAAAAAAAGAAATCCTTATTTTTTTAAAATACTGTGCTTTATAGCAAGTTTGTTGTCTTGACTGCCTCTCATTATACTGGATTTTTTATCTAGCTTGAACCTATGTTAGCCAAGTTGACCTCATATGTCGTGTGATCATGTAACAAACGTGTCTTTTAAGAATCTATTTCTCCTCTAACTTACAGGCAAAGGGTGTGAAAAAATAGTTACTGTTAAATCTTGTTTGAATCACCTTTGCTTATTCAGAAGAATCCCCCTTCATTTGAAACTATTTCAAGTACAAATATTTCTCCAAAGTCTCAGCCAGACTGTTAAATGATGAAGCAAAATAATCTGGATTACTTTGCTCCACTGTAGAATATATTGGTCAGCCTAAGCAACAAAGAGAGATCAATTCAACAAACAGACACAAATATAATAAAATTGAGTCCTGACAAACAACAGTAAATTACACAGAAATTTCCACACGTGGTATTGCTTTTCACATAGCTCTATCTTTTTAAGCAAAATTCTATTCCAGATGAGTCTAGTGATCTGAAAGGGTAATTGATATTCACCTTATTATAAATAAAAATTAAGAGGACTTCAAAAAGACAAACTTACCAACTTTTTTTCCCATTCCTTATTAAGATCATCCACATAGGAGAGAACAAAATCAATTCTCCTGACACCATCCCTGAAGAAAATGGAATCTTTGCTTTGATGTCTTTTATCAATCTGTAGAAGATACAGGCACACGAATAAGGAAACAAGCATTGCTGTTTCTGTAAAATGTAACAGAGGGCAAACAAATTTCCCCATATTGCCACAGTTCTTTACAGCTGAAGATACATTTGGGCAAGTTTTAACAAGGGCTACATCTAGTTTAGATCATTTCAAAATTAACCGCATGTCTCTGCAAGCATTACATGTAAATAACACAGGAAAAAGGAAATCTACCTATGTTAGTGTAGCAATACTCGGGAATACTTGAAGCAGGTAGCAAAATGTAAACTCCATGCATTTTCCTCTTCGTAACAAGATCCACTAAATCAACCACCACAAAGACATACGGCCCAGCAATGACCACACGTAAAAACAGCTCACCAACACACGTGGCTGATGCTTCAACTCTGAGTATTTCCTTTCATGGGGAAAAAAATACACCTAATACAAGATATCAATGTAGCAGGGCAATTAGTATTCAAATTGATCTATTAAAGGTCACATTTAAATTTACCAACATGCCGCAATGTCTTAGTAACAACATCCACCTTTTTCACTCTCAGGCCACAGTAACTAAGGCTAGGCAAATAAAAGCCTGTAGCCCCACTCTCCTGGGGAAGTTAACTCATCAGGTAATGCTATTTATTATCACATCAATATTCAGCTCTATCAGATCATGTACAAGACATACAGCAAAGGGCTTTCCACAGAAGCAAACGTTCCAGTTTAAATGTAACTCTGTGCTGAGGAAGGTTGCTGTTGTCTTTTCCACCACACCTATCAGCCAAAATGTACTTGTATAGTGTGGCTTTCTTATTATTCTTAACAGCATAGGGCTGAATTGGGGTTTTGTTTTATTTTATTAGAGTAGGAGCAAAGCAGAGTGTCATGAATCTGTCTCTTCCCTCTCACACCATGCAAGGATTCCCTGAGAAAGCACAGCGCGTTTATTTGCGACGTGAGCCTTGCTCCCAGCTGCCCAGAGGCGTCACACAGTGCAGCACGTTGTTATTCCTGCAGCATCCAAGGCACCTGCAGCAGCATGCACCACTGCTTTACCCTGAGACGTCTCTTCAGGAACAGGTTATACTTCCTCCCACTCTGCTGGAACAACCAACACGGAGTTAGCACTGCTCCTCCCCAAGAACCAACTGCCCCAAGCACACACACCCCAGCCACAGGCAGCAAGAAATCCGTGTCCTTTAAGGCCAGGAAAAACCTCTAGCCATCAGAAGAACACAAATTAAATAATGTGACTCTCATGGCTTTTTTTATTAAAGGCAAAAGCTGGGCTGGAGTCTGTCTGGACAGCAAAAATACCTTTGAAGATAATGACTCCTGTAATTCTACTTGCCATCATTTGGATACTTAAGCAGACTTTAAAAAGAGCAGTAAGGAATTGGTTTTGAGTGTAGAGCAAAGGCACCAAAACACTGGCTCATGCACAGTGCATGGATTTTTCTGTCCTACTCCTGTTAGGTCGGACCCACCGGGACACAAAAAGACAAATGGCAACCGTGTAATTTCAGAGCTGACAAAATTACAAGTGAGAATATCCACATAATTCAGGAGCTTATCTTGAAATAGGCTGATATTAAATAAAAATAATTGAACATCCTATGGTTCCATAGTGTTGCACAACTCAGTGCATCTTCATTAGACACCCTGGCAACTGCTGAAATCAGGTACTTGAGGCAGTCATGCATTATGGAGAACTCCTGTGTTCCCACCCTACAAAACACTGCTGCAAATCAATGCAGCACCAAAAAAGCCACAGAATAAAAAAATGACTTGCTGAAAATGCTGCCGTCAGCTATTTGCCTTTTCTCTTCAGCAATTCTGTTAAGGTTTTTTGCTGTTTATCTTCTTGAGAAATACTTAGAGCAGATCAATTAGACTACTTTGTATGGCTGAAATCAGGACAGCTACCCCAGAAATACTTTTCCTTCCAAATGCAGTACATCATCTTGCATGACTAAGAGGCTCCCAAAAAAATCATGGAATTCAATAGCAGAAAGGAAAAAGCATTTTTCTGCTACACTTTGTACTTACAGGTTTATGCAGTACCTCAACTTGCATGACTAAAAGGCTCCCAAAAATCATGGAATCCAACAGCAGAAAAGGAAAAGCATTTTTCTGTTCTACTTAGTACTCACAGGTTTAGGTCTTTCTTGGCAATATAATTGTGATACATGCAAACTGTGATACATGTTAACTTAGACACTAAGTTAATCAAGTTCAAACAGTGCCCAGAACCACACTGACACCTGTACAGCATCAGCAATACTGTAATTATTCAGTATTACACCCAGTGAGCCCCAAAGTGCATTCTAACAACTTACAGTGTTAGCAATTGCCCCAACCAATGGTTAAAAAAAGACAGTGACTTCATGAGCACAGAGATTGTTCTAGTGCACTAAATTCATATACACAAGGAAGAAACAAAACAATAAACACTACTTACTTCAAAAAAAGCTCATGCTGAATGAAGGAGTACCCCAAATTGTTTCGTTTGCATAGTTATAATTTGATTATTCAATGCAATTGAAGAAGTATTTTGTCTTTATAGCCATCAAAATCTGGTCATTTTCTGTGATATCCTCAGTAATTAAAGGTGTGACTATCGATTTCAGAAGATGCAGTAGTCAATCAGACCTGCTTTTAGTAGACGAATACTCATCACTGCCTTCTCCTTCTGTACATAGGATTATTCACTGTGGATAGTGACAGGCCTGCTTATAAAGCCCATAAATCATTCCTTCCCATTTTGCTGTATTTGGATTTCACAAGGAGAACAAGATCAGTCCTGCACGTTCATGAAGGTTTGTGCACACACGTGCACCTACAAGTTTAATGAACATAAAAAGGTTTGTAATTTGCATTGGTTCTATCAGTGAATCATTAAACATCGTGGATTTGTACATCTTCTTTCTTAACAGCTCTTTCCAGAACTGCATGAATGCAGTTAATGACCCTCGACAACCTGCAGTTATTAAATGAAGCTACACCTCATCACAGAAAATATTCTGAAATATGTTCCTCCTGCAGTACAAACAACCAAATGAAAACTTCCCAACACAGCACAGATAGCTGGAGCTTTTTAGTAACTAGTGACACCCAAGAAGGACCTACAGAAGAGATGGAGCCCTGAGGCACACGGTGAAAACTCAAGAAGCAACAGGAGGAATTCCCACTGGGTGTGAGGCTGTGGTTGAGTGGGAATGGGCACAGCAGATTGCCCAGTGCCTGCATAATCCCCATCCTCAGGGCTCACACTGATGAAGACAGGCCAGGACTGACTGTGCATCCTGCCTTGAGTAGGAGGTCAGCCATCCAGAGCTCCCTTCCAACCCAAGGTCACTGCAGGACTCTATGAAATCATGTGAATTCAAACATTCAACACTTACCAGGGCTGCCAAAAAATCAAATCCATCAGCTACAAAGCAAGTTACAAAACTCACCTGTTCAAAACACAAATGATGCCCTCCTGTAATCCTGTAACAGCTTTCCAGCCTCATCAGTCTGGTTCTCTAAGAACTGAGACCACTCAGCTTGCAGACACATGTGCTAATTGAATGCTGTAATGGTCTGTCATGAAGAGACATTTTCTTTTCGTGTGGCGTAAGTGCAAACTTCCAGGAGTCACATGGTGTTACATCAATAGTTCCACTTGTCCTGTACTTGATGGTTTCTGCCTGCACACCCAGCAGAGGCTGGTACTGCACCAAACAACCCTCCAGGCGCCCAGGCTTGCAATCCCCACCTCAGACACAGCCCAGAGCTCTGCAGCAGGACACCCTGACCCACCAGCACAGGGGAGGTGTCAGCAAGGACAGCAAGCACAGCCCAGGGTGAGGTAAGGCTGTAAGAGCCTCTGTGTGCTCTGCCCACACTGGTTTGGGCACGGTGTGCAAATGCTGTCAGCCCCATGGGACATTCCCACCCACCTGGAGTGGCCTCTCAGGGCTGCTGAGGAGTGCTGGGCTGCCCTGCTCCCCGAAACACCTCTGCAGGGCCAAGGCAAACAGCTGCACAGGGCTCAGCAGCTGCTGGCACGGGCACAGAGTGCTGCAGACTGTGGGCTGAGCACTGAGCTCAGTGTCTCTGTGGCCTTCCTGCTCCCTCTGGCTCACTGACAGTGTGGGCAGCCACCCCTCGATGGGTTAGTGGTAGCACAGGGCCCAAAAAACAAACATGCTTGGCAGATTGTACCTCAATGATTCAATCCTCTATGGGACCCTGAGGGATTTCTGCTTCTGGTTCCCCATCCAACAGGAAATGTCTCCTTAGAGGGCACTTAGCACAGCTCTCACCTCGCAGGCTGGAAGCTTCCTCCAAAACCACCT
>VZDJ01000375.1:274532-290912 GCA_008694505.1 Cyanoderma ruficeps
AAAAAAAAGAGGTAACACGTTTCAAACCATGTCAGTGTTTCTTTCTTGCTCTTTGAAACACTTTAAAGTATCATGCTGACTCACAGAGCCCTCAGGCCACCATGATAACAAGGAACCCCACGTTTGTTAATAACACCAGAGTCAGAGTACATCCTACATCCCATCCAACCAAAACAATGGTAAAAAAAGCAAACTTTCCAGTTTTCTCCACCAATCTCAACTTTTCAATTCGGAAAAGTTTTACTGTAGAGTATCCTTTTGATTTACTTCAATTTATCTTTTTAGTCATCTCTAGGAATAAACGCAGAACCGAATTCATTTTTATCAACTAGAAGAAAACCCAGATTTTAGAAGGGATGGCATCCTTGAAACTGGAAAATTTTCAGGTGAGGGACGTTTTGGCATACTGAAATAGGAGACGCCACACAAATTCATGCAAGGAAGCATGAATACTTCTCACTGCTTACCACTTGATGCTCAGGGATGAGTAAAGTAGTCTCAGTGCTGCTTAGGCCCTGCCAGTGGCACCACGGGAGAAACACAACGTTGTTAGCGACGATGCAAAGGATGCTTGAAAATTAAAGCCTAACTCAGCAGAAACTGTGCAGCTCCTGGTTTAGGCTGCTGAAAAGCTCTTCTGAGTGACAGATGGATTTGCAGTTGAGACAGTCAGAGCTTAAACCAACCTCTACTTCCTCAGAGGAGCTTGGTGTCTAGCCTGCACTACCAACTTTGACATGGTCCACACTGATTTTTAAGCATTGATGTAATTACAATTTTTGATAGAAGTTAAACAGTATTCCTCATTTCCATCAGAAAAAATACAGTCTAAACAAGTTGGTACAGATGACTGCTTATAAACTGGCAAGGGACAACTGTTAATAGCACCCTTATTTATTCTGATACCAAAGAGAGAAAACGTACACAGCATAGATGACTGTGCATTCAGAAAAAATATGAACACAAACCACAGACAGATTTAAACAGTGCAACCAAAGAGTGTAAAGCCCATTATGAAAATGCAACAGTTCCCTGTGGAATTAAATTAACTTTCAATAGAAGCAGAATACTAACAGCATTTTATTATCGTAGTATCATTTACTGCTTTAGAGTTGTAAAAGACCAGAAAGTTTATTACCCCAAACCCAATTTTCATAAGGTACTGTTTATCACTCTTTAAATAATATTTCTCACTTTTTTTACAACTTTTCTTAAGCGAAATCACTGAGGCCCATTCCTGCCATGGTTACACATCAAGCAATACATACTCACATCTTTACATTCTTTTTTAATGACATCATCTCTGGGTATTCGCTTATCTAAGTAAGCCAAAAATGTCCCTTGCAGAATGCAGCAAAATAAACAGAAAGATCAATCTGTTCTTTGGCAAGGAACCCCGCAAGAAACAGCAAATATAAACAGCTGCTGCCCTGTGCTCTTACCACGGAGGCTTTAAGTTTTATCTTTCCTGTGTTTCAGGTTCTGAGCTGCCCAGGGCTGCAGCTCTGAGCTCACAGTCAGTGTCACTCAGCTCTGCACACAGCAGGGACACAAAATAAATCCTTGTCCTGCTGCAGGCCAAGGCCAACTTTCAGGCCCAAAAGCACAAACAAGGGTGGGCTGGAGGAAGGAACAAGGATGGGACCTCACAGCCTGGAGCTGGAACTGGACAATTAAACCCCAATACGCAAATGGACCAAAACTTATCAAAGTGTGAGACCTCGTGACCTGTCAGGCATTTTGTGACCATTTTGGGTCCACCTTGGGTGTAGCCCTGGCCAGGTTCTTGTCCAGCCCAAGGTGTGCCCTAAAGGCCTCTCAATAAACACCTGCTTTATTCTCTGGCTCTGTCCAGTGTCTCTTTCAGGTCAGCCTTCCCAGGCACCACCATAAGACAGTGTGAACTGGGTTTAGAGGTCTAATCCTCCTGTCACTGATGCTCCTGGCAAAACTTGCACTTGGAGTAGGGAACTGAGGGCTGAGACACTGAAGTGGGAAGTTTTTCTCCAATCCTACACCATAAATACTTGCCATGGGAAGCAGTGCACAAGCTGAACGCTGATGGAAGCACAGCCTTGCCTTGCAGCTGCCCTGTGGCTCCAGCCCTGCCCACTGCACACATTCCCTCATCCACGCTGGTACCCTTCCTCCTGCTGTTATCCAGCCTCTCCATCCCGTCCTCCTCCCACCCACCTCATCCATGGACAGATGCAAACACAGCTCCAGCCATCCAGGGGTCCTCACTGCTCACCCTGCCTCACCCAGAGACAAAACTTTACTGCATTTAGTGACACACAAAGCTGGGAGGCGAAGGCAACGGCTGGCAGAGGCCTCTGTACACCCTTGTGCATTCTGTTAAATGTTTCCTGTTACTCATGGGATCTTACAGTGTAACTGTCAGAAATTAATTAGCCCAAGCCATTAGGATTAACTATTTTTAGACTGCTGCTCAGACCTTCTCCTGCCCATTTCAGGAACTCTGATGGAAACACGTTGCTTTTTTGATGGTTTGCCAAAGTCTGGGTGCAGCACACAGGGGCTCCAGCGTTGGTAACCACGGCATGCAAAACCAGAACCAACCCAAATAACCCAGATTTGTTGAGATGAGAACTGAGAAGGTTGGCAGTGGTGGCAGCAGTGTTGGGCTGCTCCCTCTTACTCTGGAATCCACTCTCTTCAGTCTTTAATGCACTCTGGCTCTCCCCAAAACAGCCCTCATGTGTTTCTGTTAGACTTGGAAGAAGTCTTTTTTACTCCTTTCTAGATTTTGAAACCCATTTGGTCCACCTTTGCAATATTAACAACGGTATTTTTATGTTTCTCTACTTCAAGATCCACCAGTCTGAACTGAAAAATGAACAAGCATTAAAAGTAATGCACAATATGATCGTGTTTGTTCAAAAAAAAATCCCAGCCAATTCATTTGGAACACCTGCTGCTCTGAAAAAGAGACAATAACCTAGGAGTCAAAAATAATTGTGGTAAAATGCTCTGCTTTAATAAATTTGCCAATTTATTTCTGCTAAGTGGCTTAGATAAAGACAGCTCGTTCACAGATATTGTTACGATCGAGTCACGTGATGGAAAACCCCGATTAACAGGAATTTTTAGCAAGCATTTCCCTGGTGTGAAATTACCAGAAAGGTAAAAGTTTAATGTATAACTGTGCAGAATCCATCCCTATCTCCTTACAGGTAGAACAGGGCACAGTCACCTGTCTTTCATGGGGCAGAGTCCACATGCACACCAAGCAAACATTTCCAGTTACTCTGTGCTTCCTAACTGCAATAACAAATACTCCTCTGTCTAGATGGACCTGCACAGATGTTGGTAACCTACAAACTGGTGATTCAGTTTTGCACAAAAGCTGTACTGATTTTACATTTATCCCATTGGAATGGCCTGAACTTTTACTATTAGAAACATAATACAAATTCAATTTTTTTAACCTTTCCTCCAATCTTGAAATAATTGAGTGATCTTTCTTCTCAGGCACAGGGACTCTATTTTGTCAGTGTTTTTTATCCTCATTTCCTCAGTAACCTGAACAACCAGTTACAATCCCTGAGCAGACACAACATAGTGTATTTTTCTACTGTGCTGTCTTGCACAAATAGAAAGCACAGAGGAGAAAAAAAAATCTCAGGTTTTATTTCATTAATTTTCTAATTTTCTTGAGAGGACTTTCAGAGGCTTTTCTGTATTTCTTGGAACAAGAACACCATAAAGACTGATTCAGTTAGATTCCACGCAGGGATTCACTTAAGCCATTGCCCATCCCTAACAGAAGTGACTGTGTGTGTATTACTGCTTCAACGAGGAGATCATGTGAAGCAGTCCCCATTGCAGCACTTATTTGAAAATACCCCTATTACATCCTTTTTTCTCCCCCTTCTCCAGCCTGCTGTTTGCAGAAAGCATCTCCTTCCCTCCCTGCATGCCAAAGCATCTAGAAATTATTTACACTATAACTCTTGGAATAGGAAAAGCTGATGCAGTCCAAGTGATCTTATTGCTTTTGTTCCTGTGCGAGATTAAAGAACAAGAAAAATAAGGAGACTGAAGAAGCAGCAGTTTAAAAAAACCCAGAAAAAAATCCACTGGTAAATTTATGAAAACATTGGGAAGATTTGGCTGCGTGTAGTAATAAGACAAAGATCTGTGTAATCTAGGGAGCCCTTCTGAACTCTGCCTTCGTGTGATCATCTCCAGATGTGGTCCTCTGAAGATGCTGAGGACACAGCTCCCTTTTAAGAAGCTCAGCAGAACAGCTGCAGCTTTTCAACACTCAGTTCGATAGACACCATTTCTGACCAGTGCTCATGGCCAGCATGAGACCCTGTTGGGACACAACAGCTGTTTCTTTTCCCTTCTAAAACTTCCTGTCTTCCTCTAAGCATGTAACAACAATAAAGAAATCAGACAACAGGAATGAAAATACTGATGTATGGAATGTAAAACCAATGTAGTTTCAACAGTCATTTTGAACCAGTTTCCCAACTGAATACTGCCCACACACTGCTACCTCTTCAAGACATTGTGTACTGCACATTTGAAGCAATTACTGTGAAAAAATTTATAGCTGATGATGCTTTTCATGTTGCACATAATGAGGTGCTCCGGTGACTCAATCTCCATTTGCTGTCTCATGAATCTTGCTGCACTGTCACAAGGTTCCCAGAGCAGTGAACTCTGCTGTGCCTCGATTTCCCCAGCAAGGCAGCAATATGAAAGGCAGCACAAAAAGTGCTTGGGGTGTGCAGGGACAGTATGTTTTTCCCATTGTCACAACATTTAAAGATTTTAAAGAACATTTAGAGTGATTCTCATTTCAAGACTGATACAGCAAACACCATGAAGCTCATACTGTTTTCTACACTAACACTGTCAGTCTCCTCTGAGACCCAGTGAGTGCCATGTCATATCCATGGCTTTGCTCTTCCAAAAAAATACAGGAAGAAAATCTTTGCATGGATAAAAAGGAGCTATAAGACAATCTAAACGAAATACTAGTTTTGAAAACTAATTGTCTTTTTCACAACAAGCATTCTTATTCCTTCCTGCCAAGCAGTACATTAACCACCACCGTTTGTACCTTACCTCAGAGCTGCTTGGGATTTCTGATCCTGCAGTGGAAATAGTTTCAGGCCCGTTGCACTCCTCCCCTAAGGAACATTGAAAAAGAGATTCACATCAATACATCCCTTTTTTAAAAAAAAATAGCTGTATCTGAAAACGACGTGGACCTTGAAGGCATGGAACTACAAACAAGTAAAGGATGGAAAATAATACCCATAATACAGAAAATCTCCAGGAATGGTTCTTCAGAGGGGAAAAAATGCTGGAAAACACAATACACTTAGTCTGTACTACCTTGGCGTAACCTTGCATTCACAGAAACAGATTTTTAACTGTGACAGAAAAAAAAAACTGTTGTCATCACTTATCTTCCTTGTCTCTGATATCTGCTGGGACTAAGAGGGTTTCACACCCAGAGCTTTGCTGCCTTGGTTATGGAAGTTCAATTCCCTGTGGAGGTTGTGTGCTAGAAATCAAATTAGGGTGTGGTTTTTTGCTAAGGACTCGATGATGCATAACCTCAAGATTACAAATGCCCACGCAAAGGAGGTATGACAACAGGATCAAGAATAGGGATATGAACTTAATTACTTAGCTTCTTGTTCAAAAAACAAACAAAGCTTAAAAAAACCCAGCCCCGAAACAACAACAATGATAAAACAAACCAACCAAAAAAACTGCCTACATTTTAAGGACAGCAGTGAACTCCAACATGACTTTCCCACAGGCACAGACATTTCACCAGACACGGTTACTAAAATGCTAATGGGAAAATCCTATTTAATCCCTTCATAATCTTAAACTGGATGGAGACACTGGCAGGGTTTGTGCCCCTGAACTCCCAGTGGCACCAGTTTCCCCTGGAGAACACCTCTGAGCCCATCAGTGAGGCTCCTGCTCCAGGAAGGATTTTGTAAACAAACATCTCTCAGCTGATTAGCAGATCAGTTTCTTCTACATCACTCCACCACCAATGGAAAAGGATAAGCAGTTGTGAAAATAGCTGACCAAAAAGGCACCCAAAAATGGTGCTTTTTTCTTTCAGAAAAGAGGATTCACCTTACTTCTTTCCCCATGAAGGATGAAGCATTGCTGAGTACAGCTTTGACTGGACAGACTTACACTGAACCACTGTCAAGACAGCTACAGTTGGATTATTTCTGCCAATAAAACAAGCCTACTTTTCTTTCTGTAATCTGCAAAAATTTCATGTCAAAATTGTGTCCAGGCAGGATAGAAAGTGGCTCTTCAAAATACATTATGATAAGCTACTTAAGTACAGCTTGAGAGCATTTTGTTCCCTACAATTTTTTTTTCACTTACAGAAAATGGCCTCTGTAATTTATAACTACACATGTGACATTACTATATAACCATAGTTATATATAGATATAACTACACACATGATATGATGAGAAACCAGGCAATGGTGTGTAAAATACAACAAGGAAGTTTCTGAATGCCAAGTCATTTGACACTGTTGCGTGGTGTTCTGCTAAAGCAAACTGCACCTGGACAATCTGTATTAGTAGATGCAATCTGGGGAGGCCGGTAGCTACTGCAGACTTGGCCAAAGGAGCCAGCCCAGGGCCCAGGAGCAGAAAGCACAAACATTTTGTCACACAACACTCCCATTCCAGCCCAGGAACAGCGTGGCACCTTGTCCCTGCAGCAGGAATATTCCATTTTCTATACTGCTGAGGGAACTTGAACTGATTCAGTGGCCTGTAACAGCCTCTGTGTGGGGTTTTTTCTGGATTTTATCCTCTCTGTAATTGCAAAAGTCTAAGTTCAGAACAAATACAATTCGGAGTTCCACATTCTAAATGCTTTCCCAGTACCATAGCTGATTGGGAACTTGTGGAAGGAAATCCTCTTGCTACCTCTTTTCCACTGGAATAAACCTGAATAACCCTAGAGCAGCACAGAGAAGGTAAAAAGAGCACACAAAACACACATTAACCAAAGAGTACAACATACTCAGCACCTTCACTCCTTGTGGAACACGTAATCAGATTCCTGAGCACAGCAGCACAAGCAGAGCACACCCAAACCACCACGGAAGGTGTGAAGAGGCCCCATCCCAGAGCTGCACCAAGCACCAGGAATGGAAATGCCCCATCAGCTCTTCACCAGGAGAGCTGCCAGCAGAGCCAAGGATTGACTTGGAAAAGGCATTGCAAAAGGGCTGGCTCATCCGTGACACCCATGACTCACACCGACTGAAATCTCGTTTCCAAGGGGCTCCCGGCAGGATAAAGGACAGAGGAAGCAGACAAAAGGGAGGAAGGTAAAACACGTTTGGGTTAGTACGATACCTTCTGACTGGGATGGCTTGAACTTGGTGAGAACCGCAATGTCATCTTTAAAAGGAAAAAACACTTCAGTAAGAACCAGAGGTAAAACTCATTTTAACATGAACCCATTCCATAATTCTCCTCTATCCTTTACAATACAGCCGCTGCACAAAGCAAAAGAACAAGCCCTGGACACCAGAGACTGCCCTAGGCAGGGAGCATGGCCCCTCCTGGAACACCAAGATCCACCTTTTTGTCCAGGCACCTTATCCAGCAACACAAACAAGGATGCCACTCTTCCTTAGCACCACAGAGGACCACAATAGTTTCCAATAGCCAAGAAAACACTTTTAAAATTCTTCACGAACTTACTGCTTCATATCTAAAGATGGGAGTATAACAATAATATCATGATAAAACTCCACATTTAGGGCTATGTCCTTGTTCTTCAACACAACATGCTTTTATGTATATAAACGCATCTAGAAATATCTGCAAACCAAGGACAACAAACAAAGACACTTAATAAACTAAGCGGCCCTTTATTATGAAAGTATAAATTGCAGAAACTCTTTGAAATGTTTTTTGTTCAAAATTAACTCCAGTACAGCTCTATGACTATTAAAGCTCACCAAATTATTTCAGCTATTTATCATTTTAGTATTTATTCAAACCATTGGCCTTCATGGGAGTGCACATATCCCAGCTGAAAGAAATGCCTCTTTCCCAGTGTAACTGGGGTCTTCAACAGCCTCACAATTCCTCACGCAGCTATTTGTAACTCCTTAAACACACGTGCCTTGGCAGGGAGCACGTTACTGTAAATAAGCAAGGTTTGTGGGGACTATAATTCTGCAGAATAAGGCAACATATGTTGTCCCGAACTACACCCAACCACAGGGCAACCTACTTAGAAACCTTGGGTATGCCAGCCCTACGAATTACAGACCATTTCTACTTCAATTACAGACCTGAAGGATGAGAACGACAGCAGCCCACAACACAAATTAACAGTCAGTACTGAAGACTGAAGAATATCATCAAGATTGAGTCCATCTCTTAAAATATAAGTAGTTCACTCTAAAAAAGGTACTTTCATTGCTGTCATCTTATGATTTCTGTAACAAGCATAAGAAACAGCTTCTTGTGTAATTAATCAGAAATTCTACAATAGTTGGAATTTATTCACAGTGCCGGGATCACTTTTTCTTCATGGCGAAACTGAGGAGTTGGAAAAGGTGAAAGTACACGTGCTCAGCGCTGCTGCAACAAAAGTAAGGATGGCACTGTAAATCAAGGCCCCTCACAGACCCTGTTTTCTGACAGCAGCTGCAGCAAGGCAAGAAAAGGAACTGCACATTCTCCAGGAGAAATGAAAAAATCCTCGGCTTTTTGAATTACTGGCACAGTCCCAGCCATGGGTGCTCCAGCCCCTTTATCTCTACCTAACCTGCAATTTCCCTGGAAGATGACAATCCTTTTACTTCGGCACGCCCAGTAAGCCCAAGTCTGCTGGGAGGCAGCGAAGAAAAAAGCTTGGCTGATGATGCTGCACTTGAGGTACAGCTGGGCACGGAGCAGATGGTGCAGCCTGGCACAGCTCAGAGCAACTCTGCAGCAGAAAACACAGTAAGAGAAGGTTTTGGAGTTTCCTTTCCTCCAGCCTCTACAGCCCTGACTCATCTGCACCAAGTCACTAAAACTCTTATCACTGAAAGCGATATATCACGAATTCAGCTCATAGCACTAAAAACGTTTATGTATTAGGAGCTTCCAAAAGCAGGTGGCAGATGAAGAGACAATTTCAGAGATCAAAATTTGTTTTGCTACTAAACCTAGAAAACCATCTGCACTTGCACACCTAAGACCTGTGACAGAGCCATTCCACAGGAAAAGCCACAGACAAGATTCTCATGTGGGTGTTGATAAACTGCATTGTTTAGCAGCAGTAAGACAAGTACTACTACTGATTCTGCTCTCTCAGAATTGTTTCCAAAACACTGCTTTCCATTATTTCCACTGTTTTCTTAGACACCATAACAGCATCCTTTTCAGTCAACAAAATCAAGCAAGGAGCTTTCAGACCGCTGACACTGTTCTACATCTGTCTTACACACTGGCATGTTAGTTTATACACATGGCTGTCCCTAGAGCAAAATATTGATGGTCCAGGCGAAATGAAAACAAACCAACCAACCAAAACCCCAACAAACCCTGAAACTCACACTGCAGTTGTTACGGAATAGCTACTTTGTACCATGGAGAAAATCCCCACTATTCATCTTTAACAAGCTGTGAAAGAACACGTTATTCCAAGCTGTCTTGAAGTGACCATCTTAATAAATCTCCTGACATTATGTGATCACCGGCCTGGCAGAAAGGAAAGAGAAATGAGTCACTCCTTCCAAGTGAGCACCATAGTGAATGAACTATTCCAAGTGCTCCCATGTCTAAGGAAAGCAGCTCTACAGTGACTTTTCAACAAAACTTATGTACATACTGATCATATCCTCCGGAGCTGGATGGAGCTGGACACCCACCCAGTGACTTCCCAGAAAGCAAAATAAGGTTATTGCCCCAGCTGGCACTGCCTGAAGAGCAGCAGCTGAGCTGCTGAGCCAAAGGCTCCATCTAACATGATGCCTCAAGTGGTGATTTGTGCACACAGAGATGCTTCTAAAAATTTCAAACTATTTAACAATGAAAACATTCTCAGTGAATCAAAAAAAACCTATTGGGAATATTTTAAAAGAATTTTATTAGTCCCTTAAAAAGAAAAAGATAGCATTCAAGTATAGGCTGCTTCACTGATATACTAATTTCCTAAATGTGTTTTATTATTAAACAAGTACTTCCAGAGAACAGGTGTTTATCAGCACATCAGAATTAAAAGAAAAAGGACTTTTTTTTTTTTACACAGGCATAAATATTTGGAAACCTGTTCCTAGCAGTAAGAAAATCTCATTTAGCACTTGGAAAAGACACGCAGTCCTAGTCCTGATCTCTGGTATGGTAACTGGGTATTTTAAACCAGAACAGGACCTTTACCCTGAGCTGCCTCCTTTTTAGAGAACCACAAAACCACGTCCCCTTCTGATTGAAAGCCACCCGGACAGCAAAAAAGGGAATACGTGAAATAAAACGAGAAGTTGTGCAAATCTGTGTTTAGCACAACATCCCACAAGCACAGTGTTGTAACACCCAACTTGAATGGCATTTTAATGCAGTTCAGGCAACAACCACCTCTGTACTTCAGGTACCAGCACAGGCACAACTCAAAGCACGCTGTGAGCACTCAGCCCTTCCAGGTATCAGTGCCCTGCAGAATGACACACACAAACTGATTAACAGGTTCAAATGCAGTTCAAAAAGGAAGCCCAGGAATAGCGGGATAAAGTCAAGCATTTTTAACCTGCACAGCATTTACATGCTTGCAAGTAAGAGGGACTGGAATGCCAAAATAAATCTCAGCAAAACAGGGTGGTAGAAACACCAGACTGCAGAAGTTACAACAACTCATGAAGTACTAGGGCTGTGTGTGTTTGCTCTAAAGAGTATTTATACATTTGGGGCCAGATTCTAGAAAATTAATGATGCAAATACAGCAATACATGTTTAAAAAAACCACCTCGAATTTACTGTCGTCTGGTGATATTCCTCATGTTATGCAGACATTCAATTTCAGATGGCCAATTTAATCTGCAGATTTCTGTTCCTTCTGGTTCTTTACGCTCTAACTCGGTGCTTTTTTGGTTATGCTTCCAATGAAATGCATCATTGAAAATTTTGCTACTGTATTCACCACATATTTAGTTGTCTCACATTACACAACATAAACATACACCAGTAGAGAAAGACGTTTTAGAAACAAGTACAAGATTTGCAAGCGCTGGCATTTTTGTCAAAATTACTTTAAAACTGATGGAATGACTTTGGAATTCTTACACTGATCCCAAAGATAAACTGTTCCTATCCATCAAGAAAATGATCAGGGCAATGGGCCATGGCTTCCATTGCCTAAACATTTTTACATGAGCACCAGTCAATTAACAGAATTGAAGCAGGCAAAGTGGTTTGAAGAAGCAAGTGGCCTGAAAACCACATCTGCTAGCCATTACTTGTTGGCATGGTATATTTCTGGGACACCACACACTGTGCAAACACAGACTCTCTGATTTCCCACCCAACAGCTGAGACAACTCCTTTGAACAACAAACCACAGGGCCCTTTCTAACTTTGGGCTAGCACAGCAAATGAGAGGACAGCCATCTGCATCATGAGCCCTACCCACAGGGCTGGCTGGGGCTCTGCTATCGGGCCAAAGGCCTCAAATTTCACATTTACCCTTGAGAGCCTGGTAAAGAAACCAGAGTCCCTTGGGATTTCCAGTTAAAAGACCGCCCTTCCTGCAAAGATACAGACACTTCCAAATAAAAGGTGTTTGGAACTTCACCACGTCTGCTGGCCCTCACTGAGAGCCACTGGGGAGCAAAGGCATGAACACCACAGCTTCAACAGCTTCAGGCTTCAATGGAAAACAGACATCTATACAGCAAAATCCAAGTAAACAGATCCCAATAGACTCAGCTCCTCCCACACACAGTGTTTAATCTAACACAAAACGTTATAGTTGTTACAACAAAATACACAACCTGTAACTACACACACAATGATCAACCTGTAAATAATTCCTGACACGTTATTCAGCTCTGGCACACAGCAAATAACTGTAAATCCTTCCATAACTATGTTATAATTGCAAGAACTATCCCTAGCAATACAACACAAGCACCTTCCTTCCCCTTTCTGCCTTTATAGCCATATGCACGTGGAAAGCTATCACCAAACACAATAAAATTACTGCTAGATAAGAAAATACAGCCTGGCAATTACACTGCTCTTTGGTTCAATCCCCAGAGCACAATAAAAACTAGTTCAAAAGTTCACAGCATTATTACCTTACCTCTTCACAGCTGATCACGTTTTTACATTACCTGATGTCATGTCAAGGTTAGATGATTATTTGTCTCCTCCATGTGCAAATGCAGCTCACTGATTTAAAGATACTAAATATGACAACAGTGGTATTTGCTCTCTCGGTGGCTTCATTTGTTAGTTGCTTGGGGTTTTTTTTTACAAATTATATACCAACAGTCCTCAAGCGTGATTTTAAAAGGACATTTTCATCAGTGCCCTTTTATCTTATCCTAGTGTTTCTTTGTATCACAGGAATTACTAAGTCTTTGTACATAAAGGTTACAGTGCACTTCCATTTTATAACCCAGTTATCAGTTCATTTCAGCAGGGAACACCTCAGCACAGCAGGCAGTGCCTCGGCAGCAAACTGATGGAGAGGGAATCACTGAGAGGACATCTCTCTGCCTTACACCAGGAGAGATGCTGGTGGCTCTCCCGGTGCTTATCTGGCATTCACAATCCAGAACACTCGTCCCCAGCTGAGCCAAACCCTTCCTCCAGGAATTGCTGTGAGGGTGGCACAGCTGCAGAGCATTTTCATTCATATTCTGGGTGAGAAGCTGCAGCTGTGTAGGTCCCTTGTTACAAAGAGACCAAAATGCTTTCACCTGCGATGGCAGGCCCATCACTCACTCCTGCACCTGAAGGCTCTTAGAGGTCTCGTTCAACCTTAATGATTCCACCAATCCAGCTGTATTGCCCAGCTTCCCAAAATGTGGCCTGTATATCCCACATAATTGCCACTGGATTTAAATGGCATGCAGGTGACTTAATCCTTCCTTTGCTACTCACTCAGCTGCAAACATTAAGTTTAATCTCATACGCAGGGTTCTCACCTAAAACGAAAATGCCGTCCAAGAGCAGTTTGTCTTTTTTTTTTAGACTGACACAACCTTTGGAGAACAATCCATGTTTAACAGCTGCAGTGGAATGGGCTTAACGTTTCCATTTCTGCACTAAAACCACCACAGCCGTACAGTGACAGGACACAAGTTGTTGGGCTGAGTTCCCAAAAGCAGGTTTTCCTACTACAAGCAGGAGTTTTCTGTTCTAAAGTGGTTTAAGTTCCAATAACCAACCCGTATTTACACCGTGCCCCCACAGCGATGCAGGGCAGCCAGGAAAGAAATTCCACTCACAAACCAGACATGGCTTGGGCTAAGACAGCACTTTTCTCCCCTGCCTTTTATATCATGAACCACGTCTAAATTTCCTGGAGGTCTCGTTTCATTACCTAGGAATAAACTTTCAAACAGCTTCTCTCCTAACAAACCCTTTGCTTTTGGCCAGTGGGAACACGATATCCCATTCAACATTTCCACAAATAGATCAGAAATTACTACATACACGGCCACAGTAATTAGAGACAGACGTAGTCCTGAACAGAGGCCTGCATTTTATGTGACTGCCATGAGTTCTGATCAAATAAGTGCAGGATCATTCTATTAAGTGATAATAAAGCAGGGCAGGATTTGGCCCTGAACGCTGAGGTACTGCAAGATGCCAACACACTGGCACAAGCCCCATTTGCAAGTCACACCATTGGCTTTCTCACCTTTCTCAGAGGGAAACAAGCAAGATGACAACCAACCTAAGCAAGCATTTCAATTTAGATCACTTAGAGGGTTCTGAGTGCAAACCAGGCTCCTGGAAGTTCTGGAAGAGGAGCAGTGTGTATAAAGGCAGCATACTTCAACCCATGGGCATGGAGCCAACAGCAACTTCCAGAAAACTGGCAGGCTTGGGATATATCCCACAACACAGCTACTGCAGCATTAACATGCTGGGGAAAACATGCCAATTTTGCAACTTCAGTTTTCTTAGACTTTAGTATTTGGGGTAGATGACACACACCTTCCAACAGAAAGCAAAACCACACGCACAAAAATGGAAATTTTTACCTCACACGGATGTAACCCAGCAGGAAGCTTCCTTCAAGGTAAAAGTTTCGGCACTCAGGCTCTAAACAGGCAAGTCAAACTTTCTGCTGCTGGTAGATGGTTTTGCATCCCCATAACCTGTTCCCCAGCATTCAAGCTTAATGCAAAGCAGTAGTAAACCAGAATTAAATACACACACACCGTCCAAATACAAACATGTCTTGAAAGAAAATAAGTAACAGATGTTTTCTGTCCTGCCTCGTTCCTATTGACTCCCACAGGCCCTGCCTGTACAAATTACACAAATGCCTATGTTCAGATCTATCAGAAGTCCTGCTGGCAGTATATGGATACCGTTAACTTTACTAAACAATTCAAGGAAGCTTTTGGGGTGGTTTTTAACCTTGGGAGACTTTCGGGCAACAAATTAAACTTAAAAGCCTACTCACTTCACCCCATACTGAATTTGTTTCTGTTCTAGAAGAGTGGTTAATTAACAAAATTGAACTGGATTAGAACATGAATTTGTGTGGAGAGTTATGTGCTCTGTATGGCAAATCCTCCTTAACCATCCTTGGAGACTGAAAGCCCTCAAGTCTCCTTATATCCATTATTTATGACTATAAAAACCCCACAAGGCCCATGGGAAGACTGAATACTGTGGAATGAAGTTTACAAATCTGACTCCACAGAACCATTCCCTAAATGGGAATACTTTGTGTGGCCTGTAAGTATTTTTTTTAGTCTCCAGGTACTTCAGAAGAACAGCCCATGGAGGGAGCAGCTCAGCCCGGGCAGTGCTCGAAGGCAGTGGGCTGGGCGATGACTCAGGTCTCTCACATCCCCTCTGGAGCAGGACGGCTGGCCGAGAGGCTGGAACATCCATCTGCTCCGGCTCCTAAGGAGCTGCCAGCTCCACCAGACCTTCCCGGGGAGGGCAAACATGCCTCTGACACTTGCTGCCGACCCTGCCTCCCTGGACACCCCTGCCGGCTGTCACTTTAAAGAGTTTCTTACTCGGTTAATTTCACCGTCAATATTGCCATTTGCCACTTCCTCCCCGAAACAAGATTGCCAAATATTTTAAAAATCACTGCCACTAGTAAACACTCAAGGTGTTTAAAACAGCAATATACATGTTCTTCTGAAAGAGACCGAGTAGCCAAGCTGTGAAACAGACAACCCGAAAAGCCAACACAGGGACTTAGTGGTTCTTTCCTGCCTGACAATTTTCAGTTCTAGGACTGATGGCAAAGCATTATTCCTAAGAAACATTTTTTTCTAGGTCAGCACTTTCCCTTTTTTGAAAAAAAAAAACCTATACGGCCTCACTCTGAAAATACCAACATGCTCTCTTACATCTGACTGTTGATTCACGTTGCCAGGTGAAGTGCTGATAAACACACACTTGCGCCACGTTATTTTACCAAACCCTAACAAGGACCACATTTATTACAAGCAATGGCACCCCATGCTGACATGAAGTGGAAACTGTTAACGTGGCCAGAGCAGAAAAGCAAAGCTCTGACACCCATCCACTGGCGGCAGGTCTGGGAGCCGAGGCGCACCTGGGATGGGGTGAGGGGGGTGACGAAGGCTGCCCACACCTGCCCAGGTGAGGTGACCCTGTGTGTTCTGAGCCCCTGGGAAGGACAACCCCAGCTCCTGGGAGCCATCCCCATCCCAGCTGTGCCCCCGGGGCGGCTCGAAGTTTGCTGGCCGGCAGAGGGACCTTTGTATCTGGTCTGTCTTTGGAGATAAAAACCAAGCGGATTCTCTAGTCTTTGTTCTTGGCAGGGTGAGAGTTTTTGTTCTCGGCTGATAGGAGCGCCTTCATTTTCTAGGTTTATTTGGGGGTTATAAAGGTCTAATCCCAGCTGGATCACACTCATGGAAAAGCGGTTTTGTTCTTCTCAAGTAGAAGCCGAAGGATTAAAAGCTCGATGCAGGAGGGGTCAGGAATGACCCGGGAGTAGCCCCATCTCCCAGAGCCCGGGGAGGAACCGGAGCCGCCCGGACCCAGGACCCCGGACCCCGCGCTCGCCCCCACCGCCCCCCATCCCACCCGCGCCGCTCCCACCGGCCCGGGTCACCGCCGGGCAGCACAGAGCCCCTCTCCTACCGTCGGCCGACATGGCCATCTCGAT
>VZDJ01000377.1:0-23384 GCA_008694505.1 Cyanoderma ruficeps
AGTCTCTGCCTCCCTGCACTGACCATCTGCACATGGGAGGTATCCTGGAGGAATAAAACCATCTAAAACCAAGCGAGAGTCCACTCTTTCTTCTACGCCGTCGATCACGCTTCAGCCTGAGGTTCAGACCCACCCAGCCTCTCTCTGTAGAAGCCAGGGAGCAAGCTAGCCAGTGAAGCAGCTCCCCCAGCGAATTTCTACAGATAACAATGTATCTTTTAAGACTTAAGAGTTAGTGCTATTGTGAGAAACAAAGACCACTCCTCAGTCAAAATTTAAAGAAAATTTAATCAGGGACAATAATGGACAAAGTCACTAAAGCAAAAGGAACAGTGCTGGGTGCTTAACTGCAGCCAGAGGAACACCAGTCAACACAGCAATACCACTTATATACCCTGGGTATTGCATCAGCCAAAGACATTCATAAATGGTCATACATATTCAAGCATTTTAACATAGTTCCTCCTCCTTCCCTCCTTTTTGGAGCATGTGCAGTTGTCCTAGTCATGGTCATTTTTTACTTTTCAACACATTCAACAGGTTTTGATTCCTTCATTGGTTAAATGTTAACATTACAACAACTCTTCACCAACACTGGTATCACAACACATTTGCATTAAAAGAACTCTAAACTTTAGCAAAACTTCTCTTATAAAAGTCAACACTGTAAAACACATACTATTCACTCTAACAATTGTGAAAGCCAGCACTGTAATATATTTATGACAATCCCTCCTCTTCCTTTTCATAAATCATTTGGCTTGACCAATAATTCTTATTTTTAACTTTAGTGATACACTCATGTTTTTCATAAATCAATTTAGCTTCTTCAAAGGGATCCTTTGTTTTGTCTTGTTTCTTTAACACCATTATCTTTTGTGCCCTTCCAGATATAGTCAATTTTGGGTCCATAGGCATTGCCACTACTGGCATACCCTGGACTACGCTGGTGATTAGCCGAATAAAACAGGGGATCAGACAAGGAAGAAATAATAAACCAGCTGCTGCACAGAAGAGGAAGAAGCTTAGCTTTTTCCACCATTCCATTCCCAATAAATTGTCCCAACAACTGGCTTTTAGTATTGATTCCCATTTCTGGACCAGGACATGGGCTATTTTTCTGATATCCTTGGCTATATCCAGGATGGCATCCCCCTTATCATCTATTTTCAAACAACAATTGGAAGGATTAAATTTTCCACAGACACCTCCTTCTTTTGCTAATAAGTAGTCTAAAGCCAACCTTTTCTGATACACTGCAGCTCTTGTTTGCCTTTGTTGATTTGATATAAATTCCAGTGCTAGGTGTGGTGGCTTCACATTTGCCAAATTTTATTTGCCAACTGGGAAACAGGATTTTGGGAGAAAAAGGCAAAACAGGCCCAACTTAAAGGTAAACATGTAGTTTATTAACACACAGTAAGGAAAAGAAAGAAAGAAAAAAGAAACTTTCAAAACCCTTTTCCTCCCCCCACAAGTGTTCACTTTCCTACAAACAACATAGAGACAAAATTTGTGACATTTAGTCAGTTTCACTATTTAAATATAGTCTTTCATTTATTCTTCAGGAGAGGAGTCTCTTGTTCTCTATGGAATTCTCCCACTGACAACTAGGAAATAAAGTTCTCTTGTGGGTTGGAACTCTCATAGAAACAGCCGCCCGGGGAAAACCTGCTGCTATGTGGTCTCCTCCCATTAGCAGTTTTCCAAGCTGCTTATGGGTAGTGGAACTCAGGCATTTGGGGTGTCACCTTTTAAAGATAAGCAGCTTCAAGGCAAAGGATTTCTCATCTCACGGAACAGATGTCTTCTCACTTCTTTCACTGGTGCAGGAGCTTCTCATCTCTTTCTCTCTGTTCAGGCATCTCATGGGACCGTACAGTCATTACAAACACCTTTGCTCAAAAATCCACCAATCATCTCCCCAAATGCATATTTTTCCATGATTTAAAGGACAATCTACCAATAGAGTTCATTTCCATAGCTCAAACAAGAAAGTCCAGCCAGCAGGCAACTCCTTCATCCTTCCTCTAATTAATCCTTTTCTCACTCTCTCCATCTGACTGTTATGCTAAGTCTTCTCTATGCTCCATCACTTTGTTTGTCCTCATTCTGGGAAGAACCAGTGCTTTGGAAGTCCCATCTCCTGGCAGGAAAGAGTTAGAACTTGCCCAGATGTCATGGGTTGGCGCTGGTTGAATGCCAATGTACTCATGAGTGTATGTTTTTTTTAATAAACTACTGTGAGATGTGGTTAAAAACTCAAGAACAGAGCAGAGCAGGCCTAAAACTTGAAATAAAGAAAAGAAAATTTATGAACCTACATAGCAACAGACAATAGACACAAAAAAAGAAAACCCAAACACTCAAAGGCAGGAAAAAAAAACTTCCCAAAACATTTCTTCTCCTCTTCCCAATTTCCATTCTTTCATGCTTTTAACAGTTGACACTAGTAACATTACTTTCATCTACTTGCTTAAACTTTCCACAACCCTGGGTTCCCAATCCAAATCATTATCCCTTAAAAAAACAATCTTCAATCCACCCAAGGAGAGAGGAGTCTCTTTCACACTACAGACCACCAAAAAAGAAACACAGGTCTATCTTCTCATGTTCCCATGTCACCCAAGGTCCTACCCGGAAAATCTACCAGGGCGACACTCTTCTTTCCATGTCCAGTGCTTTCATTACTGTCTAGGGACCCAAAACCAGATAGGTCTCTTTTAAGGATGTTTAGCCAAGTACTAAAACCAGCTATTTTTTCACATCGGGACCAGCAGTCCCCCCCAATATCCACCCCTGGGGTCGAAAGTTCTACAAATGGGTTACAAAGTTTTTGGCTCCGAACCAAAAAACATTTACCTAAAATATAGTCTTATTTATATTCAGGAGAGTCAGGGTCCGTCTATGGCTAAATTATGCAAGAAAAGTCTAACTCATAAGGCCACTTCTCTTTATTTCTAGCAATCAGGAGAGATTCTTTTCATCTTCCTTTATTATTATAGTCCCGGGCTGTCCTCTTTCTTCTAAAACCACCAACTATGAGAAATCGGTGTATAGAACAGTTTTTTTCTGCCTTAAAAAGAGTTAAAAGTTTTTGTTTCTCCGCAAGGCCACAGGCACAAGCACCAGCAGGCAGGCTCCGCAGGCTTCAGTAACTTCTACACACTAGCTTGTAGCTCTGGTACCTTCTCCCTTGAGGGGGGAGGAGACAGGCCGAGAGGGGGGGCGGGGAGGGACGGGGGACGGAAAGCACTTCCGAAGTTCTCCAGTTCTCCACCCCTCCATCCTGGATAGGTTGACCCAACTCCCATCCCGTTCTCTCTTCTTCCCCCCCGCCCCTGAGCCCGGGCCTACCTAGCTCCCCTCCCCCACCCAACATGGGGCAGGGGAAGAAAGATGCTTCTCTGCTGAAAGCAGAGCTGAGAAAAAAGCAGTGCCCCTAAAAGTCCTGGCTTTTAACACCTTGTGTTCTCAAAAGCGTGTCCAACTTCTCAGTAGTCACCAAAAGTGCCAACATCCAAACCAGGCCACTAATTAGTTTAACTTCAGCTTCCTAAAAAACTCACTTCTCCTCAAACCACGACACCAGGCCTGTGGTGGTCATGTGATTTCTGCTGGGCAGCAGCAAGGCTTTTCAAAAGCCATGGGAATGGGGGAAAAACTCAGATTTCGGAGCAGCTGATGAAAGGCTCCTTGCCCCCCACCCCTCGGTCTCATTCAGGGTGGGCCCATTTGGGAGCGGCTGCAGGCTGCAGGCCCCCCTCCCCCTGCTGGGGAAAAAGGTTTAGGTCCATGGCCAGGCCACGGGCCAGCCCCCCCCCCCCCCCCATAGGGGGAGTGGCAGGATGTTTCCAGCTGCTAAAAAAACTATCATCCCATCTCCCGGCCTGGGATTCACCAGGCCAGGTGGGCCTCCTGTGAAGGCCTGGAGCCTGTGCAGGCCAGGCTGTCCCAGCCTCCTCCAAAGGAGAGAGCCGGGACTGCCTTACCTCCTTTGAAGGCGGAAGGAAGAGAGAGCGATCCCAGCTTTCCTTCTAACTTTTTTTTAAGGCTGTGTGTGTCCCAGAGGTGTATCCCTGCATGCAATTGGCTATTTTGGTTGTCAGGTCAAAAGAAATCACCAATTGCACCTCGCCATCTGTGCTAAACCAACACACTAGGGCAGTTTTGTTACATATTATTTCTGCAACTGCTTGGAGTTTTATAATATGATTTAGTATATAAATTGGGGTTCAGTATCCCCAACTCTGATCTTATGCCCATGTGGCAGCCCCATACATTTCTAATATTTGTTCAGGAGGCCATTCCTCATTCCCCCTTTTTTGAGATCCTCTGATTAATTCCCTTTTGTTTCTTTTCAAGGCTTCATAAACTGGTAGTCCTAAGTCATCCCCATCCTGCCCTAGCAAAAGAAAAAATCCTGGCTGTATAATTCCCAGAGTACCGCTTCTTTTCCACTGGGGGGGGCGGGGGGGAGGGAGTTTTGGGTAAGCTCTTTTCCCACATATCCAGAATAGGCCATCTGGTGCTCTCCATTAATCATTAGTCTGTTGATTTATATTTTCCCAAAATTTGGATATCTCTGGGATTTGAAAATAGGGATTTTTGCTCATATCATTACAGAGAAAAAGTCCAGTTTCATTATTATATTCACAATTTTTATTAGTTTTTGTCTGGGCCCAGTATACTGTTGGTTCTTTGGGGACTCACCATGTAAAAGTCCAATTACTAACTTTATATCTCTTACAGGGGGTACTTCCTACTCTATTAAGAATTTTTTTCCCAGTGCACCACAGGCACTCTTCTCCTATTACTGTTGTACTCAAGATCCACCCTTCTGATTGGTTCTCCCCTCTTATATTTGTTCCGTTCCATTTAATGAGTTCAACAGGGCCTAGGCTACTGCCTTTCCATGGCCATTCCTCTGTCATTATGGGCCCCCCACAATCCCAACAGTTGATTACTTTTGGTTCTCTACTTATTCTTTCCCCCAAATCCTCAAACAGTTTTTTCCCTAGTCTAGGGATTTCTATTTCCTTTTCCAAATGTTGTTTGAGTTTTGTATACAAATCTTCATGTGAGGTTGACCCTGGGTTAGATTGCTGTATTTGCTTTGTCATCTTGCTTACTATCTGTTCTTTTACCAAATCCTGGACTCTACCCCTGAGAGCAATTGTGTGGTGGTTTCACATTCACCGAATTTTTGTTTGCTAACTCTGAGATAGGATTTTGGGAGAAAAAGGCAAAACAGGCTCTAAATTAAGGTAAACAGGTAGATTTTATTAACACACACTAAGAAAAGCAAAGGAAAAAAAACCTCACAAATGAATTTCTAAACCAACTTTTTCTCTCACCACAAACTGTTCATTTTCTACAAACAATATAAAGAGGAAAAACTCAGAACTCTAGGTCAGTACTACTTATAAAACAGTAGACAAAAAAGACAAAAAAGGAGAAACAGACAAAAAAGGAAAAAACAGAGGTCCGATATGGCTTCTACCCCCACCTCCCATGCCTATGGGGTTGCTGCCCATAGCAGGTGTATATGATCTTCTTGGCAACGAGTACAGTGGCCAACCCGGTCTTGCCCTCTATTTCCTTGTCAGTCTCTTTTTGCTAATTTCCAGGTAAATTGCTTTTTGCAGTTCTGTATTGTGATTTTCCACTGTTCCTCAGGTACTTCCCATTCAACGGACACTAGTAGTTCCTATCCACAAAGTATGATATTAGTACAAATCACATGCTAATGCCAGTACATTAGTACCCCTGACCAATACAGTCCTGATCCTCCTGCTTGGAGTGCAAGTGTCCCTCCCCAGATGGGTATTGGAGGCTTCTCAAAACTTGTCCAGACAGTACTTGAAACCACTGATATGAACTTGGTCTTGTTTCCCACTTATCTGTAATCTTTGGAGCAGTCCTTGGATCATTCAAGTCATCTCAGTTCATTACCTCCCAGTCCTGGTTTAAGAGTCAGTTTTATATCACCCAGTCTAGATGTTATGGTCCATTCCTTAGGTTCTTCCACAGGTCCTTTGATTCTGCTGGCATGGATCCACCCTCTTTCCTTGGTTCGGATCGCAGCTTCAGTTGTCAGTAGTACCTGAAAAGGACCTTCCCATTGTGGAGTTAAGGATTGTTCTTTCCTTGTTTTAACCAGTACCCATTCTCCTGGGTGAACATTATGGATCTTGAAGTCTAAGGGTGTGGTTTGAGGGATTAGCCCTTTTAACCATAAATTTTCTAGAGTTTGTGCAATTGTGGTGGCATGTTTTCTAACACTCACTCCCCCTTCGTTGTAAGTAGCGGTTTCATGTTGAGTGGTCAAAAAGGGCAATCCAAACATCATTTCATAGGGTGACACTCCTAGGTCTGAGCTGGGTTGTGTCCGGACCCTCAGTAGTGCCAGAGGCAAACACTTCACCCATGACATCTGAGTTTCAATCATCAATTTAGAGTCCTTTTTAAAGTTTGGTTCATCCTCTCTACCCGACCTGAACTCTATGGGTGCCACGGAGTATGTAATTCCCTCTCTATTCCCAGGTCTTGAGTTATTTGTTGTAAGACTCTGGATGTAGAATGTGTTCCTCTATCTGAGTCTATCTTGTTAACCATTCCATACCTGGGAATAATTTGTTCCAAAAGGGTTTTACATACCACATTAGCTGTAGTTCTAACAGCTGGGACAGCCTTCACCCAATGAGTTAAAAACCTTCACCCAATGAGTTAAATGGTCTATTGTTAATAATAAAAACTTCCATCTCTGCACTTGGGGAAGTTCAGTAAGGTCCACTTGGAAGGTTTGAAATGGTCACATAGCTAATTCATGACCTCCTGTTGTTTTTCTCATAACCTTTTGTGCTGGTTTAGCACAGAAGTGATTTTTTTCCAAGGAAGTGTCTTGGGTTTTTGTAACCAAAAAAAATTTTTTTCTATTCCATCTGTTGAAACCTGTTTGGGAGGTGTTTTTTCTTAATCTGTTGTAACTCCAGGAAAGAGGGGGTGACTGCCTTTCTGATAACAAACCAGCTGTTAAAACAGGGTGGGGCATTGTTTCTTATCTCTGTTCACTCTTCCACTACCTCCAAGAAGATATCTTCTGTTAATAGGGCCATTAAAGCTCACCAACGACATGACACAATTCATCATCCTCTTGTGAGATGCTCCACCTAGGGAGGAGGAGCCAAACCATTTCCACCTAGATAAAAAGGAGCCACAAGTGTCACCAGACATCCAGTGTTCTGATGGGACTCCCAAAGGAAGGCTGGACCCATCTCTGGATGCTTGGCTCCACAGGATCATCTCTGCTTCCAACAGGACCACATCTGTCACTCCAGGAGGGCTTACTTTTGGATTGTTTCCAACACCCTGACCCAACAGGGTGTCAGGTTGTATTTCTGACTCTGTCAGGTTTTTCTAGGATTTCTTGTTTGTTTGTTTATTCTTTTGTACTACAACATTTGTATTTTTAATATCCATAGCAAAGAACTGCTATACCTATTCCCAAAATCTTTGCCTGACAGCCTTTTAATTGCAAATTTATAATAATTTGGAAAGGGGGAGGGGAGGGTTTACATTCCAAGGGAAACTCCAATCTTCCCTGGCAGATACCTGTCTATCCAAACCAAGACAGGAAGTTATAGCAAAATGTTGACAGCTTGATTGACCAATTAGAGTTAGAAACACCTCTGGACTACACAGGTTAAAAATCAGAGAATCATGGGAATTTCCCTCTTTTCTGTCCAACCTGCCAGCAGGCAACAGCTCGTGCCATACAGCAAGCGGGGCTGGGCCTGGCCCCTCCATTCCACCATGCTGGGGGGGCTGGGCCTGGTCTGGTCCCTGGGCCCCAGGAGCTGCCAGCGAGGGGGAAGGGGAGGCCACAGCTGCTAACATCTAGCTGACCCTAAGGCCTTCCTTACTGCTGGCTGGGCCAAGGGAGATGTCCCCCAGGCCCCCTGGGAGCCTGGACTGGGACAGGCCCTCCCCAATGTCACTGAGGGGTGGAGGAGGGAGACATCCACCACCCTACCTAGCTACTGAGATCTGGGTCCCCCCCCCCACCAATGTGGCTTTGAAATCCAACACCATGAGCCACAGCCCAAGAGACAGAGGCAAGATGTTAACTCTTTCACTGCACAAAAGGAGACCTGAGGACATTAACCCTTTCCCCAAGTGAGAAGAAAAGAGTCAGAGTGAGACGTGGAGAGACACAGCATAAAACTGAAGCCAGTGAAGAGAAAGAGAGTAAAGATCCTAAGTGAGAATGATAGTAGAGGGTTAAAAGGATTTTTAGGCAGTAAGGCCTAAAGAACAGGATGTCAGCTCCACTGTAACCAGAATGTTACTTCATGCTATTGTTTTAACTAAATCAAGTAGAACTTTGCCTAGGCAATGGGACGCTGGAGGGGGGAAGAACGTGATTCTTAGCTGAACATGTAGGCTCTAAAAATAAAGCTAGATATTAGGTCAGGTAAGCCTGTACCTGGATAATCATCCATATGATAAATTGCATTATTGTTAATTGTAATGCTTATTTGGTAACCAGTTATGATCATCATCTTCAATAAGAATCAATTGTTACAGGTTTATGCTTGGGTAGAATCAATGGAAGAATAGGGATTTAATGATTAACATGCGCAGTTATGTAACGGGAATATATAAAACCTTGTCTATTTTGTGACCATCTCGGAGTCAGATTTGGGTTTGTACCTACACCCTGACTCCCAGAGCTCTCCAATAAAGCACCTGCATATAATCATCCTGTGATTATGTGTTTCTACGCTAACAATTTGGCGATGCCAGATGGGACCCTGTGAGCGCTGCTGAGGACCCCGCGAACTGATCAAGCTCCAGCCGGCACCGAGTGATTTTCGGGGAGCCCATCGGGCTCCGGGACCTCCTGCCGCTCACAACGTCCCCTGGAAGGTAAGGTGCTTTATTCTGGTTTTCTGGTTTTCTGGTCTGGTCTGGGTGCCTGCCAGTAAACGTGGCGAAAGCTACGCTTGGTTGGGCTAAGGAATTCCTGGTTTTGCCTAGGTGCCGTCCGTTAGACAATAGTGAAAGCTTTGCAGGATCGGCAACTCTGTTTTTTTTCTGGTTTTTGGTTTTATGTAACTATTATGGAAAAGCTTAAAGGAGTTTTGGGGGATAACCCCCCCCATTCCACGTTCTTCTCCTTTGGGTTGTTTACTGGCACATTGGAAAGAGGGGAATTTCAGTCAAGAATTACGAAAGGATAAATTGATTGATTATTGCAATGTATGGTGGCCTTATTATGTTCTGTCTGATAATCAGAGGTGGCCGGAGAACGGGTCTTTACAATCGGGTCTTATATCAGAGTTGATGGCATATTGTAGACAAGAGGGAAAACTGGATGAAATACCTTATGTAGATCTGTTCTTCTATCTGAGGGGGAAACCATTGTGGTTAACGAAGTATAACTTACAGGTGCTACTCACGGAAAACAATCAGTGTCTGGCTTGCGTCCAAGATAAGCGCTGTATAGAACACTTGGTTTTAGGAAAAGCGGGGGGAGATGATTTGGAAGCTGACTTGTTGGTGGGACCCACTGCCCTTCCCAACACCTCCTCGACATCGAATTCCACTCCACTTACCCTTACCCCACCTGATACCCTTACCCCTCCCCCGCTTACGCCAATCCAAAATGCTTCTCCTGCTTATCCTCCCCTCCCCGCCGACGCCTGCACAAAGATTTATCCCTCCACCAACACCTCCCCAGGGTTATCCTCCCCTGCCGTCTACACCTACATCACCGGCTCCTCTTCCCTCTGGCCCCCTGAACCCTTCCCCACCGGAGTCAGCTGCTGTTTCTTTCCCGGGTAACAATCAGGATCTGGCTGTGGAAAGGGGACGAAGGGGAAGGGGGTGCAGAAAATACAGAACGGAAAGTAGTGACAGTGAAGAAGATGGGTTAGACGCTCCAGTAGCCCACCGTACACGAGGAAGACTGGCCCCAGCCTGGCCTAGGATAGGGAAGGGTGTGTTAAAAACAGGCAAACAAAAGAGGACAATCATTGCACCTCTAAGGCAGGGAGTGGGGGCTGATGGACCAGTTTTTGTAAAGGTTCCCTTCTCGCCAGCTGATCTAGTGATATGGAAACAATCTGCAGGAACATACAGGGATAACCCAGACAAGGTAGCTCGTGTGGTTAAAATGATAATGAAAACCCAGAATCCTGACTGGGAAGACATTCAAGTAATATTAGATACTTTGATGGATGAAACAGAAAGGGACATGGTGCTTCGGGCAGCGAGAGAAAGGGCTAGGGAGGACATACGGAATGGTTTGGTGACAGGAACTGTAGATTATAATTTTCCCACCGAGGATCCTGAGTGGGACCCTAATGACCCATCAGGAGTAGACATGTTAAGGTTAAAGAAATACCAGGAGTGGATTTGCATAGGTGTCCAAACGGCAATACCTAGAAGTGTCAATTGGTCTAAGTTGTATGAAATCCGACAGGAGAAAAAGGAATCGCCCAGTGCCTTTCTAGAGAGACTTAAGGAAACAGCCAGGAAATATACTGATCTTCAGATAGATAGTGAGCAAGCAAGAGTTCAGCTCGCCTTTATTTTTATAGGCCAATCACAAGAAGATATCAGAAAGAAATTGCAGAAATTAGAAGGAGAAGAGTTAAGAAATTTGGATAAATTACTTGAAGTGGCTTGGAAAGTGTACAACAATCGGGATAAAGAAGTTGCTAAAAAGCAAGGACAGAGTCTTTTGGCAGTTTTACAAGGACAGGGGCGAGGACGTGGTAGAACCGGTCGGGGCGGTAATAGAGGTGGTTTTGGCAGAAGCCGTGGAGGACTGGGCATCGATCAATGTGCCTATTGTAAAATGACAGGACATTGGAAGAGAGAGTGCCCGAACCGGTTTAGTCAGAACAGTCGACCCCAGATAGAAGATGCGGCTGGGATTATGGTCTTGTATGAAGGAAAACTAGGATCAGAGGAACCAGTGGTTGTTCTGCGCTTAGAAGGAAAGGATGTTAAATTCCTTGTAGATACAGGAGCTACATATTCAACATTGAACTTTTTAGAGGGGCAAATTGGGGATAAATCTACTGTAGTAATCGGTGCCACAGGGAAGGAGGAGGTTCGGCCTTTCTTGCAACCCCTAGATTTGAGTTTTGGGAATAAAACATTAACACATGAATTTTTATACATGCCTGGGTGCCCAACTTCACTCTTAGGGCGTGATTTACTGGCAGCATTGGGGGCAGTAATTACTTTCGAGAATGGTGAACTTATAATGAGAATACCCGAGTCTAAAATAGGGAAAATTTTAATGATAAAGGAAAAACCAACTCCTAAAATTCCTAAGGAGGTAGAAGAGGCAGTAATCCCCCTTGTATGGGAAACAGATATACCAGGAAAGTCTAAACTAGCACAGCCAGTGCATGTAGAGTTAAAAGAAGGGGCAAGTGCCGTACGCATTAAACAGTATCCTATAAAAACAGAGGCACGGCAGGGAATAGTGAAGACCATTGATAAATTCTTAAAGTACCAAATTTTGGAGGAATGTGAATCAGAATATAATACTCCAATATTTCCGGTAAAGAAACCCAATGGTGAGTATAGACTTGTACAGGATCTAAGGGGCATAAATGAGATAACCAAAGATATTCATCCAGTAGTTGCTAATCCTTATACATTGTTGGCATCAGTAAAGGAGATATATAAATGGTTTACTGTAATTGACTTGAAAGATGCCTTTTTCTGCATACCCCTTGACCAAGATAGTAGGAAGCTATTTGCCTTTGAGTGGGAACATCCAGGAAGTGGAAGAAAGACCCAACTCACCTGGACTCGATTACCGATGGGATACAAGAACTCCCCCACCCTATTTGGGAGTCAATTGGCAAAGGAATTGGAAATCTGGACTAAAGAAGGACAGGTGCCAAGAGACCAGTATCTGCTACTTCAGTATGTAGATGATATATTGATTGCAACTGAGGAAGAAGCAACCTGCATAAAGGTAACAATCGAAATTTTAAATTCATTGGGAATGGGAGGATATAAGGTATCCAGAGAAAAAGCACAAATTGCCCAACAAACTGTGATCTACCTGGGATGTGAAATCTCACAAGGGCAGAGAAAACTAGGTACTAATCGTATCCAAGCTATTTGTGCTATTCCAGAACCCCAGAACCTGCATGAGCTGCGGATCTTTCTCGGAATGACTGGGTGGTGTCGGCTGTGGATTATGGACTATGGACTGCTTGCAAAGCCGTTGTACGACGCCCAGAAGACGCAGCCATTTACCTGGGGCAGACCACAGAGAGAGGCCTTCTGGAAATTAAAGGAAGCACTGACAACTGCTCCTGCGTTAGGGTTACCTGATCTGTCTAAAGACTTTCAGCTGTACGTACATGAAAGGCAGCGACTGGCACTGGGAGTCCTGACCCAACGATTGGGAAGCTGGAAAAGGCCGGTGGGTTACTTTTCCAAACAGCTTGACAACGTAAGTGCCGGATGGCCTTCATGTCTACGGGCAGTGGCAGCCACTGTACTACTGATACAAGAAGCCAGGAAGCTCACGATGGGAAGACACATAGATGTCTTTGTGCCGCACATGGTTGCCACGGTGTTGGAGCAAAAAGGGGGCCACTGGCTCTCTCCAAGTCGGATGATGAAATTCCAGGTAACCCTGACTGAACAGGATGACGTTGCATTAAAAACAACTAACCTCTTGAATCCAGCTTCGTTTCTAGGTACCACTGCTGAGGAAGGTCCACTAGAACATGACTGCGTGGAAGTGATTGAGTATACCCACTCAGCGAGAACAGACCTAAAGGACACTCCTCTAGAGCAACCAGAGTGGGAACTCTTCACAGATGGAAGCAGCTTTGTGGAAAATGGAATCAGATATGCTGGATATGCGGTAACCACGATCGAGGCAGTGGTAGAGGCAAAAGCATTACCACCGAACACATCTGCCCAGAGAGCAGAGCTGGTTGCATTAACTAGGGCATTAGAATTGAGTGAGGGAAAGGTGGTTAACATCTGGACTGATTCAAAATATGCCTTTGGAGTAGTACATGTACACGGGGCATTATGGAAAGAAAGGGGACTGCTATCCTCCCAAGGCACACAGATCAAACACCAAGATGCAGTCCTGCAGCTGATAAATGCAGTACAAAAGCCTGAACAAGTGGCGATTATGCACTGCAAAGCCCATCAGTCAGGCAACTCTAAAATTTGTGAGGGAAACCGAAGAGCAGATTGGGCAGCCCGCCAGGTGGCACGAAAAGCGCAGACAACAATGGCATTAATACCATCAAAACTTAACGTTTCCCAATTCAATTTGCCTCCTCAGCCAAAATACACAATAGAAGACGACCGACTAGCACATCTGCTGGAGGCCCAGAAGAATGCAGAAGGGTGGTATGTAACCGCACAAGGGCAAATAGTGGTACCCCCCTTGGTAATGAGAGAAATCTTACAAACAAAACATAATGAGTGTCATTGGGGTGCAGAGGCATTGGTGAAATTGTTGAGACAACACTTTATCTCAGTACGGATGCCAACAATGGCAAAATCAATAATGTCTAAATGTGAAATCTGTTTAAAGAATAATCCAGTGGCTAGACGACAGGCACAATTAGGGAAAATTCGAATGGGAATAGAACCAGGAGATTATTGGCAGGTGGATTTTGCAGAACTACCAAGGACTCGGGGATATAAATACCTGTTAGTAGGGGTTGACACATTTTCTGGGTGGCCAGAAGCCCTTCCCTGTCGCACGAATCAAGCAAAGGAAACAGTTAAGTGGTTACTAACAGAAATCATTCCCAGGTTTGGCGTACCTCTAGGGATATCATCAGATAGGGGCCCACATTTTGTAGCTACAGTGGTACAGGAAGTAAGCAAGTTATTGGGAATATCTTGGGACCTTCACACACCGTGGAGACCCCAGTCAAGTGGACAAGTAGAAAGAATGAACCAGACACTGAAAGGGCAGATCAGTAAAATATGTCAGGAAGCCAAATTGCAATGGCCACAGGCCTTACCAATAGCATTGTTGAGGATTCGTATAAAACCCAGGAGTGGAATGTCAGTTAGCCCTTATGAGATATTGTATGGGAAGCCATATGAATCTCCTAACCCTAATCCAAATGTACATGTAACAGGGAAACAGGATGTGTATAACTATGTTCTGTCTCTCGGGAAAACTCTAGCCCGGCTTCGAAGTGTCCTCGTGTGGAACAGGCCTCTGACTCTCGAGAATCCAGTCCACAATATTGAACCGGGAGACGAGGTGTACATCAGAACCTGGAAGGAAGAACCATTAAAAGAGAAGTGGACTGGTCCCTATCAGGTGCTGCTGACCACCTTCACAGCAGTCAAAGTGGCCGGAGTGGAACCCTGGATACACTACACACGAGTGAAGAAGGTCATTCGTGGAGTTCAACCGTGGGCTGTACAAGTTGTGGAACCGACAAAGCTGAGGCTAAAACGTCTGTAATTGTTTCAAATAGCATCAGTAACTATGCTTATGCTCATCTTGTGGTTAATGTTAATGTCACCAGTAGGGAATGCTGTTGCTTTGGGATATGGAATGCAAAGGGGTCAATCAACTGCTCTTCATTCTAGAATGAAGAGAGAGGTACAAGCAGAGACACAGGTAATAGAAATTCATAATGCAATTCGGAATGAAAATGTGATGATTGGATTGGTCAAAGACTTTGCCAAAATGCAAAATACCAGTAAAATAACAGCCTGTCTGCCGATACCAAAGGCAGCAGGGGACCCAATAAGTTGGGGAATCATCACGTCAAAATTACCTGATATAAAAGGGAATAAGACAATCAAATGTAAACGGGTACCAGAGTCAAGGGTTGTGGTCAAAGAGTATTGGAAGGTAACAGAAAAGGCCTATATGAAACACCTAGGGAAACAGGATTGTATTTTAAGTCATGGGAAATTAGGGCAAATCATAGAAACATGGGTTAAAGACCCAGACCTTGCAAAATGGGAATGCTGGTTGCCACATTATCAGAAGGTTAAGGAAAATGCTATAGAGAGCACGGTGGTATGGAAGTGTGAGGAAAAGGATTGGAAAGGTTTGGAGCCCTGGGATAGTGCATGGTCTATGAGTATACTTCAGAGATTTCAATACATGGCAAAGACTCCCTGGAGCATTAAATGGACAGGCCCTGAAAATGCCACAGATCCAGCAGTAGCAGACACTGGTACCAGTAGTAGGGGGGATGCAAATAAAGTAGATTGGTGGGCATGTGATAAGATTTATGATTGTACTTCTGATGACCTAGAAATAAAACAATGGTCACCATTGGCAGTAGCCTTACAAATTGGTTGTGCTTGCAGGGGAATCAGACACAAACAAGGCAAAATAGACCCCTGGGTTATAGTGGGATATAGTAAAAGTACAATCCGAAGTCCAGGGCAATTCGTATGGGCAACAAGTGATGGTGCGTGGACAACACACTTGCCTGTAAATGGGGAGGTGAAAGAAATCACTATGGGCCTCCCCACTTTATGTCCAATCTGGAAGAGGTCTCCCTTTAATGGGAGCCATGAGCTCCTGCAGATAAGAGCAAAACAAGATGTCCCAAATAATAAGAACCAGGATGACATCTGGCAGGAACCCTCTAGTGGAGTAAAACTCGGGTGGGCACTAGAATCTCTGTTCGGTCCTGTTGCAAGCTACCAAAATAGAGAAATGCTGTACAGGCTCACAGGCCAGGTAGACAGGTTAGCAAGAGTTACAAGAGAAGGATTTAAAGACTTCAACATACAATTACAAGCCACTACCAAAATGGCTTTACAAAATCGTTTGGCTTTGGATATGTTACTCCTGAAAGAACATGGAGTATGTGGATATTTAAAAGGACAGACTGACCACTGCTGCGTCCACATCCCAAATGTAACTGAAGATATAGAACATGATATCAGCTAGTTAAGACGAATAGAAAATGAAGCACAAGAGGAGCAGAAAGATTTAGCTACTACCTGGTTAGACAAAATTTTTAAAGGATTAGGATGAAATGTGAGTTCATGGGTAAAGTCTATCCTCGAGAGTTTGATAATTTTACTAATCATATTCCTAGCAATTTTGTTAATTTTTAGAATCCTGAAAGGAGAAATACAGAAAAGGACATCCTGGAACAGAACGATAATGAAAGCACTGACACGAGACTGTTGCCGTGATGTTTTCAGCTTTCTGCCTCTGTGCAGAAGTTTTCTCATGTAGCCTTCTGATAACAATGTGTATTCTTAGACTGTTTGCATTCTTCTCCTCTGAGAGAAGAATTGATTGATGGTCATGTCCACCACACAGGTTGAGAGGTGGTGACCTCTCTAGCCAATCTCTAGACTTCTGTACAAATGCATAAAAAGTAGAAAATGTAAATAAAGTAGACTTCTTCTTTCCCTTCACTGCTGCTGTGTCTGCCTGCTCTCTTCCTGTCCCTAAAGAGGGACACACCCAGCCTTCAGCTAGTGACAAAGTGGTGCCCTCTCTGAGGAGCACCGCAGCTCCAAACCACAAGTGGTAACCCCAAGACGTGCCAGAACGACACGAGACCACACTTCACATCCAATGCCTTCGATCCACAATGACCCCCACAACGAAGCCCACGACAACCACGGGTTTGAAGACGAACATCCAGTCTAGATTCAGAAGGAAGACGAACTGTATTGAATGAAAGCCTTTGCATATTAGAATGAAAAACTTTCAAAGGGGGAAAATGATAGTATAGGGTTAAAAGGATTTTTAGGCAGTAAGGCCTAAAGAACAGGATGTCAGCTCCACTGTAACCAGAATGTTACTTCATGCTATTGTTTTAACTAAATCAAGTAGAACTTTGCCTAGGCAATGGGATGCTGGATGGGGGAAGAACGTGATTCTTAGCTGAACATGTAGGCTCTAAAAATAAAGCTAGATATTAGGTCAGGTAAGCCTGTACCTGGATAATCATCCATATGATAAATTGCATTATTGTTAATTGTAATGCTTATTTGGTAACCAGTTATGATCATCATCTTCAATAAGAATCAATTGTTACAGGTTTATGCTTGGGTAGAATCAATGGAAGAATAGGGATTTAATGATTAACATGCGCAGTTATGTAACGGGAATATATAAAACCTTGTCTATTTTGTGACCATCTCGGAGTCAGATTTGGGTTTGTACCTACACCCTGACTCCCAGAGCTCTCCAATAAAGCACCTGCATATAATCATCCTGTGATTATGTGTTTCTACGCTAACAAGAGGAGATGGAGAAGATGCCTTGGTTTTAGTCTGAAAGTCTTTTATGAGACATGGTAATGGACTGTAATATACTAGAATATCCCTTTAAATTGTGGAAAATATGCATTGGGGAAATGATAAGATTGTTCAGATTGTGGATCGGAGCAAAGGTATTTGTGATGGATTAAGTAAATATTGAAGTAGCTGTGATCCTATGAGAAGCCATGATCCTATGAGAAGCTTTAAGAGAGAGAGAGATGAGATATGAAGCCCTCTTCCCCAGGGAAAAAGAGAAAAGAGATCTCTGTTCCATGAGATTAAGAAAATCTTTTGTGTTTGGAATCGTTCATTTTTAAAATGATATCCCAGGACCATCCATGACCCATATGCAGCTGGCGGGAAAGCTGCCAATAGGAGGGACTTCACAAAAGCTGGTTCCTGGGCAGCTGTTTTTGTGAGAATTAAAACCCACAAGAAAACTGTTCTATGTTGTCAGTGGGGAAATTCCATGGCAGACTAAAAGAGACTTCTCTCTCTAAATGAACTGATGAAAGACTATAGGTGGTAAACTGACCAAAAATTCCAGGTTTTGTCTCTTTATGTTGTTGGTGAAAAAGTGAACAGTTGTGGCGGGAGAAGTGTTTTGAAGGTTTCATTTTGATTCTCATTCTTTTCTTTCAGTGTTTTAATAAACCTATCTTTATAACTTCTAAGTTTGAGCTTGCTTTGCTTTTCTCCTAATCCTAACTCACAGCAGGAAATAGAGTAAATAATTCTAGGAGACACTCAAACCACTACACTAAATTTGGCGAACATGAAAGCACTACACATTTTATTTACCTTTTGGCAAGTTATACATCTCTCAGTTACTTGCTTTGCTAATCCAAAGATCCCAATGCATCCATAATACTATAAAAAGTGATCACACAAAGCCTGAGTACCCCAATGAGTCTTCTGATGTATGTCTTCTAATATTTTCCTAGTAAGTGGCTTATTAAGTAATTGCCTTCTGTCAGGAAGTTTCCATTTTCCAGATTGATCTCACTCTTCCCCTATCTTACTTAACTGTCTCTTCTGTTTCATTAAATTTTGGAATTTCCCATTCTTCCTTGCTTGTAGTCAAAATTAACATAACCTTCTCGCTCCCATTTTCAGCTGCACCTCTAGCCTCTTGGTCTGCCAAATTATTCCCTCTTACTTCTGGGGTCATTCCTTTTTGGTGTCCCTTAATATGTACTACAGCTAATTTTTTTGGAAATTTTAATGCTTCTAAAACCTCTAGAATGAGCCCCTCATGAATCAGCCCTGTTCCTTTTGAATTTAATAATCCCTTCTTTCCAAATTTTTCCAAAAGTGTGCACTAACCCAAAGACATATTTCAAATCAGTGTATATGGTCCCTTTCTTATGTTTCTAAATATTCCAGTGCTCTCTTTAGAGCATATAATTCACAAGACTGAGCAGACCAATTTGAAGGTAATTTCCCTTTTTCAATGGTTTGCATATTTTTCCCATCAACTAAAGCGTATCCTGACATTCTTTTTCCCTGTAAGCATCTAGATGAACCATCAACATATACTCTTTCCCCTTCTGGGAGGGCCTGTTCTTCTAGATCTTCTCAAACTTTCGTTTGGTACTGTATAACTTCTAAACAATTATGTGTTAAGTCACTCTTTGGTTCTCCATATAAAAACTGAGCTGGATTTAAACTTTTGTCTACCTCCAATGTCAAATCATCACTGTTTATCAAAATTACTTCATATTTTAGCATCCTGGAATCTGCTAACCATTTTTGAGCATTTTGATTTAACACAGTTTGGACTGCATGAGGTGTGTACCCAATTAGCTTGCTTCCAAAAGTAAGTTTACGGCTCTTCTCTCCTAGGATGACAGTAGCTGCTATGACTTGAATATATATTGGCCAGCCATGGCTCACTGGATCTAGCAATTTAGATAAATAGGCTACTGGTCTCTTCACTACTCCCCATTCCTGGACTAAAACTCCATGAGCTGTTGCCCTGTTTTCTGCCTCTGCAGAAGTTTCTCATGCAGCCTTCTGATGTAAACAAAGTGTATCCTTGGAATGTTTGCATTCTTCTCCTCTGAGGGAAGAATTGATTGATGGTGCTGTCCACCACACAGGTTGAGAGGTGGTGACCTCTCTAGCCAATCTCTGGACTTCTGTACAAATGTATAAAAAGTAGAAAATGTAAATAAAGGTAGAGACTTCTTTCCCCTCATGGCTGCTGTGTCTGCCTGCTCCTTTCCTGTCCCTAAAGGGGGACACACCCAGCCTCAGCTAGCGACAAAGTGGTGCCCTCTCTGAGGAGCACCGCAGCAGTCAAACCACGTGGTGACCCCAAGACATGTGAGAGCAACAACTGGTGACCCGAGACGAGTGAGAACCGCAGCCTGAGCAGTCGGCCTGAACCTCAAGTGCAGAAGCCCCTGGACGTGTGCCAACCGCAGCCTGAGTCACATCTTCTGACCTCCTGACAAGTGGGAGTTTGCAGCCTGCTTGTGGACTTCACACTGCCATGCATCTGAAGGTGAAGGTGAGAGATGAATTCTCCCCCTACCTCAGATGGTTCCCTCCTGGTGGACCTCTGGATTAGGGTCCTGAAGAGGAAACAAGCCTCTGTTTCTGTAGAGGACTTTCGGGCATTGTTTTCTTTTGCTAAAAGGCATGGGTTTTACTGTAATGCCCGAGCAATTTTTTCCACAGTCGAGTGGAGAGCCTTGGGCGATTATCAGCTCAAATATTTTACTGTGGATTTCAGTGTGGATTTTTTAAAGTTGCTAGCAACATGGAAAAGGCTGGAAAAAGTGCTGTGTAACTTGCAGCCTCCCAGTTCAGAGCAGGATGGCTCCAGCCTGATGCTCTCTCCCGGGCTGGGTGCCGGGGAGGAGGGGGAGGATTTAGACCCCTCCCACGCGGACCCGCTGACTGCGGGGCTGCCGATTCCCCCCCCACACAGAAGCAGCAAAGAGGGAGCTCTCCCCGCAGGCGGGAAGCCCGTCAGCGCGGCATGGGGTCCCCGGAGCGGAGGACCCCGCCCGTACCCGCCAATGCGGGCGCGGGGTCCCCGCCGGCCTCAGCCTGCCGCGGACAGGGGGCGGAGGCGCGCGGGGCTTGCGGAAGCCCCGCGGGACCGGCGCAGCCGGCCCCCCCCCGCTCCCCTGCCGCAGCGGCGGTGGCGGCGGCAGCGGCAGGGGAAGGGCGACCCCTCCCACCTCACCTTCCCGGTGATGAAGGCGCCGAAAGCGCGCTGGGACCGGGGAGGGCGGACACTCAGAGCAGTCTGTCCGCATTGTAGTTTTTCCATGACATATTCGGTGGAAAAGGACAGCGCAAAATTGCGCCGTCCCCGGGGTCCGATAGAGGAACCCCCGAACTTCCGTCTGTCATGGGTTGATGCTGGGCAAATGCCAGTGCACCCATGAGTGTATAGTTTTTAATAAACTACTGTGAGATGTGGTTGGAACAGAGCAGAAGCAGGCCTATCACTTGGAATAGAAAAAAAGACATTTATTAAACTACATGACAATAGACAACAAACACAAAAAAACAACCTAATCACTCAAAGGCAGAATAAGAAACTTCTTACAACACTTTTCTTCCTCCCTCCAATTTCTATCCTTTACAATGCTCGACAGTTGACACCAGCACGTACTCACATATTTACTTGCTTAAACTTTTTACAACTCTGGGTTCTTAACAAGCTATTATTTTTTAATAAAACAATTCTTAATTTATCTAGAGAAAGAGAGAGTCTCTCTTGCAACCACAGACACCCCCCCCACAAGAAAACACAGGTTTATCTTTCTGTGCTTTTATGTCACTCATGGTACTATTCAGAAAATTTTACTATGGTGACTCTTTTTTTTTTCGTCACAATGCTCTCACTACCGTACAAGAACTAAGACTAAATAAGGCTCTTTTAAAAATGTTTAGCTCAGTACTAAAAACTAGCTATTTTTTCTATCGGGACTAGCAGTCCCTTCCAAATTCCCCCCTGAAGCGAAAGGCTTCAAAAACAAACTATAAAATCTTTGGTTTTAAACTAAAAAACATCTACTTAAAATACAGTTTTATTTATACTCAGAAGAGTTAAAGTTTGTCTATGGCTCTCATTACGCAAAAAACGTCTAACTTAAAAGCCACTTGTCTTCATTTCTAGGAATCGAAAAAAAAATTTTTTATTTTTCTTTATCATCTTAGTTTCAGGCATTTTTCTCTTGACTAAAAAACTACTAGCTATAAAGAACAGTGTATAAAACAGGTTTTTTTTACTTTAAAAAGAGTTAAAAGCTTTTATTCTCCCGACGAAGTCAGGCACGGCAACTCCCACACAACTCGCAACTCCGCTCAGCACCTGCTCCCTAAAAAAAGAAAGACGGGCTGAGAAGAAGACAGGAGTAAGTAAAAGACAAAGACAAAAGACAGAAGGCACCCCAAGGGTCTCCACCCCTCCATCCTGACCCAGCTTCTGTCTCGTTCCTTCTCTTCCCCTCGCTTCTGGAGCCCAGGCCTACCCCAGCCAGGCCCACCTGGCTCTCCCCTCCCCCGCAGGGGAGAGGAGAGAGATGCTCCCCTGCCAAAGTAGAGCTAAAAAAAAGAAGAAGTACGTCGAGAGTTTTTACTTTTAACTCCTTGTATCTTCAAAAATGTGTCCAAACTCTCAGTGGCTACTGAAGATGCCAACATCCAACTTGGCCACTGATTAGTTTAACCTGAGTTTTTTAAAAAAAAAACTCACTTCCCCCTCAAACCACAACACCGTCCCACGCAGTCGCAGTTTCTGCGGGGCGCTGGGCACTCAGCCAAGGCTGAGAAGCCCGCCACACAGCGGGCCAAAGCCCCCTCCGGCAGAGCTGCCGGCGGAGCTTCCTTGGGAGCGTTGCCAGGATCCCGTGCTGCTGTGGTTCGGTCAAGGGGTTCGGCACTGGGGTGGTGCCCTTTGGGCCTTCGGGCTATTGAAACAGACTCTGTGAGTCCGTCACCCTCCGAAATCGTCCCTCGTTCGCGAGTCACGCGCGGCACCTCCCCCATGGCACATTCCCCCCCCCATCCTCTCCCGTCCTTGAACGGGACGCTTGGCAGCGCAGAGGCGCTGCGGGGGACGTCCCCCTCGCTGCTCCGTTCTCCCCCCGCGGTCAGGCGGAGTGGAGCCTCCAAGGTGGAGGCGGGGTCCAGCGTGGCTGTGTCCGAGGTGGGCATGCCCCCCCCAGCGCTGCTGTCTCCCCCCGCGCGGAGCCGGGGTGGCGCTGCGAGCGCAGATGCCTCTAAGGTTGAGGCAAGCTGTGGCTTTGCTGCGAGAGAGGCTCTCGCACCTGTCCCATTGCATTCTAAGGGACAGAATTCAGTGGACGAAGTTGTCTCACTGAGCAGTTTGAAAGCTTTCCCTGTCATTCAGGGAGCTGGCCGCAAAAAACATGTAGCTACCAACCTGCAGCCAACCTGCAAGGGCCAGCAGGGTGGGAAGAAGACACGGGCAAATGCTCAGGCCAGCAAGAAAAAAGGGAAGAAAGTGAAAAAGGGGCTTTTTCCTTCATTTTTATGTGGACGGTGTGGAATGCCAAATCATACAGCCGAGGCTTGTAAGGCAATGGCTCATATAAATGGCCAGCCTTTGTCAGGCTCAGAAAATGGGCAGAGAAGCCCAAAGAGGAAGCATGCTCAGACACAAGTGTCTTCTCAATCCTCAGACCCGATGAAGGTCTGCTGGACAAGCTCAATTCCCACACCCACCCGCCCCTGTCACTGGCCCTGACAGGACCAGATTTGTTTAATCTGTGTTTTCTGAGTCTTCTGTTCACAGGACAAAGACCTGATGATGAGAAGGTGGCTGTTCTGAAGTTACTGGGCTGCCTCACGTATCACTGGACTGTTGTTCTGGTCAGAGACTGTCCTGAAACGATTTTACCCTGCCTGTCCTTGGAATGGACATTGTGAGTCTTTCCTTTGCTCTTTGGCATCTGGAATGGACTTTCTTTCAGGATGAATTCATCGCCCTTCGTGACTTGATTCGGGAGCTGTTGGACCTGGATCATCTGAAACCAGTCCCTGGAACACTCCTGTTTTCTGCATTGAAAGAACTCTTGGGAAATGGAGGTTTTACAAGACCTCTGAAAAGT
>VZDJ01000377.1:23937-71090 GCA_008694505.1 Cyanoderma ruficeps
TGCAGAAGTTTCTCATGCAGCCTTCTGATGTAAACAAAGTGTATCCTTGGAATGTTTGCATTCTTCTCCTCTGAGGGAAGAATTGATTGATGGTGCTGTCCACCACACAGGTTGAGAGGTGGTGACCTCTCTAGCCAATCTCTGGACTTCTGTACAAATGTATAAAAAGTAGAAAATGTAAATGAAGGTAGAGACTTCTTTCCCCTCATGGCTGCTATGTCTGCCTGCTCCTTTCCTGTCCCTAAAGGGGGACACACCCAGCCTCAGCTAGCGACCAGTGGTGCCCTCTCTGAGGAGCACCACAGCAGTCAAACCACAAGTGGTGACCCCAAGACATGTGAGAGCAACAATGAGCTACTCCATCTACCATATTCCCATACAGACAAAAGGGCTTTTCTAATGATGATGCCTTGAACGGCTACCTAGAACAGAGGCTAGACAGTGTTAAAGGAATAAAGTAGGTATTTATAAAAAGCCCTTCAAAGAATACACCTTGTGCAGTACAAGAGCCTGACTGAGGCTACACCCAAGATGGATGACAGGCCACACGTTTTCACACTTTTATAAGTTTTGGTCCGGTTACATATTGGGATTAATTGTCCAATTACAGCTTCAGGTTATGAAGTCCCATCCTCACAGTTTGCTCTCCTCAATTTGCTGTTGTTTATACTTTTTGGGCCTGAAGCTGCAATGGTGTCCTTGGTTCTCGGGCTGGAAAAGGATTGTTTTGTCTAACTAAACTGTGAGGAGAACTTGCTAACACTTTATATGAAGTTCAGAGCTATATACTAATGTAGTACAGAATCTCGATAATATGAAAGCTAAAACTTAAGGCATCAATGAGGGTAAACTCAAAGCTGGTACTGAGGCTAGTTTAAGCTTTAATTCCTCTAATTTATTGTCATCTTCTCTAGTCCACTTTACCTTGTCTTCCTCTATTAATTTTTCATATAAGAACTTCACTGCCTGAGTATATCCGTCAATCTGCAGCCTACAATACCCCAATCACCCAAGAAGTTTTCTAACTTCCTTCTTTGAAGGAGAAGGGGGAAGAGATAAAATCCCAGTGATCCTTTCAGCAATTTAGTTTTCAGCTACCTTTGCTGATTAAGTGACCAAGATACTTCAACTCTGGCTCCACATATTGTAGTTTTCCTTTTGATACCCTCAATCCTTTTTCCCCAAGAAAATTCAAAAAATTTATAGTGGCCTCTCTAACTTCAACCTCAGTTCCTCCTGATAATAAAAGGTCATCAACATATTGGGTAATCTGTACTCCAGGAGAAGCAAGGAATGTCTGTAATATTTCCTTTAAAGTTTGCCCAAATAAATTTGGAGATTCAGTAAACCCCTGCAGCAGTTTTGTCCATCTTAATTGCTATTTCTGCCCAGCACCTGGATCCTCCCATTCAAAAGCAAAAATATTTCAACTATCTTCTGCTAACGGACAAGCCCAAAATGCATCTTTAACATCCACAACAGTAAACCACTGATGTTGATTAAAAAGGTATAGGGATTAGGTATCAGTGGGTAGCAAGTCCGGGTTCTTTTGCTAACTTTCCTTGAATCTTGAACTAACCTATAAGTCCCATCAGGCTTCTTTATTGGGAGAATAGGGGTATTATTATGAGGAGACATTCAAGGTTCCAATGTCCCATCCTTTATAGATTCTTCTATTACTGGCTTTAAGCCTTCTCTTCCTTCTAATGATATAGGGTACTGACGCTCACATATGGGACATTCCTCTTTCTCAATCATTACCCTTATGGGGTCAATATCCAATCCTCCCTTATTTTCTTCCCCAGCCCAAACTTCCTTGTTAATCCTTTCCTCACTGGAATTTTCTAGACACAGGGAGAGGCCCCAAAGTGACTGACAGGACTCGGGATTCCTTAACTGATGATTGACATATAACTATAACTCGGGGGAAACCATGAAGAGTTAAAAATGGGGTACATGGAACAAACCATTGCAACTTATAAAAAAACAGTATAAAACAACGAATTGCGTTAGTTTAGGAGATGGTGAAATGCAATTGGTGATTTCTTTTGAACTGACAACCAGAATTGCCAATTGCATGCAGAGATGCACCTCTGGGACACACACAGCCTTAAAAGTTAGAAGGAAGCCTGGGATTGTTCCTTCTTGCTTCTGCCTTCACAGGAGGTAAGGCAGCTTTAGCTCTGTCCCTTGGAGGGGCCCGGGGCAGGCCAGAGCCTTCCTGGGCCCCAGGCTTTCACGGAAGACCTGCCTGGCCAGGTGACTCCCAGCCGGGAGAGGAGATGATGTGCCCTCATCTTGACCTTGATCGGTTTTTAGCAGCTGGAAAACACTCTGCCGCTCCCCTTTGAGGGGAAGCTGGCCCGAGGCTTGGCCATGGGCCTGGGCCCTTTCTCCAGCCAGGGGAGGGGAGTCTGCAGCCGCTCCCAAATGGGCCCACCCTGAATGAGACCGAGGGGTGGGGGGCAAGGAGCCTTTCATCAGCCGGGCTGCTCCGAGATGTGCCTGAGGTTTTTTTTTCATTCTTGCGTTTTTTTCTTCGCTGCCCCCCCCTCTATTTCCTGCCAGAAGATGGGACTTCCAAAGCACTGGCTCTTCCCAGAATGAGAACAGACAAATGAATAGAGCATAGAGAAAATTTGGCATAACAGTCAGATGGAGAGAGTGAGAAAAAGATTAATTAGAGGAAGGATGAAGGAGTTGCCTGTTGGCTGGACTTTCTTGTTTGAGCTATGAAAATGAACTCTATTGGTAGATTGTCCTTTAAATCATGGAAAAATATGCATTTGGGGAGATGATTGGTGGATTTTTGAGCAAAGGTGTTTGTAATGACTGTACGGTCCCATGAGATGCCTGAACAAAAAGAAAGAGATGAGAACATGCTCCTGCACCAGTGAAAGAAGTGAGAAGACATCTCTGTTCCTTGAAATGAGAAATCCTTTGCCTTGAAGCTGCTTATCTTTAAAAGGTGACACCCCAAATGCCTGAACTCCACAACCCATAAGCAGCTTGAAAAACTGCTAATGGAAAAAAACCAAATAGAAGCAAGTTTTCCCCGGGCGGCTGTTTCTGTAAGAGTTCCAACCCACAAGACAACTTTTTTTCCTAGTTGTCAGTAGGAGAATTCCATAGAGAACAAGAGACTCCTCTCCTGAAAAATAAATGAATGACTATATTTAAATAGTAAAACTGACTAAATGTCGCAAGTTTTGTCTCTGTGTTGTTTGTAAAAAAGTAAATACTTGTGGGAGAGAAAAGAAGAGGAGTTTTAGAGGTTTCAATTTTTTTCTTTTTTTTTCTCTTCTCTTTGTTTTCTATCTGTGTGTTAATAAATTACATGTTTACTTTTAAATTGAGCCTGTCTTGCCTCCTTCTCCCAAAATCCTAATTTCCCAATTGACAAATAATTTAGTAAACATAAAAACCACCACAGGAATAAATGCATACAGAAAACTGATAAAACCAAAACCACACCACTACAATAATTTTAGCTTTTGCCTTGGCTTTTTCTTTATCCCTCCACACATAAATATTTTGGGCTTCTCTCAATAATTCGTTTAACCCTTTGTCTTGCCATTCCTCAATCTTTTCCAACTTCTTCTACATATCTGGCCAGGCACAAGTGACAAAGCGAACTTTTAATAGGGCTTGCCCTGCCATACTATCAGGGTCTATCCCAGCGTACCTGCTGCATGTTTTTCTGGAGCCTCTCTAGACATTCAGTTGGAGTTTCTTCCTTTCCTTGCTGCCCATCAAAAGCTTTGCTAACATTTTGCCCCTGAGGCGTTGCATCTTTTATCCCTTTGATTATCAAATTACAATTGTCATTCATATTTCCTTATCCTGATGCATCATTGTGATTACAATTAGGAGATGCTATTGGCATTTTCTGGTCCCCTGGTGGGCACTATTGATTTTCTCTTTCCCAAATTCTCATTACGGCAGCCCTAATAATCTGTATCTCTGTTTGGGAAAACATAATCCCCATTATTGGCTACATTTCTTCCCAAGTAAAAATGTTGGAGCCTAAAAATTGATCTAATTGTTCAGCCAAACCTATGGGCTCTTCTAATAACCCTTTAATTTCCTTTTTAAAAATTCTGACTTCCAAAGAGGTCAAAGGAGCATTTACAAATCCTATCCCCCCTTGAGCCCCTCCCATAGGCACTTCCCTTAAAGGAAATAGGCTGTCTTCTTAATCTCTTTCCAAATCAGACCAGACTTTCTGTTCCTCAATCATCATGACCTTAGGAAAACCTTTTCCCCTTGCTGTGGGGTGGTGGCAGGGGAAGACTTATTGAGAAGCCCTCGAGTTTTTACTGAGCTTCCCCTAGTGTTTTGGTATGGTCCCCCAGTGGTGGGAGGGGAAGCCCACGAAGCAGCGGGGGCTGCGCCAGCAACAGGGGCCGCTGGAGCAGCAGGAGGGTATGGAGGGGGTAATGACTCTAGCCGTTCCCACCTCTTTTCCTTCTTTTCTTCTGCTCACTCTGTCCCTAAGGCTTCTGATACCTTAAAAACATTTACCCCTCGGGGCCAAATTTCTCCTGTCCAGCAGGAGGCATATTCACTTTCCCCAGGATCAAGAGGTTCTTTTGCATTTACAAATATGTTTAAAGCTTGACAAATCCAACCCTCAAAAGACCCATACCTAGGCCAATAGAGATGATCAGGTCTTATTTCCTTCATTGTCCACTCTATCATGCAATATCGAATTATTTTGACTTTATCTTTTCCTTTTGTACACAGATTACTATCCCAGTTAGCTAACTTAATCCCTAGGGGACTGTCCTGGGATATATCTGCTGGTTCCTTTTTGCTCCCCTTCTTCCTTAGACCTGACTTACTTATTTCTTGTCCCATCTTCCTTGGACATGACCTGCCCATCCCTGATCCCTATTCCTTTGCTCTAATTCACTCCTCTGGCAGCTTCAACACCATCCACTCCTCACAGCTGTTTTCCACACTAAGCACAGAAAATCTCTCCTCTCAAGCAACACCTCCCTCTAGACAACAAGGCTGAACTCCAGACCAACAATTGATATAACCTACACTCATTCACTCACAGTCACTCGCTCTGCCCCTTTCCGACCTCTCCCATCACTGGGCCACAGAATGCAGACAGAGCCCCGCAGCCATCCTGCACTCGCCCTGTGTCCACGTCACGTCTCACTCACTCTACTATAACAGAATGACAACACAACAGTAAGGTACCTTTATTTTCAAGTCACTTGTTAACCTTCATCTGCAGGTATTACTTATCAGATAAACAATGCTCTAATTTGTGTCATATGATCAAAATCTCAAATATTATTGTCCAATCCCAGATGCTCTTGTATATAGGATCCTTAGAATATTTTCCTAACCTTCAAATCCATACTTTATGTCTGTAGGAATTTTCCTAGCCTTCGTGGACCCCAACCCTCAATCTATCAACCTTTTCGAAACTGGGGACCCTTACTCCCATCCCCTATTTCCTAGTGGACTGTCTAGGAAATTGCTCCCTCTCCTGTCTCTATATTAGGGGTCCAACCCCTGTCTGGGACCCAGTCCCAGATACCCTGGGGGATCCCTCAGTCTTTACCTTTCACTTCATCTCTTCACCAGATGGTCTCCTAGCAGAGATACAGAACCGTGGCTAGAAAGACTCTGCACTCACTTCGCAGATCCAGACTGTCCCGTCTGCATCGCACACACACCAGTCAATCTCCCGTACACTTCCCCCCACACAGTGCTTACAGTGCCTTTTCCTGTCTGGGTCTCCGTGCACAAGAATTGTGGGCCAGTTACTGTGGTTTCTTAGGGAGCCTTTATCCTTCCCCCTTTTTTTTTGCTTTATGAGTCCCTTCTTGTCCACGGGGTGTCAGCCTGCAGTCGCCAATGACGCCAGAAGAAGCCGATCGAGCTGCTGAAATCGGCAAGGCACTCCTCTCACTCAAAATTTCCTAGGGCCATGGAGACAAGGCGTCCATCCTGGATAAGCTCCCAGTTGTGAGAAACTAAGCCCATTCCTCAGTTAAAATTTAAAGAAAATTTAATAAGGGACAATAAAGGACAAAGTCGCTAAAGCAAAAGGAAAAGTGCTGGATGATTAACTGCAGCCAGAGGAACACCAGTCAACACAACAACACCCCTTATATACCCTGGGTATTGCCTCAGCCAAAGACATTCATAAACGGTCATACATATTCAAACATTTTAACATAGTTCCTCCTCCTTCCCTCCTTTTTGGAGCATGTGCAGTTGTCCTAGTCATGGTCATTTGTTACTTTTCAACACATTCAACAGGTTTTGATTGCTTCATTGGTTAAATGTTAACAATACAACAACTCTTCACCAACACTGGTATCACAACACAACATTTGCATTAAAAGAACTCTATTGTTGTTTGTTTGCTTGCCTTGTTATACATACTAGTATACTGTTATTCCTAGTCTCATATCTTTGTGTGAAAGCCCCTTAATTTCAAAATTATAATAATTTGGAGGTAAGGGGGTTACATTTTTTCATTCCAAGGGAGGATCCTGCCTTCCTTAGCAGGCACCTGTCTTTCAAACCAAGACAGGAGGTACAATTACCTGCCCACATGAAGTTACCAATCACCTGCTGGGCTTTTCTGTAGCTTCTAATGCTGGGGCTGACTGCCTGTCCTGATTACTATAATTTGGTTTTTGCTCCAGGATCTTCAATTTTTTGCTAGGTATTAGTGCAAGGATACCTTTTTCAGCAACCTCTTTAGCTGTTTTGTTGGCTGAGTCCCTGTATTAACTGGGGAGTCTCCAAAGTGATGGGCTTTACAAGCGCATCACAGCCACTTTTTTCAGCTTTTGCACACTCTGTAGGAGTTGACTAATTTCTTCTTTGTACTTAATAGTGTCACAGCTAGTCTTTAGCTAAGACAAAATAAATCTGGTCATGACAAGTCCAGTTTGGCTGACCTGGCTTGTTCTAGAAGTCCCTAGGTGAATAAGAGAGCTCGTGCAGAGACCTCAGCCAATCATAGTCAGTCCAGAGAGCAGACATATCACTGGTCAAGGAGCTGGGCAGGGCTAAGACTCAGACCAATCAGTGTCTGGATGCTGTAGTTTTGAACTTGCTATATAAGAAGGTTTCAAACTGTAAAAGAGGCTGTTTGTCTCATGATCAAGAGGACTCGAGTCATGTTTTCTGTCTCCCTACCCACGACCGTGACGTAATATAATAGGACACCTCTGTGCCAATAAGAATCCTCTTTCCTTCCATATTGTTATGAACAAACTCTCGGAAAGGGGGGCGTCCCTGAGGTTGCCTTGGTCCCCATACTGCAGCTGATGGGGTGGGGGAAGCAGGTTCTTAGCATAACACCCCACAGGGCAGGCACTCTGTTGCCAAGCAACTCCTGCCGGTGTGTGGGGGGGTTACACAGATGGCTACCTTTGAAGCCGCTCGTTTAAAATATCTGGCTAATTGTCGCTCTTTTGTTATAGAAATGTACCTTCCCAGAGCTTTGGAGGCTGACCCTAGGGATGGCATAGGCTAATAAGCCCGGACCCTTGGCATCTTGGGAGAATAATACTGGAAACAAATAAACCAAAAATGAAATTCGTCACCTTGAGAGGGACCCAGACGATACTCTGATGAAAGAAGAAGGAAATGCACCCGTGAGTTGAATTTGAAGAATCACCGTGACCTACAAAGAACAAGCCTGATGTGGGGATGGGGAAGGAAGCTAACAAGAGTAACTCTCTTCCGGTATTCTTGTGAGGACCAGGATAGAGGGCACGTGATCTAGCAATAGGTCTGGCCTTCCTTGCATTATCCTTGAGAACTCTGGGCTGCCGTGACACTGCAGAGAAATCCTGACAAGTGCTCCCCATAAAGCTGATCTTTTCAATAAAAGAGCTGCATATTAATAAAGGCATAAGCCCTGTTTTTATCAATATGGCCCCATGTGCATGTACCATTCTAAAAACATATTTTAAATCAGTGCATATGTTTGCCCTTTTGCCCTCAGTGATTTCTAGTACTCAATGTAAAGTCGTTAATTTTGCTTTTTGTGCTGATGTGTTAATAGGTAAAGCCTGGACTTCTATTACCTGAGTCAGGGTTACCACAGCTGCCTGTCTTCCATTTAGTACCATGCTGCTCCCACCAATGTGTAGTTCTGGGTTCCAGATGGGATTGCTCTTGAGAGCCAGTCTGCCAGAACACACTTGTTCAATGGTTACCAGTGACTCGTGGTAAAAAAATGTCTGGACTTCTTCTGAAGCCTGGAGAAACATGGTTGGGTTCAAAGCAGTGGTTAGATTAAGTTCAAGAGTCCTGCTCCAATAGGGCAACCTGGTATTTCAGCATCCTTCTGGCGATGTCCAATGTCCTCTTTTTTGTTCCAAACCACCTATTACGATGTGGGGTCCATATCAGCTTTCGTGCTTCCTGGGTTAAAAGCTCTGCAGCTACTGCCATGTGGCAGGGCTGATTGGCGTAATAACCATAGTTCTGACATTAATGGATTCTATTCCAAATTTGCAAAATTTGATTTAACAAGATGTGTAAATCTGACAATAACCATTTTGTCTAAAAAGGTCTCAGAAGAATAGATTTAACTTTGTTTACATAGTATTAAAAATCTGAATTAGTACTATTGAAGTACCAAAATGATTGATAGTTTTAATTGCTTTGTTAATATTTGTATATGCTTTGTAGCTTTCTGCAAGTATTGCTTTGGAATGCTTGTGTGTTCACTCTGATTGACACAGTGGGTAGAAAAGACTTGTCCCTGAATGTAACTTGTATTTTCATATGATTATAAAATCAGTTTTGTTTACCTCTTCCTGCCTCTTCAGGGTTAGGCATAAAATTCCCAACTGGAGTAATATGCTAAATAGGTAGAAAAAATTGAGTTTCATTGCATCTTTGATTCCCTGTGACAATCAGACTATTATATAATACATGCGTATTTGTTTGGGTTATTGTAAAGTTGTCTAACACTTGATATGTTAAGCAAGAATATGTGAAATACTGAATTTCACTGAAGGAGAACACTGAACTAAGAAGCATGAATGGAAGTGAAAGGAGTTGCTGACCATCTACTGAACCTCTCCAACCACTACAACTAAGAAACTACCTCCATGAACTCTTCTTTGTTCCTGATTTGCATCTCATCCTCCTATGATTTTAAGACTCAAGTGGTGGGGAACATCCTGACCTACACAGACTGGTATCAACACAAGTAAAGTGACTTATTGGATTGTCCCCAGCTACCATGAACACTCTGAATTTAATGCTATGTCTTGTAATCTCTTGGTTTATCACTAATCATTTTTTATATATCTGTGTTACATGAGCTAATACATAAAATACATAAACTGAAACAACAGCAGGTGCTTCTCTATTGACGATTGATAGAGAGACTGGAAGACTGATTCAATGATCAGAATTCGATTTTACTCAGGTTTTCCAAAAGCTTATATACCATTTCAGGAAGGTTAATAATTTTCCACTGCAATAATCAGGTTAAAGATCATACAGACAACTCATACATTTTACAACATCTTTTGCTTGCAGAAGGTTGATTGAATCTCTTCTCTTCCAGTAAGCAGGTTTAATCCCATCTCCTGTAATCTTCAAAGTTCTGTTTGTTCCTGCCATGGCATCTTGGTTATCAAACTAGTCATGGTAATTAAGTCTGTTTTACTCTCTGTCCTGTGTATTTCCACACTTCTCGTCAATATCAATAACATGTTTAACACCTTTTAAAGAAATAGTGAAGCTTAGAAGAACAATGTATATCAAAACACTCAGCGATGGCATACACATATGAAAGTGGATGCTTTTATAGCATGGAGGCAAGAGGTACCTGTGCTACCACTCCATGAGGTAAAGTAAGTGACTGTAGTTAAAGGGTGGAATGTGGCAGGACTTCCCCCCTACCACAGAAGATTTTATCTGTTCTATCCATCAGCTTGTGCAATACCTCCAAGCATTCTCCCCTTCACATGAATTGGTGAGATAAACCAGGGTGAACATCCGTCAGGTAGGGAGTGATCTCTAGCTGATGAGATACCTCTGGTGTCAGAGGTGGAATTCCCAGCTGACAAACATCTTACCTTGAGAGCAACATGTAGGGATATAAGCTGCTGGAATTTCTGACTGACAGACACTTCACTTTACAAACTATAAAAGCCACACAAACTTTCACGAAGTCAGAAGTGTCCTACACAAACACCCTGAAAAAGTGTAGGGTTTCTCCCCGAAGTTTGGATGCAAACTTGTGGTTCCCTTCCTGGGAAGTGAAAGAAAGGACTCTATGTGTACTCCATGATCAATTTGGTGTTAAGCTACATTGACTCCTAACCGATACCATTTCTTTGCTAGTTGTAATATAGGTATTGATGCCTTAAGTTTTAGCTTTCATATTATCGAGATTCTGTACTACATTAGTATATAGCTCTGAACTTCATATAAAGTGTTAGCAAGTTCTCCTCACAGTTTAGTTAGACAAAGCAATCCTTTTCCAGCCCAAGAACCAAGGACACCATTGCAGCTTCAGGCCCAAAAAGTATAAACAANCTTCCTGTCCCTAAAGGGGGACACACCCAGCCTCAGCTAGCGACCAGTGGTCCCCCGAATGAGAGGGGACCGCAGCAGCCTGAACCACAAGTGGTGACCCCGAGATGTGTCCAAGCGACACCAAAACTTATAAAAGTGTGAAAACCTGTGGCCCGTCATCCATCTTGGGTGTAGCCTCAGTCAGGCTCTTGTACTGCACAAGGTGTATTCTTTGAAGGGCTTTTTATAAATACCTACTTTATTCCTTTAACACTGTCTAGCCTCTGTTCTAGGTAGCCTCTCAAGGCATCAGTACCTTTTATCATGCACTGTATTTTTATCTACTAGTAGCTTTTTTGTGTTATGCTGTGTATTAAGTAAGTCTGTTTAGAGTCTTCTGTCTGTTAATCTTGTGTCTATTAAATAAACAATTTATTTTATAATAGACTTAATCGGCCATTATTAAGAACTTGCAAATGAGAGACATTTGGGGTGCAGGCTGCCTCAGAGCTACTTCCAGCAATCTGAGTCAAAGGCACGACTTGTCTAAGTTCTCACTCCATTCATAACACACTGCTCTCAAGCATCTGGGTCATCCTTTACTTGCATTGTCCAGTTGCTTGGAAAAGTACCTCACAGGCTGCTTCCATGACCTCAAATGCTGTGCCAATACCCCTAGTGCCATGTGCATTCTTTCATGCACAAATAAATACTTTTGTTAAGTGTAGCAGTCCCAATGCAGGGGTTGGCATTAAGACTCTTCTTAGGGCTTAAAGCCCTCTGACTCTCAGGAGTCCATATCACGGTTTTTTTGGTGGAGGACCATACAAGGGTTCTGCCAGTACCCCATAACTGGCCATCTCACTCCAGAACAAGAGGTTTTATAGTTTCATATTATCCATTCTTTGTGCTTGTGGCCACTTTATTTGTTGAATAAATAGTTTTTTCCACCTTTCTCCATGAAGGTTTTTTCCTGGACCAGTTGGGAGGAGGGGCCATTTGAGTTTGCTTTTCCAGAGAAATCCCGTTTGGAGGTTTCCTCCCAAATTTGCCCTAAACCAAGACACTCTCCTCATGACTTATTCTCTAGACCTTTCACCAGCTTCCTTGCCCTTCTTTGGACTTGCTCCAGCACCTCAATGTCTTTCTCATAGTGAGGGGCCCAGAACTGAACACAGGACTCAAGGTATGGCCTCACTGGAGCAGAGGACAGAGGAACAATCGCTTCCCTTGTCCCACTGGCCATGCTATTTCTGATACAAGCTAGGATGCCATTGGCCTTCTTGACCACCTGGACACATGCTGGCTCATGTTCAGACAGTTGTTGACCAGCACACCCAGGTCCTTTTTTGCTGGCCTGCTTTCCAGACCCTCTTTCCCCATCTTGTAGAGCTGCATGGGGTTGTTGTGACAGAAGTGTAGGACCCAGCATGTGGCCTTGTTGAACCTCATACTGTTGGCTTGGCCCATTGATCCAGCCTGTCCAGTTCCCTTTGCAGACCCTCCAGCAGATCAAAACTCCCACCCAAATTAGTGTGGTCTATGAACTTACTGAGAGCACACTTGATCATCTCATCCAGATAATTGTTAAAGATATTCAACAGAGTTGGCTCCAATACTGAGCCCTGAGAAACAGCACTAGTGATTGGCTGCCAACTGGATGTAGCACCATTCATCACCACTCTCTGGGCCTAGCCATCCAGCCAGTTTTTTTCCCATCAGAGAGTGCACCTGTCCAAGCTGTGGCCTGCAGCTTCTCCAGGAGAATGCCATGGGAGACAGTATCAAAGGCTTTATTGAAGTCCAGGCAGACACATCCACAGCCTTTTCTTCATCCACTAGGCTGGTCACCTGGTCATTAAAGGAGACCAGGTTGGTCAAGCAGGACCTGCATTTCCTAAACCCATGGTGTCTGGGCCTGATTCCTTGGTTGTCCTGTACATGCCATTTGATCGCACCAAGATAATCTGTTCCATAATTTTCCCATGCACTGAGGTTAGGCTGACAGGCCTGTAGTTTCCCATTGATGATATGGACCCATTGATCTCCGCATGCAGTATTTGTTTTAGACTAATGAGGCAATTACTGTAGTTGGGGTTTGAGTCCCTGTCTCAAGCATGGTGCTGTCAGATGTAGAGGCCCTCCTTCCCCTTCTCCTCTGATGGTGCTGGACAGAGGCTCCATAGGCACAAGCCAAGCCCCAAAAGAGTGCTAGGATCTGCTGGGTCTCATTGAGATTGGCAAGGCACCCTTCTATCAGGTAGTGTTCAATTTAAACAACATTACATGCCTGTTCAAGAGTAAAATCCCAGGCCATCAGAGGTGATAACCTCCCTAGGCACCTGCCTAAATCCTTAAACATACCCTGCCATCCAGAGATCATCTTGCTGCATGTTTCTCTGTGATATCACCAACAAGTTGTATTTTCATGCCAGGGTGAAATCAGGTTCTGTGAACCCAACAACTATGCAGCAATGTTAGATAATAGGATCAAATGACTTACATAAGTATGTTGTCGTGGTTTAACCCCAACTGGCAAGTAAGTACCATGCAGCTGCTCACACACTTCCTCCCCACCCCAGTGGGATGGGGAGGAGAATCAGGAAAAAAAGGTAAAACTTATGGGTTGACATAAGAACAGTTTAAGAAATCAAATTAAGAAAAATCTGCTACTAATATAATAATCTTGATAATAATGAAGGAGAAAGACAGAAAACCCAAGAAAAACAAGTGATGCACAATACAATTGCTCACCACCCGCTAACCAATACCCAGCCTATCCCTGAACTGTGATCAGCTCCCCTTCCTGGTAACTCCTCCAGTTTATATACCGGGCATGATGTTCTATGGTATGGAATATCCGTTTGGCCAGATGGGGTCAGCTGTCCTGGCTATGGTTCCTCCCAGGTTCTTGTGCAGCTCCTCCCTGGTAGAGCATGAGACTGCAAAGTCCCTGATTCAAGGCAAGTACTACTAAGCAACAGCCAAAATGTCAGTGTGTTATTAACATTATTCTCATCCTGAATCCAAAACACAGCACTGTAGCAGCTTCTAAGAAAAAATTAACTTTATGACTGTATGAACTAAATGACTGTAGTGAGTTGACTCTGGCTGGGTGCCAGGTGCCTACTCAGTCACTCTATCACTCCCTTTCCCACTGGGAAAGGAGCACAACCAGCAGGGTGAGATAAGGCAGTTTTAGTACAGTAAAAGTAAGAAATAAGTAGAGATCTGCACATGCATAGGCTAAAGAGAAAAAAATGTCAGTCTCTACTTCCCATCAGCAGTGATGTTTAGACACTTCCTGGGAAGCAGGGCTTCAGCATGCCTAATGGTTCCTCTAGAAGGCAAACATTGAAAACTCACAAATGCCCCCNATCTCTCCCTTAGCTTTTATGTCTGAGCTGACATCATATGGTATGGAATATCCCTCTGGCTAATTTGGGTCAGCAGGCCTAGTTGTGCCCCATCCTAGGATCTTGCCCACTCCCAGTTCCTTGATGGGGGAAAGGAATGTTAGAGGGACAGTGCTTCTCAGCAGTAGCCAAAAACACTGGTGTGTCATCAACACCCTTCCATCTACCAATGCAAAGCACAGCAGTGTGAGGGCTCTGAACTTTACCTTGGTCAGACCCAATACACCCTGCCAAAACCAGGACAGATGTGCAAGAACCTTGGGAGCCTGTGCAACAAAGTTGTACATATGCCTTCTGGAGAAGAGGGAGGTATAATCCCTCATTCTCCCTAGAAGATACCTTACCCAGCACAGGAACTGCATCAATGCCAGGGCTATTTGCCAGCCCAGGTCTGTTGCCCTAGGTTTTCTTGCTTTTGAGTGTTTGTAACTTTGTACTGCAGATTCTCACGCAGCTTCATGTAAACAATGTATATTTTTAGAATGTTTACATATTTCTCCTCTGGGAGGAGAAATATGATTGATGGTGATGTTCACTATCCAGGTTAAAAAGGTGGTGACCTGTGTAGCCAATCTCTTGACCTTTGTACAAATGTATATAAATGGAGTCAGATTTTGAATAAAGAAGGAGATGAGGAAGTTTCCCCTGAACTCTGCTGTGCCTGCTTCGTCCTTTGTGTGTCGGAAACTGCGACACAGGTCCAAGATAAAAAGTTCCTAGGCACAGTGAAATAAAGTGATAAGTAGCACAGCAAACAGCAAGAGCCAAAAGCAGTCACTAACAAGTCCTGAAGTCTAATAAACAGGAAAGAAAGCATAGTCCATGATCAACACATAAGCCTGCCAATTAACAACTACAACAGTTGTCATGGTCAGATCAAAACTGTAATCTCAAGCCTCATGCTGAGTGCCAAAAAAGAACTGTGGTGGATTGACTCTGGACAACATCCAAATACCCATCCAGTCACCTGCTTTCTTTCCTCTCCCATGAGATGGGGAGAAATCAGAAGGATGGCGAGATGACTCAGGGATCAAGATAATTACAGTATAATAGGAAAAGCAAAAGGTGTGCATGTAAGCAAAACAAAAAGGAATTAATTCACTAAGTTTTTGTTCCTGAGCTCAACATCATACAGCATGGAATATCCGTTCGGTCAGTTTGGGTCAGCTGTCTTGGTTATGTCCCCTCTGAACCTCTTGCCCACTCTCAGCTAACTCACTGTGTGAGAGTGAGCAGGGCACAGCGGGAAAGAAAGCCTTGCTGCTGTGCAAACACTGTTTAGAAATAGCCAAAACATTGGTGTGTTATCATCAGAACTGTTTTTAGCCACAAATACAAACCACAGCACCATATGGGCTGCTATGAAGAAAGTTGACTCCATTCTGTAAGGGTATGTAGAAGGAGAGTGACTGCTCATTTAAGGGTTGCACATTTAGGAGCTAGTGATCCACAATGCAGTTAATTCGAGTAGGCCCAGGCCTGTGTTGAGCTGCACAAATCCCTTGGCCACAGATAACCTCAGCCAGCTCAATGCAACAGAGAAACCTGCAAGCAGCTCCTGCTTGGTATCAGTGATTACATCACCTGTGTGCCTTCACCTTTATCTAACAGTGCAGGAAGAATTTTTAATGAGAACATATTTTAGAAATAGTTGGGGTTTTTAAAAGGAAATTAGCTCAAAGGACAAAAGGAAGAGCTTCTCTCCATGGACGGGATCTGTTCTATGAAGCATGCCATGGGAAAATTCATCTGGTCTAAGTCCAATTTGCACAAATGTGGAGTAACCAGCATCTAAAGGGATGCAAGATTTACTCGCTATCTATATTCCTCTTCTTTTTCTGTCTTAAAGCAGTTATTAAGCCATTTGTTGTTGGGCTTTTCTTATAGAAATCCCTCCTTTGCTATTTCTCTCTCCCCCACACAAGGTGCAGAGCACAATGATAAGAACAAACCTCGTCAGTCTCACTAATTGGTAAGGATATGTGGAGTGTAAGAATGTTTAATTTTTCAGTTGGGAGGATAAGGAAAGAGACAAACACACTGAGACATAAACCCTGAGCAATTAGCATTAATAAAGACACTAACCAGATTGATTCAGGCTCCAAAGGAGGTATAAGGCCTGAGACATAGCGGGGCCAAGAATTCTTCTAGTTCCAGTCTGATCTCTGAAAACCCACAAAGGAACAGAGTGACACAGTGACCATTGAGGCTTATGAGCTTAGAACACACATCATGTGATTAGCACATGAATAGCAGGTGGCTTTTCCAAGACCCATTTATCAAGGAACAAAGAAAGCTATGGGTACAAGGAGTTTCATGCACATCCTTGCCATTGCATGCAATTTGACTACAAGCCAACTACTTTATTCTGTGAATATGACACCCTTAGTGAGATTTCTTTGAGTTCTCCCTGCTAGGCAGTGTGGCTACATGGTGGTGATCTCTCCCCTAAAGGGGGGACACCTCTCAAGGTTGCTCCTCAAGGCAGAGAGACCTTTCTACTCATGACAGATTTTTGGATGAGTCCAATTCAAACTCTGTCCAAATTTCACCTGGACTGCACACCAGTGACTCTCCCCTTCAGCTGGGACATCTTTCAAGGTTTGAGATTCCTTACCTGAGACTGAGAGATTGTAATGGTTTCACGTTCACGAAATTCTGTTTGCCAAATTTAGTGTAGTGGTTTGAGTGTCTTCTCTGCTGTGAGATAGGATTGGGAGAAAAACAAAACAGGCCCAAAACTTAAAGGGTACAAAGATTTATTAACACACACTAGAAGAAAAGAATGAGAATCAAAATGAAACTTGCAAAACACTCCTCCTCCCCCCACAACTGCTCACAACATAAAGAGACAAAGCCTGTGATTTTCAGTTAGTTTCACCACTTAAAAATAATCTTTCATCAATTCTTTGGGAGAGGAGTCTCTCTTAGAACTTCCATGGAATTTCCCCACTGACAACATAGAACAGTTCTCTTGTGGGTCTTAACCCTTCACAGAAACAGCCACCCAGGAACCTGCCTTTGTGAAGTCCCTCCCATAAGCAGCTTTCCCAACACTGCATATGGGTCACGTCTGCTTATTTTAGGGTACCATTTAAGGATGCCTCTTCTAGTATAAAACAAAGGTTCTCTTCCTCTATTTCCAAAAATCATCTTCATCTCAAGGAACAGAGGCCTCCCTTTTCCCTGGGAGCAAAGGGCTTCACATCACTTTCTCTCTATCTTCCTCTGTTCAAAATTCTCCATTAAATCTCAGTTATATCAATCCACAACTTTGACTAATGCTCTGCATCCCCCTAAACAGCATTCATATGTTACAGGGAAAGTTAGTCCATTGTCCATAGTTTCACAAGAGAAGTCCAGCCAAACGAGGCAATTACTCACTCCTTTGTCCCACTTAGGACTTTCACTCTCTTCACTGACTTCCATCTCATGCAGTGTCTTTGCTATGTTCACTCTGTCCCTTTCACTCAGAGAAGGGTTAGGGCTTTGGAAGTTTCATTAGTGTAAGGAAAGAGTTAATATCTTGCCCAGGTCTACAGAGGGCATGATGGTTCTTCCCCGTGGTGACCGAAGGTGGTAGGGTCAGGCCTCACTGGGCTGCACCAGAGTCTTTGGGTTCTGGCTGCTGCAGGACCACTTGCCCGGCTGCAGAGACGGCTTTGATCTTAGCTGCATGGTCTCTCGAGCAGGCTGGGCTTTCCTCCCCCCCTTCTCTTCCTCTGCCTGGGAGTCACCGGAGGGGGAGGGAGCCTCCACAGCTTAGCGGCAGGGTGTTTTACAGCTGCTGGAAACCTGATCTGGGACCTGGGACGGGAAGGGGCATATTCTCCTCTCCTCCCCCGGCCTGGGAGTCACTGGTCCCAGCAGCTTCCCGGGAAAAGCCTGGCCTGGGCAGAGCTGAGAGTCGGGGCCAGATTACCTCTTTCAAGACAGGGAGGAAAAAAGGACAGTTTCCTGGCATCCTCCTGTTGCCCTGTTTTCTGCCTGTGCAGAAGTTTTCTCACAGCCTTCTGATGTAAACAAAGTGTATCCTTGGAATGTTTGCATTCTTCTCCTCTGAGGGAAGAATTGATTGATGGTCATGTCCACCACACAGGTTGAGAGGTGGTGACCTCTCTAGCCAATCTCTGGACTTCTGTACAAATGTATAAAAAGTAGAAAATGTAAATAAAGTAGACTTCTTTCCCCTCATTGCTGCTGTGTCTGCCTGCTCTCTTCCTGTCCCTAAAGGGGGACACACCCAGCCTCAGCTAGCAACCAGTGGTCCCCCGAATGAGAGGGGACCGCAGCAGCCTGAACCACAAGTGGTGACCCCGAGATGTGTCCAAACGACATCCTCCGATATTTAACCCTGCGTGTGTTCGCAGAGATGTATCACTTTCTAATTGGCTAATCAAGCTGTCCACTTCAAAGTCAGTCACTAATTGGTTTTTCTGTAACTTCCTGAAAAATGACTCTCTAGCCAAACCACCACAGAGATCCTTTATTACCCAAGAAGGAGGAGACACCCCTTGTTCACATCAGATCCTTGGTAAATTGCTGATAGCATGCTAAATCAATACTAATGAAATCCATGTAGTTATTTTCTTTAGATATGTCATTGCCCAAGTCTGAGACTAAAATTGGAGCTGGCTATACCTGAACTCCATCAGGAGTTGAGAAATCAAGGGGATCAACTCTGAACCTCATGACTTAATGTGAGAGGGTCTCCCAACAAGCTCTTTCCCATAGGTTAATAAAAGGTGTATTTTGATGGAAAATGCACAACTCTTGTTAAAACTAAAATCTTTCAGGGAGAAGTTCAAACTCAACACTTTGAAATGCTTCAAATAACAAACAGTTTATGACAGTTAACAACAACACATGTAAACTTAAATGATTTTCAATTATTAAAATGCTACTGCATTGTCCCAGATTCTGCAACAGCTTGTCCTAGGGTGACTATGATGCCTGTATCACCAATCGTCTGTTCTGTCTGTGCTGTGTGTGTTCTGTAGCTTTAAGACTGATTCTGAGAGGAGCAGGGAAGAAGACGTGTGCAATTTGTTTTGGAAAAACACTTTTCACTCCTCCTCAATTTTTTTTCGTCGGATGCACGGACAGCAGCAAGAGAGGTTTTTTTTTCCTTTTTAGTTAGTCTAGCTAGCTGAGGCAAAAAGCTTCCTGGACTGGTTTTGTTTTTTTTTCCTTTTCCTTTTTTCTTGGGACTGTTTAAATCTGTTCTGGACTGAAAACCCAGGGGAGCACCAGGAACTGCACCTGTGGCCCACCTGGGCCTGGATCTGGGCATTTTCCAGCGCCGAAAGGGACCGGGACTGATAAGAGACTAAGACTGAGAGAGCTGAGCTGGCCCACAGCAAGGACTTCTCTCAGTTTGCCATCTCTCTCTCTCTTCGGACCAGCGAGAGGTTTTGTTGTTTCATATCATTCATTCCTTATGTTTGTGGGCAGTTTGTTTGTTAAATAAATAGTTTTTTCCACTTTTCTCCGAGGAAGTTCTTTTCCCAGACCGACTGGGGGGGAGGGGCCATTTAGGTTTTGCTCTCCAGAGGAACCCCCACTCGGAGGTTTCCTCCCAAATTTCCCCTAAACCAGGACACAGCTGAAAAACTTTTTCCAGTGAAGATCTTGGTATCCTTTCTTGAGCAAGGCTCCCAAGTTCACTTTAAAAGTCTGTTCCGCTGTCATTGATGAGGTCGAACCGTCAAGTCAAAGTGACTTGTATTTAAATTTTTGGTGCAGAAAACATCTGGATTTGTTGATAAAACACATCTCCTCTAGTTAGAGCCAAGGCGTGGCCAAGACCTGGCTTTATCTACAGTGATATCCTTTAATAAATTTTTAAAACAAAGCTCATAGAAATATTAATTATAAAATGTTTAAACAATCAAAAAACATAAAGAAAAATCCTAAAATGTATTATGATACATATCTTTTAGCTAGTTATGAAAAAGAGATGTTAAAACACATATAAAAAATCAACTACAAATATAAAAAATTAACAAACTTACAGTATTTATTACTTAAAACTTATTATCTTAAACTTAACTTACTTAACTTACTTATTATCTTAAAACAAAACACAAAACCCTACAAAATAGCTTACAACCTATAACTGACTCCGACATGGATTCGAGATGGACATATTTTTATACCCTTTTGTTTTATAACTATATATTAATTATTAAATCCATATTGTTCTATTGCATACATTGATCTTATCCAAGCATGAATTCTTGTAGTTTTTATCAGGCCCCCCAAATATTCTTTCTCATGGTTCTTGTTAAGATTAAACAATAATCATATTCAATTACCAAACAATCATTACAATTAACAATCATATCATTTGTCATATGATGATTATGCAGCTGCAGTTTCACGTGATCTAGTAAAGACAAAGCCTAACCTTCGTTCCCAGGGCCTACCCAGCCCTAGTTCCCTTTCCCAGGGCTATCCAGGCCCAACCTTTCTTTCCACCCCCCCTGAATCTATTGTATACAATTCCCATGATTTTAGAAACATTTTGACCCTATGCTATCAATGGCAGCACAGAGAAGCTTGTCTCTGCCTGACGTTGAAAGGAAGAAATGCCACACAGCAGATGCCCTACAGAGAGGAGCCTGCCAGTGCCTGCCGGATGTGTGAACACTGTGTGATCACCCCCATACAATGACATTAATGTGTGTTGCTGATGTGGCAATGTGTCATAGGTTGCTTAGTGAAGAAATACCATATAAGGAAAGATGGTGTCTTGAAGAAGTCTATAAAAGGAGTTTGCTTTTTGCAATAAAAGTCAAAGTATCCCCATTGATCTGAGTCTGTACAATCAGTCGCCACAAATGGCACCCCAAATCAGGACTTGAATAGGCAACTAGTGGTTGCACCAGTGACAACACTTGGCTGAACTTTATGGGGGACTGAAACTAAGCCCGGGGGCTGAAATTAAGTCTGTGGCACTCCAATCAATCCTTCCGCAGGACAGAGGGTAAGCACCCGAGAACTATGGGGAATGGTGTATCCCAGGAGCAAAAGGATGTCCCAGAGATGATGCAACTGATTTTGAAAACACATGGCAGGAGAATTGAATCTACAGAATTTAACAGACTCTTGTTATGGGTTAAAGACTGTGATCCAACTCTAAATAGCACCAATGTTTTTGACCCTCGGAAATGGGATACATGAAGGCACGCATTGTAGGACCAAGCTACATGGGGCGACAGAGAGCTGGCAGAGCTTTTGTGTCTGTGGTGAACAGTATTCAAGGCTCTCATGGCACATGCAGCACCCGGAGACCTGAAAAAAATGGACTCTTGTGCTACCATGACAGCAGTGTCAGCTCCTGCCACGCCCCCACTGAGCGAAGCATCAGGCTCTAATCATAAGTTTGTCAGGGCTGTGGGAAGAGAACCAGAAGATAACCCCTGGTCCCCTGATCCATTTGATCCTGTAAAGGAGCCAGATCCTTCCTCCCCCGATTTCCATAACCAATCGGCAGTGGTGAGAAAACAAGCAAATCAAAACCTGCTGTATTCATTCCCACAAACACCTTGCAAGCTCAGATAGCTGGAAGCGCCAGCATGGACCTGGCCTACACCATCACAGTAACTCTCCAGGACAGCAGTGTGCACTGTTTACCTTCAGGTGTCCAGGAACCACTGGGTGGAGGGTGCAGTGCACTTTTGATTGGTCAATCTTCAGCCACAATGCAGGGCTTTTTTGTTCTCCCTGGACTCATAGATGCGGATTTTACAGGGAAGATTCAGATAATGATTTGGACCCCTGTACCCTTGTGTCAGATTTGTGAAGGGGCACGAATGGCTTCACTTGTTTATTTTCATGCTGACCCCCCTGGAAGTCTTCCACGAGCTGGAGGTATTAGTAGCTTTGATTCCACTGGACAGCCACAGATAATATGGGCACAATCACTTTCTAGTCATAGACCCACTCTCAAATGTGCCCTTTGGCATCAAAACAGGAAGCTACAAATTGGAGGTATACTTGATAGTGGTACTGATTGTACTATTATAGCCTTTCAGCATGGCCCAGTCATTGGCCCCTGACTCAAGCTGCTAAAGGTCTAGCTGGAGTTGGAGACCTCTCTATTGCAAAGAGGGTGTTTGTCACAATCGAGGGCCCTGAAGGTCGCACTGCCACCATGAAACCTTACATACTCTTACTTCCTGTTACTTTTTGGAGACAAGACTGCCTTAACCAATGGGGTCTTGTGTTGGGAACAAGTTTATCATAGGGACTGCTGCCAAGCAGTATGTCCTGGACAACAGATTGTCCTATGTGAGTCAACCAGTGGCCCCTTCCTTGGGAGAAGCTGCAACATTTACACCAGCTTGTGCAAGAGCAGTTGCAAGCTGGACATATTGTTACTACAACCAGTCCATGGAACTCTCCTGTATTTGTTATTCAGGAAAAGAGTGGAACATGGTGATTGCTGCATGATCTTTGGAAAATCAATGATGTTATTGTGCCTATGGGAGCCCTACAGTCAGGGCTCTCTTGACACAGTGGGGTTTTAGAACTCAATCAAACCTAGAAAACAGAAAAACCAGTTTAGGTGGATAATGTCTCTTAAGTTTTTAACAGGAAAGGGGGAGCCAGCGATGACACCCCTGCTGAGAAGACTGCAGAAATCGCTTTTATGTTTTCAGTTTTTTGAATTGTTCTTTGATGGACCCTAGCCAAATAGTTACTGTTTTTGAGCAAGCTCTTAATGCAGGACTGCTTCTCTCCTTCTCTTGTTTAGTTTGTCATCAAGCCTGGGTTGAATGCAAATGTGCTGAATGGGAGATGCTGTGGTACTGTGCATCTCATAAAAGACGAGGTACTTGCTGTGATCCATCATGACGCAGCAGAAATAATGCACAAATTCAATGATTTGGGTATAAGTTTGGTCTACCTGAAAAATTGGAAATTACTCCAGAGCAGTGGCTTACTGCTACTGAGAATAAAGATAAATTATGATTTCCTGAATATCATGGTATTTACTGAGAATTGTTTCTAGTGCTCAGACATAGCCTGTTAATCAACCAAAAACAAATGTTTGGGAAAGCCTTAGACCTTGTCACCGAAGCTGTAAGTTAGGCAGGGCTTTGCATAGCTTCTGAAAAGATACAACAACACCCTCCTTAGAGGTATTTGGAGTGGTGCGTTGGAGTCCATTCAATTTCTTCCCAAATCTGCAAATTCGGACAAACATTGGCACCTTACATGATGCACAAAAAACTTTTGGGAGCAATTAACTGGATGCACTCCCTATTAGGAATCCCAAGTGCAGAGCTAAGTTCTTTGTTTGAACTGTGTTGGGGGTTAGGTTTGTTCCTTTTTTGCATACAGAATTTTTCCCCATAAGTTGCTAGGAGACTAAGTACTGGGTGCTTATGGGTGCTTGACCAAAACAAAGAGGTGGCCAAAAGTCGGGAGGGGGAGATAATGTGAGTTTTGGGGCAGGAAAAAGGACAGGGCTGGGGGCAGCTTCTCTCTCTTGCTCTCGGCATCTGCTGCTTGCTGTGGGAAGAGTTCACTGCCACTGCCAAAGTCCAGTCCTGAGAAGTGCACCACCATCTGCTTGTGTGCCTCGGAACTCTGAGCTCACCTCCCCCTGCCCTGCTGGACCAACCCTGTCCTGTTGCCACCATTTCTTTGGCACTGCTTTGAGGCTTTTTGCTACACTATAGCCCTGTACTTCCTGCCCTGCCAGGACATCCCTGCTGTTCCAGCTACCACCGGTGGAGCTTCTGATCTCATCCATCAGCCCGGGATTTTTCCACCATTTCAGCTTGGTGCTCTTGGAGTCCCAAGAGATCATAGTGCCCTGGGTTTTTTGAAACAAAGCCCCTCGAGGTTCCTGGTTCTGTTTATTATTAATGCTGTAGTTGTTGTTTGTTTGCCTTGTTATACATACTGGTAAAGAACTGTTATTCCTATTGATATAAATAGATAACCTATATATTGATCGGGGCAGGAAATTAATAACCTTTAGAGATATAGTAGAAACGGTGCAGGGGTTGGGGGGAGGTGTGTGTGTTTTTTTCTCTTTCCACTCACAAGCACAGAGACTCACGGAGAGGGGAGGACGAATGCCAGCTACCCCCTCACCCACACAAAGGGAGGATGATGGTGCTAAGAGCCGCTTTCAAAAGGGACAATGGAAGGGCGCCGTCTTCGGGAGCGGACATCTACAAGTGAAAGACTGTGGCCGGGTGGAGTGGGGAAACCAGATCTCCAAGTCCATGATAAAATCTCGGCCATCAGCAATGAAACCCCAACCATACACCTCCCACCGGGTCTCCTGTGTCTCCAAACTTCTACAGTATACAACCAACATCTGGGAAAACATCCCCATTTTCACTCATCCGGAGGCCCCATACAAACTGGGCCTCAGCAAAATTATAAACTCTAAGAAAGGACTCATGTTTATTAAAATTCATTGTATCAGGGGAAAAGCCTAGCCGGGGGGAAGAAATAGCGTATAAAAAAGGGGACTTTACAGAATGACGCTGAAACAGGCTTTCCGAAAACCTGGCATGGGCCGGTCTAGGGTCTGTTTCCACGTTCGAACGGGATTGGGCTTCGCTGTGGCTGTGGTCTTCGCAGGTTGTATTATTTGGTCTATTGTTGTTGCTTTTTTTGTTGTCTTTTTCGTGTCTCGAATTCTTTAATTGGGAAAATTAAAAACTGTAATTTTTTTATTCTCGTTTGGTGCACTTCATTTATAACACTATCCCCATACCTCTGCCTGAAAGCCCCTTTAATTTTCTAAATTATAATAATTTGGAGCGAGGGGATTCGAATTCTCCATTTCTAGGGAGGCCCTGCCCCTTTCTAGCAGATACCTATCTTTCAAACCAAGACAAACTGCTAAAGGGAAATTCAGAACTTCTATCACCTAGACGACTCAATTTACAAGTTCAGTAGGTGCTACAGGGCTTGGTAAAGTGGCAAGCTGCACGCTGGGCACCTGAGTTGCCTTTCCTTTTAATAATTTTGCGTCCAGCAAAATAGCCCCATGCTTTGATATTTCTATGGGACTCCAAGGCACCAGACCCTTTGCTTATTATTGAATGGATTTTTTTACCACACCAAGCAACCACATCAGTGCCCAACATGAAATGATAGCCCAACTGGTTGTTAAAGCCTGACAGAGACTCACTTCTTTTGAAGGAGTGGAATTTTCCATTGTTTTCCTGCCTCTTATCACCTTTTATTTGAATTGGATATTTCAGGAATCTGAGGCTATTCAAACGGCCTTTGCTGAATTCAGCGGACAAATCACAATACATTCTCCAAAACATACACTTTTAACACCTTTATTTCAATTAATAGAAAAACCAAGGAGAAGTGAGGTGACACTTCAAGCCTTAACAGTGTTCACAGATGGTTCTGGTCCCTCTCATAAATCAGTAACAGTATGGAGAGACTCCTTTTCTAGTGCCTAAAGATCAGATGTATGCACAGTTGAGGGATGCCCGCAAATTGTTGAACTTGCTACTGTTGTCAGAGCTTTTCAAAAATTTTTCTGTTCCTTTTAATCTAGTAACAGATTCAGCTTATGTTGCAGGAATTGTGATGAGAACTGAAGCATCAGCCCTGAAAGAGGGTGTAAACAAACTGCAAGCAGATGATGGGTTTGATTGGCTGAATCAATTCCTAAGAGATTGGGGACTCAATGGGTAGATTAGAAATTTAGTTTAAATAGACGTATATGTATTAGGCAATATATTATGTATTGTTATAATTACTAAGACCTAAGAAAGCATCATGCAATGCTTTTAAGAAAGAAGGGAAAAAAGGATGAAAAGAAAGAGCCCGCTCTCAGCCCACTGTGTGTGGGGGGCAAGGAGGAGGTGGAAACAGATTTGGTGGCCCTTGCTCCGAGGCCAGGGCCGCCTGTAGTTCCACCCCGCCGCCTCTGCTGTCAGAGGTAGACGGGGGCAGTAGTGTGGCTTTAGCGATACCCTTACCGAAAAAAGAGGAGGGGGAGCAAAATGAGGATTTTTATGGGCCACCAACCCCCCTGTCGGGAGACGGCGGCGCTAGTGAAGCGGATCCACCAGCTTCGCTCTGGCCGCCGCTTTCCCCTTCCCCTCCCTCCCCTCCTCCCATGGTGGCTCCTGGGTCTAGGGGGGGTGGAAAGGCAACTCCTGTGCTCACAGATGGTGCCGGCGGAAGCTGACGTTCATGCGTTCTTCTGGCCGTTCTACCCTTTTCCCCTTCCCCCCTCTCCTCCCAAGTCGGGAGGAGTGGAGGGGGTGGACAGCCAGCCTGTGCAGCCAACGGCACCACCCCTAGAGGTGAAGCTGGAGGGCAGAGCCTCCCATCGAGAAGGTGGACCCAGAGCCTCCCACCAAGAGGGTGGTGAGGGGCCCTCCCACCAAGGGGGCGGCACCTCTGCCACTCTCAGAGGTAACGTGCACTTGAGATTCCATGGCAACACCGTTCGGCTGGGGACAGGCTCAGGAGATGACATCTCGCCTGACCGAGCCAGGCGAGCTGAGGCTGACTGGTTTCCACGGTCCTTTCCAGTGGAAAGGGACAGTAGTATTAATTCAGGTAGCTCCTCTGGAGAGGAGGATGGGGGAACAGCTGTTTTGATCAGACGGATGAGGGGAAGAATAGCACGAAGGGTCATAAGAGAACGAAGCCCTATAGCCAGCTGCTCCATATCTAAAAGGGAAGAACCAGTTTTACAAGTCCCTTTGAGACAGACAGTTGGTAACCAAGGGCCTATATATATAAAGTTCATATAGTCTTGTAGAGTTAGATCAGTGGAAGACCCCTGTCGGAAAATATAAAGAAAATCCAGATAAAGTAGTCATAGTCCCCTTTCCCCCTGTATTGTTGCAACAGGACAGCCTGGGTTGTCAGAGACATGTGGAGAGAAGGTGTGTACCTGTGCTCCTTACATGAGGCAGTTGAGAATGGGAAAAGCTTGTTGCCAGGGGGGCACGGCATGACAACACCTCACCTCCAATCAAGTTGCAAGAAAGTAACCTGCACCAATGGATGGCGAAGAAGAGAGAAGAGTTGACTGACAGACTTTAAGCAACCTCCAGGGGTATAAAAGGCAGAGCAGCCATTTTGTAAACGAGCTTATGGCTGCCAGGTTACCTACTCCCAGCATGCGCTGTCCTTTTTCCTTATTCAGTTCTTTGTTGTATTTTGTTAAGGTTTTTAATAAACCTTTAAAATTTTTCAAAGTGAGCATCGTTTCTCATAACCCTGACTGGAGTGATTTGAAATCTATGATGGACACATTGCTTGATCACACTGAGAGATGGTTGGTTAATAAAGCTATTATAGCTTCTGTAGAGGCACATATTGCAGGTCGATGTATTCAGGGCACAGTTACGGAGGTTTTCCCATTGCATGAATCAGGGTGGGACCCTAATGTGCCAGAACAGATGGTAAGGCTAAAACGATACTAGAACTTCATAGTGTATGGTTTAAGACATGGTGTCCCTAAAGCTCTAAGTTGTTCAAAGGTTTACAAAATAAAGCAAAATCAAGATGAATCTGCCACTGATTTTTTAAATAGGCTGAGAAAAGCTGCAATCAACTATACAAACCTAGATCTTGATTCAACTGAAGGGAAATCTCATCTAACTCTCCTGTTTACAGGTCAATCTACAAATTATTTAAGAAGAAAGCTGCAAAAGTTAGACGGGGTTCAGGACATGAGTAAATTGTTAGAGGTCGCCTGGAGGGTGTATCAGGACAGAGACCCAAATGACAAAGCCAGACGCCAACCTAGTAAAAAGGTTATTCAGGAGAAGTCGCCCAAGAGAACTTCCCTTCTGGACAAAGATCAGTGTGCCTTTTGCAAAAAAAAAGGGACATTGGATGAATGACTGTCCGATGTTTAAGAAGAAATCCCCAGTCCCCCAACTGACTGTGGGACAGGACTCAGAGTGATGGGGACCGAAGGCCTCTCCCCCAGCAGAGCCTTTGGTTATAGATATGCTGGGGAAAGATGACATTGAATTTGTGGAAGACACCAGAGCAGCGTATTCCATGTTAAATACTTTAGAGGGGAAACTAAGTCAAGATAATGTACATGTTGTTGGGGTGACAGGAGTAACTGAAACATGGCCTTTCTTCCAAACTTTAAAATTCAAACTGGGGAGGCACTGGGTAACTCATCAATTCCTCTATATGCCTAACTCCCCTAAACCATTGCAGAGGAAGGATTTATTGGAGAAATTGGAAGCAGAAATTAAATTTACAAAGGGAAAGGGTGTACAAGTTGTAATTCCTGAATCTAAATTTTTCGAAGTTGCTGTACTTTTTATACAGGACAAATGTGGTGAACCCCCCATTTTCAACTTCAGAAAATGTTGCCAACCCAATAGAGTGGGCCAGTGATATCACAGGAAGATCCAAACAAGCAAAATTGGTGAGTATTGCACTCAAACCAGGAGCCATACTAGTAAGGACAAACCAATACCCTTTGAAATTAGAGTCATACGGGACTGGCATCTATAATTGAAAAATTCCTCCAACATGGGTTATTAGTGCAGTGTAAGTCTAGGTGTAAGATGCCCATCCTTTAAGTAAAGAAAGCTGATGGTAAGAGTTATCGATTAGTGCAAGATTTAAGAGCAATTAACAAAATTACAGAGGACATACACCCAGTTGTAGCAAACCCCTACATCCTTTTGACCACACTGACAGACAAATTAAGATAGTTTACTGTCGTAGACCTGAAGGATGCCTTTTTCTGCATTCCTGTGCATAAAAACAGCCAAGAGCTCTTTGCTTTTGAGTGGGAAAATCCTGAAACAAAGAGAAAAAGTCACCTTACTTGGACAGTCCTACCCCAGGGTTTCAAGAATAGCCCAACAATATTTGGAAACCAGCTAGCAAAAGAATTGGAAGACTGGAGGAGGCAAGAGACAGGAGTGGTTATACTTCAACATGCTGATGACATCTTGATTCAACTAAAACACGAGATGACTGCATCCAATGTACTGTAAGTTTCTTAAACTTTTTGGGACTGAGTGGGTACAGAGTTTCTAAAGACAAGGCACAGATTGCCAAGGAAGCAGTAGTTTATTAGGGGCTTGAGATCTTCTGTGGACACTGACAGCTCAGCAAAGAATGGAAAGAAGCCATCTGCTGTCTTCCAGAGCCCCACACTGTAAGAGAGATGCAAGCTTTCCTGGGAATGGTAAGTTGGTGTCATTTATAGATAGCAAATTATGGACTGTTGGTAAAACCCCTATATGGAGCACTAAAAGCAGTCAAAAAGGGGATCATTATGTGGACTGAGAACACAAGGGCTTCATTTAAACAGCTGAAACACTCTCTAATGTCAGCTCTAGCACTTGGATTGCCAGACTTAACCTTTTGAACTCTAAACATGAGAGACTAAATGTTGCTTTGGGAGTATTAGTGCAGCACCTCAGAAACCAATGGAGAGCTGTGGCCTACTTTTCCAAACATCTAGACAGTGTCAGCCAAGGCTGGCCGGGGTGTTTGAAGGCCATGGCGGCTACTGTCATCTTGATTCAAGAGGCCTGGAAACTCACCCTTGGGCAACGCATTTTAGTGTATGTACCCCATGCCGTAGCAACTGTTCTCAAACAAAAGGGAGGACATTGGCTGTACAGCAACCAGATGCTTAAATACCAATCACTGTTGTTGGAACAGGATGATGTTACCCTGAAAAAAACTTCTGTTGTTAACCCTGCCATGTTTCTGTCCTCCACCTTAATTGATGATAGGTCTGAGCATGATTGTTTCCAGACAATCGAGGATGTCTATTCCAGCAGATCAGACCTGAAGGACATGCCCCTAGAAAATCCAGATTGGGAGCTGTTTACAGATAGGAGCAGCTTCATGAGAAATGGTAAGCAAATGACAGGTTATGCAGTAACAACCCAGGACAAGGTGACTGAGGCGAAGGCCCTGCCAGCAGATGTGCCATCGCAGAAAGACGAACTGGTTGTACTGACGAGGGCCCTAGACCTGAGTGAAGGAAAGTAAGTAAATATATGGACTAAGTATGCATTTAGTGTTGTCCATGCCCATGGAGCCATCTGGAAGGAGAAAGGATTGCTGAACGCTCAAGGTAATCAAATCAAACATGCTGAACAAATACTTGTCCTCTTGGAGAGCATCAGAAAACCCACATAAGTAGCTATCATGCATTGTAAGGGTCATCAGAAAGGGAAAACCACCCCAAAATTAGGAAATTACTTTGCTGATGAAGCAGCAAGAGGAATTGCAGAAAAAGGTATTCTCGCAGTAATTCCACAAAAAAAGATTGATCTGTCAGGGGTGACCCCAAAGTATGATCAGACAGACCACAAGCTAATTAAGTTCCTTGAGGCTAAGATCACAGAAAGTGGATAGGCTGTTACACCAGCAAACCAGGTTGTGGTCCCACCTCTGATCCTTTGGGAGCTAGCTCAGAGAGAACATGAAAGCACACATTTCAGGGTTTGAAAATCTTCTGAAACATCTAAAAAAAGGTAGTAATAAGAAAGGGAATGGCAGATATTGTTCAATCAGTAGTGAGAAAATGTGAAATCTTCTGTAAAAACAATCCTGATATGAAGAAAAGAGTTGTGTTAGGAGGAACAAAGGCAGGGGATCTTCCTGGAGATTACTGGCAAATAGATTTTGCAGTTACCATGCAAAGAGGGATACAGGTACATATTGGTATTAGTTGACACCTTCAATGGATGGCCAGAAGCTTACCCCATCGCACTAATACAGCCAAGGAAGTGGTAAAAGTTTTGCTCAATGATATAATACCGAGGTTCAGGGTTTCTTTGGGGATGTCATCAGACAGGACCACATTTTGTTGCAACAGTGTTTAAGGAAGTCAGTTGGATTCTGGGAATTACCTAGGATCTTGTCCTAGGGTGATTTTATGATGCTTGTATCCCTAGTTGTCTGTCCTGTTTATGCTGGCTATTAAGTTCTGCACCTTTAAGACTGGTTCTGAGAGCAAAGGGGGGGGGGAAAAGAAGTGCACAGTTTGTTTTCAGAAACTTCACTCACTCCTCCGCATTCCTGCTCACAGACTGTGTTGTCTGCAGCACAGACATGCGAGAGAGAGCTCTCCCTTGCTTTTAGTTTTTTAGCTAGATGAGGAAGAGAAGTTCCCCGAACCATGGTTTTTCTTGGAACTGTTCAAACCTACTCTGGACTGAAAACCCAGAAAAAACACCGGGAGCTCACACCTGTGGCCCACTGGGGACCAGGCTGCTGTATTCCAGTGCAGGAGGGACTGATAAGAGACTGAGTGTACTAAGTTACAACCCACGACAAGGACTTTCTCAATTTGCCATCTCTTCAGAACAGTGAGAGGTTTTATTGTTTAATATTATTCATTTTTCATACTTGTGAATACTTTGCTTGTTAAATAAAACAGTTTTTTCCACTTTTCTAGAAGAAAATCTTTTCCCGAACCAGTAGGGCGAGGGGCTGCTTGAATCTGCTTCCTAGTGGGACCCCATTCGGGGATTTCCTCCCAAATATGCCCTAAACCAGGACAGATCTATATATACCTTACAGACCCCAAGCAAGTGGCAAAGTTGAACGTATGACTAGAACCCTTAAAACACAAATTAGCAAAATTTGTTAGGAGACATCCATAACATGGGTTCAGGCCTTGCCCATAGCTTTACTGAGGATCTGCATACAACCGAGGTGGAGGGATGCCATCAGTCCCTATTAAATATTGTATGGCAGGCCATAGCAAATTCTGCATGTTCCAGGACAAATTTATATGAGGGGGAAATTTGATTTATAAAGATATCTAATGGCTTTAGGTTCCACTTTGCAGAAACTCCAGACTTACATCGTGTTATCCAGACCCATAGGACTGGACACACCTGCACATCCCTTCCAACCTGGAGACTGAGTCTATGTTAAGTGGTGGGACAGTGATCCTTTACAGGCCAAGTGGAGAGGACCATTCCAAGTCCTGCTGACTACCCTCACCACAAAGTCACTGGTAAAGGACCCTGGATTCACTACTCCAGAGTTAAGAAAGCTTCTGCGCCTGAAATCACTGGGAAAACAGACTGATACAAATGAGGATGATGTGATTTAAATGGTTCTTCTGTGCCTAAGAACGGCTCATAGTAGTTCTAATCATAATTCTTGTTTCCATGATAGCCGGCTGTGTAAAATGTTACTGTCATTAGATATTTACTGTTGTTAGATATATACTGTTAGATGTTGCATATAAGTAAAACCTTACAAAAGGAAGGCCTTGTAAAATCATGGCTCAGGCCTGTTACTTTGGCTAAGCAGAAAAGGACTATGGGAAAGTGACTCAGCTGAATTAGAGGAAGAAAAACAACACACTTGACAAGGTAGAGGCCTTGTCAATCTTCTAAAGAGGAGGAATGATGCCTTAAGATTTTAGCTTTTATAATTTTCATATATTTGTAATCCTGTAATTCTTTAGTGTATAGCTCTAAACTCCATATATAGTGCTAGCTACTGTCTTCACATTTTGGTCAGACAAAACAATTCCTCTCTAGGCCTGGGAATCAAGGACACCTTACTGTCTTAGGCCCTGAGAAATGTAAACAAAAGTAAGTTGGAGGGGACAAAACTGGGGGTAAATTACTTTCATTACCTGAAGCTGTAATTGGAAGATTACCCCCAAGATGCAAATGGACCTAACTTATAAAAAAGTATGAAAACTCGTGACCTGTCATCCATTTTGGATGTAGCCCCTGGGGGTGCCCGAAATGTACCTGAAGGCCTTTCATTAAATATATCCACTTTTTATTCCCTTAATTTTGTCTAGCCTCCATTTTTATGTAGCCCTGAAAAAGGCATCAGAGGCATGCTGCCACAGTCCACCCCTTGACTGCAGTCAACCATCCTTACCTCATGAACTGGTGGTGCAGGTACTTCTTGCTTTCACGCTATAATGTTGCCTATAATCAAAGGAGGAAAAAACCTCTTGCAACAGTGTTAGAATAGTAAAGCAAAAAGCAGACCTTTATTTGGAAGCTTCCAGGTGTCCCGGTGGTGATGGGAACACCCAGCACTGGATTTCCACAATTTCATAAGGTTAATTATGATATCTAACAGGTACATCCAATAGGAGATTCAGTTGCCCCAGTAACCCACCCCTGGGTCAGCCCCTTGAAGCTGGTCCAAGGGCTTCTTTTGCCCCACTTCTCTTTATGTCTTCTCAGAATCTGGTAGGAAAACAAAATGTTCTTCTTGTAGGTCCTCTTCCTGACAATAAGATTAAACAGTATTTCAGGAATGTGTTTAGAAGGTCATCTTATTGTTTAAGATGAATCATGATTTTAAAGAGTTAAGATTTTAGCTAAGGGTTAGAAGCAATTCATATTGATCAGGATGTAAGTTAGATAAACAAACGATAGGTTAATGATTGTTAGATGCTTAAACTAGAGCTAATTGTATTGTTTGCCATTATGAACTTGTTTATAGAAGGAAGTGGAGTAAGCAAACCCTTATAAGAACAGATTGAAACCAGTAGAACAGTGGCCAGCACCTGGACTTTATATCAATCAATCACGAAGCAGGGGACCTTGGATCATGCCAGAGGGTCACAAAGACCTGATGAAGACATTCCTGACTTAATCCCTTAAGACCACTGACCCAATTTGAGACCACTGACCCAATTCAAGAGAAGAATTGCGCATGCGTGAAGGACTAATAGCCTCATTTTAATACAGAGCGCGGATGGGAGGTGCTGGGGTTATGCATATGTATTGTATGTAAGACTTTGTGAAATAAATAGAGGGCAAAGAACCTTGTACGGGGTGGTCACGCCTTTTAGAGATGACTCCTGTGACACCCACTGGTATATTAATAAACATACCACTTTCTAACTTTAACTAGTTAGAGAGTCTCTGTCCATGATCATATCAGTTTTTAATGATTCAAAGAGAAAGGGTAGGAAACATACTAGAGTTAATTAAGGAGCTATATAACTATATAATAGTAGTTTACAGAGCTATGAATATATGAAAAATGCATAAAAAGCAAAAATCCTTTTGGCATCAATAAAAGTGTCCACTGTATATGTGTACATCATTGTTAAGTATATTGAGATACATCAAGATCTTAAATTTTACTATTTTTTCTTATCTCATGTAATTTAAAAGGGTGTTTGTTATATTATCAAAATACATTATATTGAAAATTGTTATGAAGTCAGCCAGAATTTAGTTAGTAAGATCAAATGGAGCATAATGTAGAATTAGTTACTCGTTTTGGCAAGAAACATTGTGGTTAGTGTCCTCATGTGTTGGGTTAGGTACTACACTTGTATATGTATACAATGATTAGTAACAAAAATACAAATTCTGATTAGAAATAATATTATAACAACAGGGTATAATGTTAAATTCAGCATGTCCATGGTAGTTGGGAACAATCCAAATGAATCATCCTTCCATGATGTTAGTAGCTTGTGTAGACCAGTATTTTCTTTTTCCTTGAATCTTAAAACTGTAGGAATGATGTGATGTAAACCAAGATCCAGGAAAAAGGGTTCATGAAGCCTGTTTTTCAGTTGCCGTGATTGGAGGAGTTCAGCAGATTGGTCAGCAACTTCCTTCACTTTCAATCATGCTTCTTAATACAATTCTTTAGTTAAGTTCAGTATTAACAAATATAGGAATTTTACTACACAATCACAATAGTCTGGTTGCCTCGGGGAGAATCAAAGGTAAAATGAAATCAAATTGTTCCTACCTACTCAACATATTACTCCAGTCAGGGCCCTAGGTTTGGACCAAATACTTTCCCAATTTTACCAAATCCTTCATTGGTTTCCAAACCCAAAGGTTCGTTCTTTCTCACTTCCTTCAGTTCTTTCTCCCTTCCTCCAGGAGCCATCAAAAGTTTAGCATTCCTTGTTTTGTACAATCATTCTTCATACATTGTTTCGCATTACTACATGCACTTCCTTCAATATAGTAGTTTCATACTTTGCTCTGAAGAGGTATGCAAATCTGATTCCATAATTATATGAAATGTTGGGCAAGCTTCCAGGCTGAATTTAGGGAGGAATCTTCTCTGCCCACTGTGGCAACCAGAGAAAAACTCCACATTCTAAAGCAATGCTTGCAGAAAATTCATATACATACTGCAGAACTAAAACATATACAAATATTCATCAAAACAATTGAAAACTTCTCTTATTCAAATTATCTAGTACTCTAATAATGCTGATCAAGATTCTTAACACTATGTAAAAAGATTTAAGTTAGAGTAACCATCCATCCTTTTGAGACCTTTTTAGAAAAAAATGTTTATTGTCAGATTTACGCATCTTGTTCCATCCTATTTTGCAGATTTGGAATAGAATCCATATATGAAGCATTAATGTCAGAACTAAAGTCATTATGTCAATCAGTTTTCTTACGATCGCATTTCAATTTGGAATTCATGATGTTATCCAACCAAATATATCTTCCCCTATATTTTTTCTATTTCATGAAAGATTCCAGTTTTAGTTCTAATTTCTTTCAAATCCATCTGTATTCTCAGTCTCTGATCTATGTATACACAGCAGCTAGTGTTGAAAACCGTGCATAACCCACCTTTGGAAGCCAAAAGCAATTCCAAAGCCATTCGGTTTTGCTTGACTACATTTGGGAGGCTGGTAACTTCTTGTTGCAAGGCATTGATTCCATTGTTTGTCCAATTTTCTATTTGTTTGAATACTCCAAATATATTCACTATCACGGTTTCTAATTCAGTCACTCCTAACCATGGTAAGAATCCTCTCACACATCTATGGAATCCAGAGGCTCTCTGTAGCGGTTTCACATTCACTGAATTTCTGTTTTGCCAAATTTAGTGCAGTGGTTTGAGTGTCTACTCTCTTTTTCCTCTGGGAGATAGGATTTGGGAAAAAAAGGAAAAACAGGCTCCACTTAAAGTAAACATATTTATTAACACACACTAAAAAAAATAAAAAGAAAGAAAAAAACGAATGAAACTTCTAAACCAACCCTTTCTCCTCTGGGTTTAACCCACACTCTGAGGGCCAGTCTTGCAGGAACATGGCGTGATCGAGAGTGCCTTGAAAAATCAGAAAGGTTTTAATAAAGAAGGAAAATAATACAAAAAACAAAACAACAAAGCCGAGCACAGCACAGAGATAAACTCCTTGCTTGCTACAGCACCGTGTGAAGTTCCTTTGTTTTCTCTCTTTAGTACTTAACAGCTTAGGTGGGCTTTTTGGCCCTTGGCCCAATGAGAGTAACAACAGTCTTTGAGTTACATTCTTGGAGCCCAATCCACACTTCTGGGCTGGCTCTGAGCCAATTACAAGGAGAAATCCACAGAATTTTCCAGCTTAACTCCTTAACATGTCAAAGGTAAACTGAGACTCTTTTCCCTATTTGGAAGTACCTGCTAGAGGTGTAGGGATTGCATTACGACATCTCACCCTTTGTTCATTACAAAAAAGAAAAAGAATAGTTACTTTGAAAAATTCTCGCTTTTGTTGATAATTATAATTATATTAATAACTTATTGTTCAATAATTTGGTTTTATAACTCAGTTATGATATTATGGATTAAATAGCTTTGAATTTAGTACTTTCTTTTCTTTTTTAGTCAATTATTTAAATTATTAATTTTTTAAGATTAATATTTAGTCTCCAATTAATTATGAATTTTATTTTACTTTTGGGGAGATTTTTTCAAGTGAACTATATTCTTTTGTCTGCACAGGATTTAGGCTAATGAAACTCATAAACTAAAAACAAAACAATAACATTACAGTAAACATTTATAAAACTTTTTAGTGCAAAACCTTATCTGAATAACTTATAACTAGTGCAAACTTTATAATAATGCAGTCTCAGTTTTTTGAATGTTTTAATGTCCATATTTCTGGTCCGTGCAAAGATGTAGAGTCTCTCTGGGAACACGGTCTATGGTCAGCTGTCACTCAGCGTTTTCTGTGTGGTCTTCTTTTGGTGTTTTCAGTTGTTCTTGAATCGGCTACAATTGAGGCTTGACATTTTTTGCTGGGACCCATTTAGGGCCAACATTTGTTGAAACGCATGCGAAGCGTCTTCCCTGTGTAATGAGAGGATAAGGCCCCGAAACTTGCCCTGATGCAGGATCTTTGATGAACACTGGTGGTCTCTCTTTGAGCTTCGCTTGTGTGGTGTTACTGAAATGCCTAAAAATAGCTGGTACCTGCTTCATAAAAGAGTTATTCAAAAAGTTAGACATACACTGCTTTGTTTAGCCTTTCTACTGTAGACAATACTTCTACCCTGACTTTTTGTCTTTCTAAGCAGGTTTTTAGTGATCTGTGTGCTCTCTCTACTATAGATTGACCTGTAGATGAATGGGGTATACCTGTAGTGTGTTTGATGTCCCATGCATTGAAAAATTCCTGTAGTTTCTGAGATTTGTAAGCAGGTCCATTATATGTTTTGATTTCTTGAGGAATACCTAGGGATGCAAATGCTTGTAAGAAGTGTTTGATTGTATCTTTGGTCTTTTCACCGTTGTGTGCTGAAGCAGAAATTGCTCCTGAGAATGTGTTTATAGATAAATGTATGTGTTTGAATTTTCCAAATGATTGGTATTGCGTTACATCTGTTTGCCATAATTGCAGACTGTTTAAAACTCGAGGGTTTACTCCAGTAGCTATGGCTGGTATGTCTAATTTTTGACAGTCTGGACATGCTTGTACAATTGATTTTGACTGACTTTGTGATAAATTGAATAATCTTATGAGGGCGGGTGCATTTTGATGAAAAAATGCATGACTTATCTGGGCCGGCTCAATCACATTTGGCAATGTGTTCTGTATGGGCATAGCTAAAAGGCCTGCCATTGCATTCCCCTCCGCCATGAAGCCTGGGAGTGCTGTGTGTGACCTAATGTGAGTGATGAAATAAGACCGCTGTCGGGAGGAAAGAAGAAACATTAACTTTTTAAGTAGTTTATATAACTGATCATTTGGAACTTCTTTTAGGAGAGATGCTTCTGCTCTCTCCACAACACCTGCAACATAAAAAGAGTGAGTAACAAGATTAAAAGGAAAGGTGAACTTGGAGAAAACATGCACAACAGTGCCAGCTCTACGATTTGAGGAGAGCCTTCTACTTTCCCTATATCTGATTCCCATTGTTTTGTGTCTGGATTTTCCCAAGTAATTACAGACTTCTGAGACTTCCCTGAACCATCTATTCAAAAAGTCTCCTTAGAGGTTTCTGAATCTATAGAAACGCCCTGGGAGCTGCTTCACTGGCTAGCTTGCTCCCTGGCAACTATATAAGGAAGGCTTGGTGGGTCTGAACCTCAGGCTGAAGCATGGTCGATGGCGTGGAAGAAAGAGTAGACTCTCGCTTGGGTTTCACCTGGCTTTATTCCACCTGGTTACCTCCCATGTACAGATGAACAGAGCAGAGAGGGCGAGCGGGCAAGAGGGCCAGAGCGAGAGAGCCAGAGCGAGAGTGCCGGCAGCCCCTCTGTCCTCAACTTAAGTACAGGGGGCGTACCTTGAGCAGGGAAGAACTTAGAACCAATCTCAGGGGAAGGGGGGGTGACCCAGAATGGGGGAACTTAATACAACAATGAAAGAAGGTGGTGCCAGGGTACCTTGTCAAATCCTAGGGCTTTTTCCCCAGAATCTTCCAGATCTTACAAGGTGATTGACACAAGGGAAACACAAGGGAAACACCATCAGGCGTTTGGGATGGGGGGTAGGAACAAACCATTACAAACATGTAACAAAATATACAAAACATTGGAAACACAAATCACGCACTGCAACATTTCCCTCTTTTCTTTTACTTAAAGTGGAGTGTCTTGTGGTTAACAAGAGGGCTTTCCAGTCTCGGAATACGAGACTGCATCCCACTCATGGTCGGTGGACCATTCTTCCATTGAAAAGGGAAAGGGCTGGTATCTTTCAGGAGGCAGGGTCCCATCTTCATCAGCCTCCATCGAGACAAACTCCTCCGGCTCCTCTTCATCTTCATGATCTGCAGTCATGGTGACTCCATTTATCACATGGGATGAAACAGCAATGAGAATTAACTTGTAAATCCACTTATGAACCATGCACTTAATGAAACAGAAGGCAATGGAAATTACAATTATAACAAACAAAATCAACAGTGCAGCTTTGACCCAGAATTCTGCCCAACCCGGGAGTCCCCAGTCCAGTAACAAGTCATTCAGCCAGTCTTCCAAATTCTTTTCAGCTTCACTGACCACATTTGAGATGTTTAGACAAATGTTCTCAGCTTCAAGAGAGAGGTTCACTTTTGGCAGCGTAGTAGCTTCTCTACCTGCTAATGTTTGGAAGCTGATGAGCAGAAACAGCTGCAGAATTCTGACAGCAATGGGGATCTCCATTTCTGGGCAGGATATGGTCTGGGACTGCAAAGAGAACTTAAAACAGGAAAATATTAGAAAGTCAGTCAGGAAGGAGTATGAAGACAGAGAATTTATTTCAAGAATTTTTTTGTTTTCCTTTTTTGTTTTTCTTTTTTCATGCACCAGGATGCGACTGAGACTTGTGACTCTTTCTGCCCAGACACTTTTGGAACGTAGGGCCTCACCCACTTTGCTGGAATCCATCTCAGCCCAGTGGGGGTAGAGACGCAGGAGTACCCTCGTCCCCACGTCACCAGTTTGTGAGGACCCTCTATTTGTCCAGTTTTGGAGTCTTTAATGAGGACTGGTGGTTTTTCTTTCAGTCAGTTGCTGGCTTTTTCCAAAGTGCCGAACGATTGCTGGGTTCAGCGTTTCGAATGAACAATTTAAAAAGTTCATGGTAAACAGAGCTTTGGCCAGTCGGATTGAAGGAGGTTCGATTTTCAAAACCTGTTGTTGCTGACTGAGGACCCTTTTTAGTTCTCGGTGGGTCCTCTCCACCACTGCTTGGCCTGTGGGGGAGTGTGGGATGCCTGTTTTATGCTCCACTCCCCATTGCTGCAAGAAGTCACGGAACTCCTTGGACTTGTATGCAGGCCCGTTATGTGTTTTCAAAGCTTTTGGGATACCCATAAATGAGAAAGCCTGGATTAAGTGTATTATGGCATTCCAGGATGTTTCTTTTGTGTGGGCAGAAGCAAAAAGTGCACCAGAAGAGGTGCATGCACGTACTTCTGTTTCCCGAACTGTGGGATGTGTGTGATGTCTGTTTGCCACACCTCGCAGCTGTTAAGGCCTCTGGAGTTGGCTCCTGCGTTCAGAGTGGGGAGTGCATGTTGATGGCAAGAGGGACAAGTGGCCACAATGGCCTTGGCCTGTTCCCGAGTGAGATTAAATCGGCGAACTAGGCCTGGGGCATTTTGATGGAAAAGCTGATGACTGATTTTCGCTTGCTCAAACACATTTGGCAATGGGGCCATTTCTGCAGGGACAGCAAGAGCATCAGCCCTTCTGTTTCCCTCAGCAATGAACCCTGGCAAATCTGTGTGTGACCTTGTATGCATTACATAAAAAGGTTGTTCTTGAAGGGAGACTAATTTTATAAGTTTTGAGAGCAGTTGGAAGAGGGCAGCGTTGGACACTTCCTGCAATACCGAATGCTCAGCTCTGGACACAACTCCTGCAACATATGCAGAATCGGTGACTAAACTGAATGGTTCAGAGAACCTTTCAAATGCTCTGATGACAGTGGCCAACCCAGCAACCTGAGGGGATCCTTCCACCTCAGCAACATCTGTCTCCCATTGCTGAGTTTGAGGGTCTTTCCAAGTCATAACTGACTTGTGGGACCGTCCGGACGTGTCAGTGAAAACTGTCAAAGCTTTTAAAGGCTTCCAGCTCTGAACACTTTTAAGTTTCAATGTGAATTGGGCTTCCAAATTAAAAATTTTGTGGGCAGGCCGATGAATTGAAATTTGTCCTGAGTATGAATCCAGAGCAAACTGCAGTGCCACATTGTCTTAAAGCAGGTGCTCCAACATTGTCTTTGTAATTTGGCCCGATTGTAGTTGAATTGGGATGCGAATGCATTCAAAATCACAGCCAGCTAATTCCCTGATCTGGGTCCTAGCTTTCCAAATCAGTTCAGCTACCAACTCCTGTGGCTGTGTCATCCTTTTGGACCTTTGGTGGCTCAGGAATACCCACTCTATTATTAAGAGAGGATCTTCCCTTTCCTGGTCCTTCTTTGAGGCGTTTCTGTCTTTTTTGTCCCACTGAAAAATCACCCCATGTAAATGTGGCAATCTCCCGAGAATGATAAACTGAAAGGGCAGGTCAGGATCGCATCTGTTGGCCTGCCTGGTTGACATGGTTACCTGGACCTTTTCCAGAGCTTTTTTCGCCTCCAGGGTGAGCATCCTAGGAGAACTCAGCTTCTCTCCCCATTTTAACAAATTGAAAAGAGGGGCTAGGTCTTCTGTGGTCAGACCCAGCCAAGGCCTCACCCAATTCAAAGCTCCACACAGCTGATGGGCATCTGCAAGGGTTTCAATTTTGGTTTTAATTGCCAATTTCTGTGGTTTAATTACCAATTTCCAAGCCCAGATACTTCCAAGGTGGTGTTGTAAATAACCTCTGTGTATTAATTTGTGCCTGAGAAATAAAGGATTTACAGGCAGGAAAAGAGACATTTGTTGAGAAGCCTCAGGAGAGGGGGGCAGAACGGGGGAAGATTTGGAGCCATCAGCACATGAATGAATGTGGCTCGGCTGGAAATAAACTAAGCTGGCATGCTTGATGGCCGAAACATCTGCCCAGAGACGGAATTGAATCTGCAATGGACACCCCCCTCTGTTTCGTCTGAAAACCCACTCAGAAATTGAATATGGTCTACAACGGACGCTCAGACATCTTTGTGTTTTCTCCTAAAAGCCCACTCGGAAAAATAAGAATCCCAAAAGGGGGGCGATGAATACCAACACCCAAACAACTGGACAAAGGAAAACCCTGCCCCAGGGAAAATAAAAAGTATAAAAACTGGACCTCGAGTGGTGGGATTTTGGGGCGAACGAAGGGGAGACACGGTGTGATAGAGGCCTGTATCACGCTTCACCCCCATTTGATCGAATTTATCTTTATTGTGGCTGTGGTTTTTATTTGTTTCCATACTCGCTGTAACCTGAAAATAAATTTTATTTTTTATTATTACAAATTGGCTCACCGTATTTATAACAGTGGCATCCGTTGAATTTTTGACTCCTGCAACTCAAATCCTGCAGCAATCAGTCCATCGACTGTTAAGTCAAGCGCATGGGTCAGCAGGTCTTTACTGGGGGCACAGACAAGCACATCATCCATAGAATGATGGATGATGGCTTTTTGTGCTGCTGCACGGACATGGGACAGCAAGGAAGAGACATACCACTGGCAAATCGCTGGCGAGTTTCGCATTCCCTGGGGTAGAAATTTCCACTGATACCTCTTCCTCGGGGCTTCTCAGTTTAAAGTGGGCACCAAGAATGCAAAACATGGAGCATCGTCAGGGTGTAGAGGAATTTGGAAAAAACAATCTTTAATGTCAATGACAGCCAGATTCCAATCTCGAGGGAGCATTGTCGGGGAGCGCATCCCAGGCTGGAGAGAACCCATTTCTTCAATGATATTATTAATTTTGCGAAGGTCTTGTAAAAGCCTCCATCTGGTTTTGTCAGATTTTTGGATCACAAACACCGGGGAATTCCACGGGGAGGTGATTTCCTCGATGTGGCCTTTTTCCAATTGCTCTTTTACAAGGTTATTCAGCGCCTCTAATTTTTGTTTTGAAAGCGGCTGCTGTTCCACCCAAACAGGCTCATCTGTTTTCCAATTCAGATTTTGGGGGGGATGCTGCTCAGTGACGCTACTTGAAAATTTTGTGAAGGATCAGGAATGTTCATGGTGAACCCCCATTGGGCTATTAGGTCTCTCCCCAGCAAGGGTTCATTGTAATCTAAAATGAAAGGGTGGAGATTAGCCAATTGCCCCTTCGGTCCTTCAATTTGTACTACATTTTTGGATTGTTTGTCCAATTGAAGGCCCCCTATACCTTGAACGTGTCCACCCACGCTTTGCAAAGGCCAATGTGATGGCCAGTCTTTCTCAGGCACAATTGTAATGTCTGCCCCCGTGTAATAGACCGCTTTGATGGACGCAGTTTCCCCACCCATTGTTAGTTTGCATTCTTCCTTGGGCTTATCTTTCCTTATTACCACAACAGCATTTACTGTTTTATTGTTTTCTCTTGTAGAGGGATAAAAGGTAGGGATTAACTGGGCAATTATTTGCCCTTTGGGAAGAAACACAGGTGGGTTTGTGCAGTGCAACCAGACATCCAGGCGCTCAGGATTAGATGACAATCGCGCAGGAGCAACCTCGATGTCTAGCGGGGTGTACTTACAATCCCCAATGACCACAAAGTCCCTGTCAATTTCTGACCAGGTTCCTTTCTCTGAGCTAACAGAGACAAAGTACCAGTCGGTGTCACTTAGAAGCAGTGGCTCGGTTAGGCTTAGTCTGAAAGGCTCATACAATGAGGTAGTTGTTAAAATTGGCTTTATCAGGTCTCATGGAACACTCAAATCTGGCTCTGTGCTTTCAGAAGAAACTGGAATTAAGTCCTGCTTACACAATGGGACAATGGTGTTATTATCATTTTCATTTTCTCTCAGTTCATCTTTCCCCCCTTTCTCCTGGGCCACCCACTTTTTATCTTCACGCTGGGTGGGACCACGCTCTACCTTTAGTTTTTTTGAGGGGCTTTTAAGGGTTTGTCTCCCTTTCCACCCTCTCCTCCTCCCTTTTCTTTGAATTTGTCAAATTCTTTTTTCACTGGACAACTTTGGCACCAATGTCCTGTTTTCCCACACAACACGCATGGTCGATCAGAATTGGGTTTAAAGGGGCGCCTTTTTTGGGCTGAGGAGTGGGTAGCAGGTAAGGTGTCTGACCTTTCAGTGTCTGCAACAGCAACAGATTTGATATTAGTTCTTGTCCTTTGGTGATTTGTTGACAGGTTCATCCAAGGCACTTTTTCCTCACAGACCTTTAACATGTCTTGAAGTGTCGGCCAGAGGCTCATGAGTAAGGTCAGAATTGCTTTTCGACATTAGTCATTAGACTGTGAGAGAGCCATTTGCTCTACTAGCTTCCTTTTTAAGTCTGGCTGTGGGGCTTCTACTTCAATAGCCTTGGATAACTTATTAATGAATTGTACAAATGGTTCATCAATGCCTTGGTAGATACTGTCATAACGTGGAAAAGGACCATGAGGTTGAATGCGGAAAAATGCCTGAATTGCTGCATCTTTAATTTTGCCTAAAACTGTCCTGGGTTGATGGTGCCTTCTATCCCAATTATCCCAATCGTGTGGCTTTGTCCTTCCTGTTTGTTATGTCTACCAGCTGCCCCCCCTCGGGGGGGGGGGCAGGGCTAACTGGCTTCTGGTTTTTTGGGGGCTAACGCTTGCTGCTGCTTGCCGCTTGCCGACGCTAGCCCCCTGCCGCCGCTAGCCTCTGGCTGCTTCCGTTTTTCTCNCGCAGTTTTGCGCAGCAGCTGAGCGCTTGCCGGTCCTCCCGTGCTTCTCCCAGGGGGAGAACGACCCCTGTTCGCGGCTCTCGGAGAGGCGCCGGCACCACTCCGGGCTGGAAATGGGGCTCCCCCACCCACGGCACAGGGACACAGACCCTCTCCGCTCCTCAAAAGAGACTGAAGTTCGGCTTTCCTTGCAGGACCCCCCCCCCCCCTTGTAGGAGACCGAGGAGTGCCTGCCTCGCTCATGCGGGGACAGAGACGAATCCCTGTGTCAGAGGGGCAAAGAGGGGTTGGGGAGCGGTTTCGGGAGATGGAAAGGCGTTCCAGCTCCAGTGCCTGGCTGATGTTATGAGCCGCTGCTCTGCCACCGGCGCTGCTCTCTGGAGCTGTGCCGCCACTAATAAAACGAACACAGTGTTTCACAGCTGTGGACATGGGGAAAGGGGTCTGCTCTGCCTGGCCACGGCTAGAACAGTTTTCTTGGGCCGGACGGCCAATCCTGTGGGAGGGAGAGGGGTGCTGTGCTCGTGAAAAGTCGGGGCAAGTCGGTAGCAAGTTTTTCCCTACACTCCTGGCGACGTGCTTGTTGCGAACCGCATAGGTACATACGGAATGCTTCGACTCTGCTTTTTGCATAACAACAGCTTCAGGGGAAGAGGGGGCAGGGCAGGGGGAACGAAGGACCCAAATAAACGATCTTTTAATAGGCTGCTCATTTTTCCCTTTCTTTTCGCTTGCCAAAGCAGCCCTTATCTGATGAGACCAAGAGGCATGCTTTGCAGCTTTTAAATTCCCTCCGCGGGATAGACTGGTAAAGGTATCACACACAACATCCCAAAAACATGCAGTTCCACACAACTCTGCGGTGGTATTAGGGAAATAAATGAACAGCAACTTAACAAATCTCTTCAAGTCTTTCTCAGAATATTTAACTTTTGCTGCTGTTAATTCAGAGCAAATTCTTAGAAAGACACTCTTTTTGGTAGCAGAAACACCCATGCTTATAATCTGTTACACTGGAACACATACACCACGAAAAGCAGAAAAAGGTTCCTTCAGCAACACGCACCCTCGACCATGTGGAGAACAAAGAGAAAAGCATGTGGATCCCCGTAACCAGCCCCGTTCGGTCACGTGGTCGTGAAAACAAATAAAAAAGGACAGAAAAAGTTTTCACATACAGATTTTCCAAAAAGAAACGCAGTTAGTGTATCTTTACGATTGCGCAATCGATTTCCCAAATCCCTTACCATCCAGGGAAGAGGGCCCTAGGCATAAAGCCTTGTTCCAATAGGAACCCAAAGTTGCCCCAAAAGAGTAACTTACTGTCCAGTGAGGAGAAGGACCCTCTCTGGGTGCTGGGAGGGCCGCCCTTCCTCCGCTGATGGTGGTTTTTCAGCGGTGCAAAACGTGCCAAAGAGTCATTGTCCTGAACCCGCAGCTAGGGTTTCGAGGTACTTCAATCCCATTGGTCCCCTTGCCACATGGTGGCAGCTTTGCTCTCACGTTTCTTCGGCACACCCTGGAACCTCATGCTCCTGGTGGGTGCTTGCGTCGCCGAGATTCAACCCTCCCGTGAGGGTTCTAAATTGCTCCACAGTTGAGTGCCATTGTAGAAATTTGCTGGGGGAGCTGCTTAACTGGCTAGCTTGCTCCCTGGCTTCTACAGAGAGAGGCTGGGTGGGCCTGAACCTCAGGCTGAAGCGTGATCGACGGCATAGAAGAAAGAGTGGACTCTCGCTTGGTTTTAGATGGTTTTATTCTTCCAGGATACCTCCCATGTGCAGATGGTCAGTGCAGGGAGGCAGAGACTCCCGGAGCCCAAGCAAAAAGCCAGAACCCCAGAGCGAGAGTGACCGGCAGCCCCCTCTCCTCACCTTAAGTACAGGGGGACGTACACTGAGCAGGAGAGAACTTGGAGCCAATCCCAGGGAGGGGGGGATGATCCAGTAAGGAGAACTTAGCAAGACAATGGAAGAAGGTGGCACCACGGTACCTGGTCAAATCCTAGGGCTTTTTCCCCAGAATCTTCTAGCTCTTACAAGGTGATTGACACAAGGGAAACACAAGGGAAACACTATCAGGGGTTTGGGATAGGGGGTAGGGACAAACCATTGCAAACATGTAAGAAAACTTACAAAACATTGGAAAACCCAAATCACGCACCGCAACAGTTATCAACAGATCATTTGGACTAGACTCACCTGTACAGATGGCCATATCAAACACCATCAATTCCAGGGGAAATGCATTTAAAGGGAGAAACAGATTTAAATCTATACTTGGTTTCTTAATGACAAAGTCTTGCTGGACTCTGTTCTTTTATAACCCTATTGGGACCTGTTGCTTTGGATGCATCTGTTCATCTACACCAACCTGTGGATTTTGTATATGTAAAGACTGTCCTGGTTTAGGGCAAATTTGGGAGGAAACCTCCAAATGGGGGTTCCTCAGGAGAGAAAAACCTAAATGGCCCCTCCCCCAGTTGGTCCGGGGAAAGAACTTCCTCAGAGAAAAGTGGAAAAAACTATTTATTTAACAAACAAGCTGCCCACAAGCATAGGAATGAATAATATGAAACAATAAAACCTCTCGCTGGTCTGAAAAGAGATGGCAAAACTGAGGGAAGTCCTTGCCGTGTGTTAGCTCAGCTCTCTCAGTCTCTGATCAGTCTGGGTCCCCTTCGGCGCTGGAAAATCCTCAGACCCAGGCCCGGGGTGGGCCACAGGTGCAGTTCCTGGTGCTCCCCTGGGT
>VZDJ01000377.1:71570-151321 GCA_008694505.1 Cyanoderma ruficeps
GGTTGTAGCTTTGACCCTGTCAGGGCTTTCCAAAATTGTTGTTTTTTTGTTTGCTGGTTTGGTGGGGTGGTTTTGTTTTTTTCTCTTCTACCACATTTGTATTCTTATATTCTTAGTAAAAAGCTGTTATTCCTACTCTGAAATCTTTGCCTGAGAGCCGTTAATTGCAAAATTAGAATTTGGCGGGGGGTGAGGGGTTTACATCCTCTATTCTAAGGGGAACCCCAGTTTCCCTGGCCGATACCTGTCTTTCTAAACCAAGACAGTAACCCAAAATCTTGATGTATTCTATATCTAGCTATCTGTGCCCAAAATTGTTACTGTGTCTTTAAGACCCTGCAGCCAGGAAACAGGGGCAGGGTGGTACTGCAGACAGTTTTAAAGTCTCTTCTGGCAGGCAGCTCACTCTCTTTAGCCAAGTGATTTTTGCCTTGCTGGCTTCTTGTTCTTTGCTTGGGCAGAGGCATTTTTCCCCCTTTTTGGGTTCTCTTTTGGGTTTCTTATCATCTTGGAGAAACTGCCTTGGGGTGAATTCCAAAGATGCCTGTCTGTCACCACCACACTGAGTGGAGCAGCCCCCGCTCCAGCAAAGCTCCAATTCGCCAACAGCGCCCAGCTGAGGAGAATGACTATGGAGTCACCCCAGCCCAGCCATCTTGCCTTGCCTGTCTCCTGCCACGCGGAGGGTGAAATCCTTCCATGGGTTTCTAGCCCTTGATCTGGACAATACCAGTGTAGTGGCTTTGGTTCACCAATCTGAGATTTACTGGCCAATGCACCAAATAATGTGGTGAGTTGAGTGCTGCCCAAATGCCAGAGTACCCACTAGAATTACTCATTTTCTGTTGCGAGATAAGAATTAACAGGAGAGAAAAGCAGGGTCAAACTTTAAAGGGTATAAAGAAAGCTTTATTAACAGAACTAAGAAAAAATAAAACAAAAAATAATAAGAATCAGAATAAAACCTTCAGAACACTACTCCCCTCCAACTCCTCTTTCCTTTCCCAATGACAATGTACAGAGACAAAACTTGGTATTTTCAGTCAGTTTACCACCTCTAAAATAGCCTTTCTTCAGTTTACTTATGGAGAGGAGTTTCTCTTGCCATGTCATGGAGACTTTGCCACAAGAAAACAATTCTCTCGTGGTTTCAATTTCCACAAATAGCAGCTGCCAGGACATCTGCATTCGTGAAGTCCTTCCCATCTTTCACAGCCTTCCCACAGCTACTTTCATGGGCCATGTCAACTCATAGGGTACTATTTTAAGGATGAGCTGTTCAAAAGCAAAAGTTCTCTTCATCTATTTCTGAGATCATCTTCATCTCTGGGAAGAGAGGTCTTCTTCTTTCCCTGGGGGCAAAGGGTCTTCATCACTCTCTCTCTGTTCAAGCTTCTCATGGGATCACAGCTATTTCAACATTTACTTGCTTCATCACGAATGCCTTTGCTCATGTCTACAATTTGAACACTCCATCCCCCATGCTTTTTCATGAATTAAAGGGATATTCTAGTGTATCACAGTCCATCATCATGGCCTTACAAAAGAATTTCAGCCTAAGACTACGGCATCTCCCCATTCTCCTTCCATCTGAGACTTGACTCCTTTTTTACTGACCTTGGTGTCTTCATGTTGTTTCTCTGTGTCTTCATTCTGTCCTTTTCTCTCACTCGAGAGAGGATTGAAGATCTGCAAGTCTCATTTGTGCAGTGAAAGAGTTAATATCTCATCCAGGGCCTGCGGATGGTCATGATGGTTTCTGCCAGGCAGTGGCTGAAGCAGTCACGGTGATGGATTTCAGGCCATGCTGGGGCTGTGACAGGATCTCAGGGGGCCCAGCCAGAATGGCAGTGGCCACTCTGGCCACATAGCTGGTCTCCGGCCCCTGCTTCATTCAATTTCAGCTTCAGTCTGATGGTTTCCCCTCTCCCTGCTTGGCAGTTTCTGGTGAAACTCAGCAGCGGCCACGGGCTGGTCTGGCCATGCTGGGGGGGGGGAGGGAGGCAGCCCGGCCAGTGCTGCAGCACCCCACTGGTACCCTGTTACCTGTTCAAGATCTGGAAGAGAGCTTTTCCTGGGCTTGCCAGTCTTTAAAATGTGAATCTCACAGAGGCGGATCTAGCTTCTTAATGGTTTAATAGGTTATCCATTCTCAGAGCTGGCCAGCTATTGGTTTTGCTAGGCACAGAGGAAGCTCTTAGCAGCTTCTCTCAGAAAAATCATTTCCATGGGTGGCTTCTTCCCTCCTCACCAAATGTCAATTAATGCAAAACCAGAACAACCAGTCAGAGCTCCAGCTGTTGAGGAGATAAGCAGAGCAGAGTGGAGCGGTGGGGGAAGGCTGACACCATCTTTCCCTTTGTCCTTTGAACTATACACAGGGCTGAGGAGCGCTATCTTGGGGGAGCATCCCCAGCATTTTGTGTCTCTGTTCTGGATGAAAGGAATGAGAGGGATGTATCTTTACAAACTGTGGGCCTCCTGGTAGATAAAGCCAGATACTAGTAGGTGAAAGAAGCAATGAGTGGAACCATAAATGCCATAGGAATTCCACTAATTGACACAGACTGTTACTCACTAAAGACTGCTAAATCTCTGAATTTAGGGAAAAAGAACAGAGACACAAGGAAAAAGAAGGGAGGGGAAGATACACATTAGAAGGGAATCTGTATTAGGCATTTCAGGAAGTCTGTACTTCTCAAGTACCTCAGCCAATGGGGAAAGAGAGGGAAATGCAGCTGGGAAGTTAGGATAAAAAGGAGGCTGAGTCTCCTAAATATTTGAGAGACCCCAGGTGAAATGCCCCATGGCCTCTCCCTTTATTTGAATAAAGTTACAGGACTCCTCTGTCTCCTTTTTGGACATACAGCTCTGGTGTTTGTGGATTAATTTTCCTGACAATTTGGGAGCTCTTGTCCCGGATATTTCCACAGTCCAGGGGCGGCGGGCAGCGAGCAGAGCTGAAGGCATGCCTCACCCAGTTTCGGTGACCAGCTCCCCTTGGTGGCAGCCAGCACCAGGAGATTGATTGGGTTCCTGAAACTGTCCAGGAGACAGATGAGTGGCAGACCAGGGGGGTCCATGAAGTGTCCACAAAGAAGGACCACTGAAAATCTCACTGGTGAGTAAAATGGGATCTTTGAGGAGTAAACCTGGGAGGGCAACCATGGAGGGTAGTGTAAGAAACAAGGCTCACTCTAATTTTTTAAAAGTTTAATAAAGGATAAAAGGGACAGTATCCAGCACTGGGGTGCTTGGCAAACTGCCAGAGGCACACTAGTTAGCTATAACAACTTATATACTTTTTCATTGCATTGATCCAATGCATATTTATGAAGATTATACATATTCAAACATCCTAGTGAGTTCTTTTACATGTTCCGGGAATTCTTTAGCTTTGTTCGAACCCTTGACCCATCTTGCAATAGTGTAGATTTGATTTTTGGGAGTTGTGTATGTAATTTCCTCACAACGTGTATGCCATTTCCTCACAACGACAAATGGGGATTATTGGTAGCCGCAGGGTCAGTGGCAGGAGTCTTTTTAACATCCTTTTTTTTTGATGTTATCTGTGTGGTTCCTTCAACGTTATCTAATCATACAGACAGTTTTAGCTATTTCCACAAACTTATCAAGGTTATTTTCACTATTGTCGGTTAGTTAAAGGTAAAAGCATCCTGCAAAAGGTAACATTCCATAATGTCTATTTTAATATTTTGCAAAAGCCTAAACTTCAATATATGTTTATCACACTAACACATAGATAAGATACACATGGCCAGGGTATTAGCCACAAAAGCTGACAAATTATATCAAGAACAGTTATATCAAGAACAGTTAAAAAGTGATTACAAACTGTACTACATCACATTTGTTGTTAATAATAACTTGCAAACACTGATACATAACAGCAAAAGCAAATAATCTGCATAGTTATTTATAACAGCAGCACAGGTATACCCAAGAGGGCACCCATGGAGGGTTGCAAAGGTAAAGCTGGGAAGGGGCCCCAGCAAAAGGGATGACAATCCCAAAATATCTTCAAAGAATCCCTGGAAGAATGTTGAATTGGTTTACATATTCTCCCAGAGGTAATTAAGGACATAGATGCCCAAAGGGGGCAATAAGGGGTAGGAATGAACCCCCACACCTGAGCAGGTGTTTCCAAATAAGGAAAAGGGGTTTCAGTTACACCCCCAACTTTTAAGGAGAAGCACCAGAACTTTGTTTCTCTACCGTGGTTGGCTCAGTGCCAGGATAGGAGCACCTACTGGGCTTTGGAAATGTTTCTCATAGCCTGTAGCTGTTTCTATTGGCAATGTGCCAAAAGAACCCTCCTTGATCATTCTGTAGCTAAGAAGGAGCACAGAGGGACTCAGGTGCTTTTTGGGGTGTCTTAGCCAGTGCTGGAAGTTTCTCTGCACTGTGCCCAGCTTTTGTTTTGTTTCTGTATCATTTGTTATTTCCTCATTTATTAAAACCTTTGCTTTTCAAAACATTCCTGACGAGCCATCTCACAAATATTATTAAGCCCTTCTGAGCAGTGCTGGACACCCTCAGAGTGTATTGAACCCTCGTAGAGCTAAAAAACATCTGGCTTGACGAGAACTTCAATAATAAGGTAAAGTTGAGAAGGGGTCTTAACAATCCATTCCCGAGGGGGCAATAAGGAGAGTGGAGAAGGCATCTTGACAACAGGAGATGGACAAATAGTGTTGATATGTTGAAAAAAGATTAGGTGAAGGGGAATGTAGAGAGAAATGGTTGAGGCGAGGAGCGGCAGGACTGGGCATGGAAGTGCAGGACCGGGAGCACAGGCTGGGGGCCTATGGTAGCTGTGGGGCAGCCGGGGCTCAGCTCTGGGCAGTGCCTGACCCTGTCACCCCTGGGCAGTGGTGGCAGTGGCTGCCAGCGCCCATAAGGCTGTGGGATGCCCCAGCTGCCTGTGGTGCTGCTGGTCATGCCCGCCAGGAGAGTTGGGGGAGGACCCTGCGGCAGGACAGAGATGGGCTTTGGTATACAGTGTGTGATAAAGAGAGTGAGCATGAAGAAGACCTATCTGAGAAATGCAGATTGTACATGGAAGGATTAGGATTTTCTTTTAAGAGTTTTGTTTGGTTCACTGGAAAAATTAATGGTTTTGAGCTGTGAGAAAATGAGGCTCCACAGGCTGTAGCAGAGGTGGGGGCTAGAGGAAGAACAGAATAAGTCCCTGGATGAACTGGTTAGAAAGATACAGCAAGTGTATGTAAAAAGGGATGAAGAAAAGGTGAAAGCAAAGGCAAAGAGTTTTTACCGCCCCAGAGTGTTATAGATGAGTAATGAGATGGTTGGATCTCACAATTAGGGGATAAATATTATGTGTATGTTAGAAGAAGTTTTGTAGATGTATAGTTAGTTATGCCATTGTGATATGTCCTCCCATAGTCCTTTCCCCTCCCCCTTGTATTGTTGTCATGGGATGGCCTTGGTAGTTAGGGCATTTGGGGAGGGCTGGCTTGTTACTAGGGGGCACAGCATGGCAACACCTGACCTCCAATCAAATTGCAAGAAAGTGATCTCCACCAATGGACGGCGAAGAGAAGTTGAGTGACAGGCCTTGGGAGGGGCCAAGGTTGGTTGATGTAACACCAGGAGTATAAAAGGCCCTGCGGCCATTTTGTAGATGAGCATGTGGCTGCTAGTCACAGACTCCTAGCGCTGCTCTTTCTCCTTATTCAGTCTTTTGTTGTATTTTGTTAAAGTTTAATAAACCTTTTAAATTTTAAAAGTGAGCGTCGTTTCTCACAAGAGGGATAAACCTCAGGACCCAAGGGGTGTAGCAATGTATTTGGATAACTTAGGCCATTCCCTGTACCAGCCAAACTGCTTGTAGATAAGAAGACACCTGCAGTCTTGTTTTTCAGAGTTCTCAAGAATTCGTCAAGGCTACTGGAACAGCAACAGGTCTAAAAATAATGAGGAAGATCCTGGGAAACTGTCTTCAAGAAATGCACGTGGTGATGGACACTTGACCAATTAGGTGGCCTGAAGGATGTGTGCCTGTCTGATGGACAAATGACTTAGTCAATCGAGAGACACCTGTACGCGTGGACAGTAGTGCTGGAAACTATAACTGTGGGTTAATGTAAACAATAAAGTGGCTTCTGTTGGAATCATATTGATTCGTTTATTTCAGTGGCCCATTTCCCCCCTGCAAAGGGGTGCCCCAGGATAGAAGGGACAGGGTCGGCCACAAGGAAGTGGCAGAGGCATTCCCTCCTCAGCAGGGGAGAGCCAACCCAAACAGAGGTTGGGAAGGAATCAGTGTGCTATCTGCAGGGCAGAGGGACACTGGAAGCGGGAATGTCTGCAGAGACAACTGGACCCTCAGGAGGAGGAAGTCCAGAGGATAATGGAGATGGATTGTTAGGGGTATCAGGGGCTCCCATTATACCAGGGACCCACCACATTGGAGTCCTTGCTAACTTTTAAGGTGGGTCCAGATCGAGAGAAGATATGTTTACTAATAGACACAGGGGCCTTTCAATCCACTTTGAATTTTATCCCTAAGGGGGGAAAATTGTCAAAAAGATCTTTGATTATTCAAGGAGTGGAAAGGATGAGCAGGTGCATTTTATTCAACCACTGTTAGTAGATGTGTGGGATAGGTTTGAAACGCATGAATTCCTGTTTGTTCCTAATTGTGATTGTAATTTACTGGGAAGGGATTTGATGGCTAAAGTGGGAATGAAAATTAGTATTGTAAACAATGATACAGAGGCTAATACTGTGGTTACTTTGTGTAAAATGTCTGAGAAGACTTATGCTGAAATAAACCCAGAAGTGTGGGCAGCTCCAGGGAAGATGGTAAAGCAACAATTGACATGGACAGTCCTCCTGCAGGGATATAAGGAGTCACCAGTTTTGTTTGGGCAAGGCTTGCAGAAAATATTAAGACACTTTACCCTCAGGAGTCAGGTTGTTGCAATATGTGGATGATGCGCTTTTATCAGGGGAACAAGAAAAGGTGGTTGAAGAGGCTATCGTGAAGCTGCTTAATTTTCTTGCTAAAAAGGGACTTGGAGTGTCTGAAAAGAAGGCACAGTTGGTAGAGAAAAAGGTTACATATTTTGGGCCACATTTTGACTAGAGGGTTACAGTGTATTGATCCAGAAAGAATACAAGGGATTTTGCAAGTACCATTACCCCAGACAAAAAATGAGTTACGACAGTTTTTAGGGTTGGCGGGGTACTGCAGAGTTTGGATTGAGGATTTTTCTGTTTTAGCCAGACCTTTATATGACTTTTTTAACCCAAGACAGTCCTAATGTTGTGGTATGGACACCAGAAAGAGAGCAAAAGCTTTAGAAAATTAAAAGACAAAATGATTAATGTCCCAGTCTTAGCTCTGCCAGACTCAGAAGAGGAATTTGAGTTATATGTGGATGTTAAGCAGGGCCATGCTAAAGGAATTTGGGTACAAGAGCAAGGGGGGACACAGTGGCCTGTTACTTATTTTTCCAAGCTGTTAGACCCAGTGGCCAAAGGCTGGCCTCATTGTCTGCAGAACTGTGCAGCCACAGCCTTAATGGTAACGGAGGCCCAAAAACTGACAATGGGAGGATATCTGATGTTAAAGTTTCACAAGTTAAAGCTTTGTTAACTGTAAGAGCCTCTAACTGACTGACCAGCACTCAGCTATTACAGTATGAATCTTATTTAATGGAACCAGGAGGATTTAGAATTTAAAAGTGGGGAAGGGTTTAACCCAGCCTCTGTGAATGGCCCTGAAGAGGGGTGCCAAGAAGAAACCCATGACTGCATTCAAGTGATAGATCTCCAGACCCGGGCTAGGGAAGATTTACAAGACGTTCCCTGGCCTGAGGGAGAAAATGTGTTTATTGATGGGTCTTCAAGGGTGGTAGAATGGAAGGGATTTACAGGATAGGCTATCATTAATGGAAGGGAGTTAAAGGAAGGGGGGAGGTTGCCACCCACATGGTCAGCTCAGACAGCGAAGCTGTATGTGTTTGGGAGAGCCTGTGAATTATATCCGGACAAGATAGTGAATATTTTTACCGATTCTAAATATGCATATGGGGTGATACATGCATTTGGGAAATTATGGGAAGAAAGAGGTTTATTAACCTGCAGGGGAAAAACATTAGCTCATGAGAGCCTAATTTCTCACCTATTGGAGGTGGTGAATTCATCAAAAGGGCTGGCAATAATACACGTTAGGGGACTCCAGGCAGGGTGCTGAGAGGAAGCAATAGGTGACCGACTGGCTGATAAAGAAGCTTGGAAAGCTGCATTGTTGCCAAAAGTCTCTAAGATCCTCCCCTTGTTGCCAGTAACCCTACCACTGTGGTGGCTGACAGTAGGCCTGTATAGGCCTTACAGTCTGAATCCCGATTTATTCCGACATAGCCGTGAGAAAGCTAACAGGTCTTCATGAAAACAGGAGCCTGCAACGGCGAATAACAACTTGATTCCCAGCAAAAGAATTCTACAAATTGACTTTTTTCTTGCACCTGTTTCAACAGTCCCAACCATCTCAGCAAAGAATGAAAACAACATCTCGCAAACAATCCTTTCTTGCATGTAGAAACCTTGTCCAAGGCTGACCAATTACCACGGGGTGACAGCTTGTTACCGACCAATAGGGGATAGATATGGGAGGGTTTATAAAACTCTATATAAAGGGATGTATACAATAAAGTTTAGCTTTTTTCACTCCTTGAAAGTGTGTCTCATCTCTCTGAAACAAGGTCAACAGTGACACATCACTGCTAGAGAAATTGTCTTTTCCACCAGAGGAGCTTGAGATAATTAAAAAGAGTGGGGGAGAGGAAAGAGGGGATCATTGGTTTACACGAAGTATTAAACAGTGGATACCAAAAGCTCTGGCCTTAAAGATATTAAAACAACTTCATGAAAGGAGTCATTGGGGCTCTCAGGAACTGGCAGAAGTCTTCCTCAAAATATATGTTACTGTGAGTCTTTTTACTTTGGCAAAGCGAGCTATTGAGGGTTGTTTGATTTATGCTAATACCAGTAACAGGGTTACAAAGAAAACTGCCGGGGGAGGGAGGCCTTGAGCTGTACATATTATCTCCCTTTGAATTGACGTTTGGAATTCCTTACCCTTGTAATTCTCAACCTAGTGGCGAGGTGGAAATAAGTGATGTATATTTAAAACAAAATGTGGCCATAATACTGTCTCTTGTGAAATCTCGCCAACAGGAAGCTCAGCTGGCACAGACCCTGCCTTTGGAGATTGGGTCCTAGTTAAGGAGTGGAAAGGAGCACCATTGGTGACAGTGATGTGGACTGTTCCAAGTGTTACTGACCACAGAAACAGCTGTCAAGACAGCTGAACGCAGGTGTACCCATCACACTTGAGTCAAGGTCTGAAGCCCCAGAGATTTGGATATCTCAGCTGGAGGAGAAGGACGGGAGGCTATGACTGACACTGCAGGTGTGGACCAGAGCAGCAGCCAGGGCATCAGCATTGGGGGAAGCCTCATGTGCCTACCCACAGACTGTCTGCTGAAATAGTCTGGATGGGCATCCCTCCTTTAGAATCTCATAATTGGGATCTAATCCTTACTGTCATTGTTTCTTTATGTTAAGTGGTTTTTGTGCCTTCACTCATCACAGGTAGTGTGGAAGACAATGTGAAAATTAGATTAGGAGATTAGATTACACCATTAGAATGTTTTTCTTAATAATCTTACCTTTATATTGTCAGTTAGGTTTGGGCCAGAGATGGGAGAATCATTTTTTTAGTCCTAGGAGAAGTAGTAGCAAAAGCTTTTAACCTTAGCAATTGCTGGATCTGTGGAAGGCTAGGAAGATCTGACAACTGGCCATGGGTGGTCAACATGCCACAAGTTACCTCCAAACTGGTCAGGGATGTGTTATATAATGTGTCTTGGTTTGCAATATGTAACCAAAAATGTGTATTCTATTTCCATCTGTTGAAAGTGGTTGGGGAGGTGTTTTCTTTATCTCTTGTACAACCCATTCCTCATCACTGGGGGGAGAGAGGGCGGGTGTCTTCTGTTAATGGGCCAGCTGTTAAAACCAGGTGGAACAATGTTCCTTATCTCTTCCACGATCCATCCTCCCTCCAGGGGGATATCTTCTGGTAAAGGGCCATTAAGGCTCAGCACATGACTGAAAACATTACATCATTCCCTTGTGAGATGCTCCACCCAGTGAGAAGAGCCAAACCGTTCCTACCTAGATAAAAACTGAGACCCAGGAATACCAGGTAGCCAATTTTCCACTTGATTCCAGAGGAAGATCAGACCCATCTCACCACCACTGGACCCTTTTCTACAGGATCATCTCTACTCCAACAGAACCACATCTATTACTCCAGGAGGATTTCTTTGGACTGCTTCCAACACCCGGACCAACAGGGTGTCAGGTCATATCTCTGACTCTCTGGGGGTTTTCTAGGATTTTTGTTTGTTCGCTTGCTTGTTTTTTTGTACTACTAAATTTGTATTTTTGATATTCCTAGTAAAAACCTGTTATTTCTATTCCCATATCTTTGCCTGAAAGCCCCTAATTGCAAAATTATAATAATTTGGAGGGAGGGGTTTGCATTCTTCATTCAATGGGGAGCTCTGGCTTTCCCTGGCAGATACCTGTCTTTCCAAACCAAGACATAACGTATATTAGACCGTTGCTCTTTCTGCTACCACAACTTCAGGGAAATCAGTTAGGAATCAAGGTATATGATGATCTAATCAGAGAAAAGTGGTCAATTGATACATCCCTGGCTGGAGGGAGAACCCAAAATGGGGAAAAGATGAATGGCCACCTGAGCTAATCATACAACACTACAGAGCAGCCACTTGGAATTTTAATGAATTAATATCAGGTGCCAGAGAACCCATTTATAATTTAAATCAGATAATTACGTTACAAGCTGTCTTTGAAATAATAACCAAGCAGACAGCTACAGCTCTTGACCTTCTTGCTGACCAATCCACTCAGATGAGGAATGCAATATTTCAACATTGGATTGTATTAGATTATCTATTAGCAGAAGAAGGGGAAGTGTGTGGAAAATTAAATGACTTAAACTGCTGTTTGCAAATAGATGACAATGGAAAAGTGATGAAAAAAATAACAAAGGGAATAAGAAAGTTAGCTCATGTACCAGTCGAAATGTGGAAAGGATGGGAATGGGACATGTTTTCATGGTTACCTGGTGGACTATGGGTTAAATTAATGCTTTTTTTTCCTCTTATGTGCTGTAGCAACTCTAATCTTTTTACCATATTTGATCCCTTGCTTAGTGCGACTTATTCAGCATGTGATCAAGGGGATGCAGGTAGTACCTAGGCCTACTAATCCAGAAATGACTACAAAAAGACAGAAAATGGTTTCACTGCAAATAATTGCAAAACCAAAAAGAACCCAAAACCAGAAAGTTAAGTCAATGATAACTAAGGCTTATAAAGACAATTATTGAGAAAATAAGAGGAGGCATTGAAAGGAATGAGAAGGAGGTGTGTTTACAAAGAAACTGTAGCCCTGATGGTAGATAAGGCCAGATATGGCGAGGTGAAAGAAGCAATGGGGGGAACCAAAAATTCCATAGGAATTCCACTAATTGACACAGACTTACTCACTAAAGACTGTGCTAAATTCCTGGATTTAGAGAAAAAGAACAGAGACACAAAGAAAAACNTATACATTAGAAGGGGTCTTAGGTATTAGGCGTTTCAGGAAGTCTACCTCTCAAGTACCTCAGCCAATGGGGAAAGAGAGAGGGAAATGTGGCTGGGAAGTTGGATAAAAAGGAGGCTGCGTCTCCTAAATATTTGAGAGACCCCAGAGGAAATGCCCCATGGCATCTCCCTTTATTTGAATAAAGTTACAGGACTCCTCTGTCTCCTTTTTGGACATAAAGCTCTGGTGTTTGTGGATTAATTTTCCTGACAGAGAGAAAGAGAAAAAATAATTTTGTCTGGAGCATTTTATATTTGGTACAGAACTCACTGGTCACCATGCTGCCCAGTTTAATCATGGGGCTCTGGCACCTAGGTACAATTTGCCCCAGATATGGCTCTTTTTCAGATCAGGGTCCTTGCTTTTGACAGTTTATTAGATCTGTACAGTGTGTGTTTGACACTTTTAAATCAAAATCAATATATCTATAGCTTTCTTAAGTTGTGTTTTCAAACATGAAGCAAAATGCGGTACATGAAAATTGAGAGGAGCAAAATCATTTTTCTCATGAAAGTTATTTCACTATAATTGTGAACAAGCCACTCCTAAATCATTATCAAAGTATGTTTATTCACCTGCTTAACCATTTGCAGGATTGGGGACCAATAATGTAATCATCAGGAACTTAAAAAAAAAAAGGAAAAATAACTTCTAAAGGAACAGTTGTTCTATTTAGCCTCATCATGCTCCCTGTCCTGTCTTTCAGCAGTCAGCAAAGCGATTGAACTGGACTGTTTGGCAGCTGTCAGGAGGTCCAGGAAGAAAGGTGCTTGTTTTCAGGTGTTGGAAAAATAACCATTTAGGTTTTGCACCTATTGCTAGCTAATCTTTTGTTTCCAATGAAGGCTGACAAATTCTTTCAAGAGGCGATAAGAAATTACTCCTGCCTTCCTTGGCAGATACCTGTCATTTAAACCAGGACAGTTGCCCTTCCACAAGATATCAAAGGCTTGCAACCATGAATCTTCTTCCCTTTGCCTGAAGAAGACCTCATCTACTATTACTTCATAATCAGGCAGTCTGTAGCTAATACCCATCCCAATGTTACACATGTTGGTCCATCCACTAATCCTGAGTCAAAAGCTCTTATCATCTATCCCTAGGCAGAGCTCCAGGCAACCTTGCTCCTCCCTCACAACTCTCACTCCATGCCTTCCCAGCCTGTCCTTCCTGAAGAGCTAGTATCCAGCCATTGCAGCACGACAGTCCTGTGAGCCATCCCACCATCTCTCTGTGATCCCAATGAGATTATACACCCTCATGTTGCCCTGAGTTTTTCTGCCTTCTGTCTTTGTGCTGTGGGTTCCCACAGAGTGGAATGTAAACAAGTGTGTAAAAATAGATATTTACATAGTTCTCCTCTGAGAGAACTATGATTGATGATGATGTCCACCATCCAGGTTTCAGAGGTGGCATTCTGTGTAGCCAATCTCTGACCTTTGTACAAATGTATATAAAATGGAGTCAGATTTTTGAATAAAGTGGAGAAGAGTTGTTCCCTCTGCTGCTGTGTGCCTGCACATCTTTCTGTCCCTGAAGTGGGACACTCCCAGCCTTGACAAACCACATCTGGTCACCCCTGTCATGTGGGAGCTTGCAGCCTGTGTGTGTGGACTTCACACTGCCATGCATCTTAAAGGAAAGGGTAAGAGAGATGGTCTCTTCCCCTGCCTCACTTCCCGGTGTCCAGCTCGGACTGTGGTTTCGATTTCTGGAGGGAGAGGAAGCCTCTGTTTCTCCAGAGGACTTCCAGTTGTTCTATTTTGCAAGGGTTCATGGTTTTTTTCATAGCCTTGAGACAGCTTTCTCTCTGCCAGAGTGGGTCAGTGTGGGAAGCTGTTTGCTTCAGCTCTGTGCTAGAGGAAGCGATGTGCATCTGTCGGGGCTGGTTGAGACCTGGAAGCAGGTTGAGGGGCTCTTACGTGGCCTGTAACCTTCCACTTCTGAGGTCTGGGAGCAGGATGGCTCCAGCCTGATGTTGTCTCCCGGGCTGGGTGCCAGGGGAAATGGTGGAGTTTGGGAGGCTTTAGCCCCCTCCCATGTGAACACGCTGTCGGCGGGACCACCGATCCCCCCCCCACACCGAAGCAGCAATGAGGGAGCTGTCCCTGCGGGCAGGACACCCGCCAACGTGGGTGCGGGGTCCCCGGAGCAGACCGCGCCCGTACCCGCACCCTGCAGCAGGCGCTGGAGTGTGGGAGATCTTGGGGCTTGGGGAAGTCCTGAGGCCCCGGTGCCACTGGCACGCCTGGCTCCCGGGCTGCAGCGGGAGGTCCCTTGCCCCCCCCCCCNCGCCCTCCCGGCGTTGGAAGCGCCAAAAGCGCGCTGGGACCGGGGAGGGCGGACGGTCACAACAGACTTTCCGCGTTGTGGTGTTTCCACAAGATACTCGGTGGAAAGGGGCAGCGCAAATTTGCGCTGTCCCGGGGGTCCAACGGAGGAACCCCCGAACCCCCACCCTGCACAGCTGTAGTCTCTGTGGGGCACTGCTGCGGCGCTGTGGGGCATGTCCCCCTCCCTGCTCCGTTCTCCCCCCGCGGTGAGGCAGAGCGGAGCTGCCCATGCAGGTGCCTCCAGGGTGGAGGCAGGCTCCAGCTCTGTGTTTGTTTTTAAAGGAGGGGACAGAACAGCCGGCAATGGGCCGGTGTTTCCACATGGCAAGGGGTCCCAGGTCGCCGGGTTGCCTTCAGCTGGCCACTGGACAAAGGCTGATGCAGTCAGTGGCCATGGCTCACCATGGCGTTCCCTGCAGGGCAGGGATGGATTCTCTAGCTCTGCAGGTGCTGCAAGATGGGCTCTCGCCCCTGTCCCAGTGCACTCTAAGGGACAGGATTCAGTGGAGCAAGATGTCTCACTGAGCAGTTTGCAAGTTTTCCCTGTGATTCGGGAACCTGGCCGCAACAAACATGTGGCTACCACTCTGCGGCCAACCTGAAAGGGGCAGCAGGGTAGGCAGAAGACACGGGCAAATGCTCAGGCCAGCAAGAAAAAAGAAAAGAAATTGAAAAAGGGGACTTTTCCATCATTTTTCTGTGGATGGTGTGGAAGGCTGAATCACACGGCCGAGGCTTGTAAGGCAACGATCCATGTGAATGGCCAGCCTCTATCGGGCTCGGGAAACAGGCAGCGAAGCCCAAAAGGGAAGCATGCTCAGACATGAGTGTCTTCCCAATCCTCAGAGCTGATAGAGGTCTGCTGGGCAAGCTCAGTTCCCGCACCCACCGGCCCCTGTCACTGTCCCTGAAGGCACCAGAATTGTTTAATTTGTGTTATTTGAGTCTTCTGTTCACAGGACAAAGAGCTGGTGGCGAGAAGGTGGCTGCTCTGAAGTTACTGGGCTGCCTCAAGATCACTGGACTGTTGTTCTGGTCAGAGACTGTCCTGAAACGATTTTACCCTGTTTGTCCTTGGAGCAGACATTGCGAGTCTCTTCCTTTCCACTTGGCATCTGGAATGGACTTTCTTTCAGGACGAATTCGTCGCCCTTCGTGTCTTGGTTCGGGAGCTGTTGGACCAGGATCATCTGGAAACCAGTCCCTGGAACACTCCTGTTTTCTGCTTCGAAAAAGAACTCTGGGAAATGGAGGTTGTTACAAGACCTCTGAAAAGTATCCTCATTGTGAACCTGAAATATTGTTTTCTTGTGATTCATTTGCATCCCACAGGTATCATTGGATGATGGAATGATGAATGGTCTGATCCCTTGCACATTTTGGACAGGGTCATCCTGCCCCATCAGCCGCAAAGACAGCAAATACGTTGTTTGAGCTAATTGCTCGATTTCAGCCGCAAAAGACGGCGATTATTTGTTTGAGCTCATTGCTCGATTGATAATTAAATGCAGGCAATAGTGCTTGCAATTGATGGGTGTCGATTTCATACTCTCGGTATTACGGGAGAAATTTGACTGGAGCTGTGCAAGCAGTGTTTCACTGCCAATGCTCTGGAAAATTTTTCAGGACAGATCACTTGTCATCTGCCCAGCCATGAGCTCTTGCATGTGGCAAAATTCTTTCAAAATACCCAGGAGCCAGTGCAAGGATCCACCGTCTTCACTGACAGTTCAGGAAGGACTAAATGGGCCATTGTTGCTTGGAAGGATGGCTTTGAGGGGCAGGTTTTGGAAGGTCATGAGGATGGGTCAGCCCAATTGGTTGAATTGAGGGCTGCTGTCATGGCATTTCCAAAGTTTTCCCAGGAACCTTTCAATTTGGTCACGGATTCCGCTTCTGTGGCTGACATGGCACAGTGGTTGTGTCATTCTAATTTTGAAGGGAGACAGAAGTCTTGACTTGTTTCATTTGCTGAAGAACCTGTGTTGTGCCTTTCAGGCCCAGTTCTTCAAAAACAAAAATGGGGAATGCAGGATGAACCCCGCACAGTCAATTGGCAAAAGCTTTGCATGCCATCAAGCACCTTACTGGTGCTGCAGAATTCTGATAATCCTGTCATGTTGAATTCAGAAGACTGTGACCAAGATGAAGGTCAACCACTGGAGGAACCACTGAGTGACGACTGATGTCGATGACACAAGCGATCACTATGATGGCCCTTCATGAACAGAAACTGAACAATGTTCATTTTTTTTGTTTGTTTGTTTTCTTTTAATTAATGGAAAAAGGGTGAGATGTTGCCCTGAGTTTTTCTGCCTTCTGTCTTTGTGCTGTGGGTTCCCACAGAGTGGAATGTAAACAAGTGTGTAAAAATAGATATTTACATAGTTCTCCTCTGAGAGAACTATGATTGATAGTGATGTCCACCATCCAGGTTTCAGAGGTGGCAATCTGTGTAGCCAATCTCTGACCTTTGTACAAATGTATATAAAATGGAGTCAGATTTTTGAATAAAGTGGAGAAGAGTTGTTCCCTCTGCTGCTGTGTGCCTGCACATCTTTCTGTCCCTGAAGTGGGACACTCCCAGCCTCAGCAAACCACACCCTCACGTGCATACAGGCCTCGAATTTTTTCTGCTTGTTTCCTATGCTGTGTACATTAGTGTACAGACACTTAAGAGAGGCCCACCATCATGCTGATTTTTGCAGAAAGGGTGTGAGTTTCCCCCATCATGCTGTCCTCTCAGCATGTCCTTATTTGTCCATGTATACCTAAAGTCAGCCCCCTTCTGCCCTGTTTTATTGGTGTCAAAATGTGTTTTGTCCACATCACCCTGAGCCTTTTTACCACTCCAGGCCACCATGCCCATGCTGGAGCAGGTTTGCTGGCAGGACTTGTGACCCCATGGCAGACCCATGCTGGAACAGTTTGTGCCTGAAGGACTGCACCCCATGGAAGGGATTCACGCTGGAGCAGTTCATGAAGAACTGCAGCCTGTGGGAAGGACTCACATTGGGGAACTCCATGGAGGAGTCTCCCATGGGAGGGGCCCCATGCCAGAGCAAAGGAAGTGTGAGGAGTCTGTCCTCTGTGGAGGAAGGAGCAGCAGAGGCAACACGTGATGAACTGACCACAACACCCATTTACCAGCCCCTAGGGGAAGGAGGTATAAAATCAGGAAGATTGGAGGGGTGGGGGGACAGTGTTTTTAAGATTTGGTAATGAATTCAATTAATTTCCCCAAGTCAAGTCTGTTTTGCCCATAACAGTAATTGGTGAGTGATCTCTCCCTGCCCTTATCTCAGCCTGTGAGCCTTTTGTTATATTTTCTCTCCCTTGTCCACTTGAGGAGGGGAGTGATAGAGCGGCTTTGGTAGGCACCTGGCATCCAGCCAAGGTCCAGCCACCACATTTGCATGCATGGAAAATTAATGATAAATGATTTATTCGTAGAGGAGATGGTGCATATATTACTAATTAGGGGAATCCCATAACAGTCAGTTTCATAAGTCATGGAGAACACCTCTGCCATCAAACTTCATTCCCCTCAGCATTCAGTTAAGTCTTAAACAGCTATAACATAATCAAAGTTAACACAACCTAAATATCCTAATTAGCAAAGATTCTAACCAAAGACACCAACTATGTTCTGTCTAGCTATACTGATAGTGAAGTAGACTTAGTGGGACTGTTCTATTGATGTGTTAAAGTGGATCCAGGATCCCAGCTCACTACTTAAACTGGAAGAACTGGGCAGTGGATGTGGATGCTCCAACTTCTAGATTTTCATCACTAGAAGATGCGTAGCACACATGCACAACCTTACTAGCCACCACTAGATAAACACTGCTTCAGTAATTAAGCTCAAAAGCAGAGTTCAAAACCCTCTGGACCCTAGGAAAATGACAGTTAATAAATGAAGAAGCATTATCTGAGTTGCAGCCTACATTAAATTAGCTTAAATGTACTTGGCTAAATGATATTAACTTAGAATGTGCAGCAGCTGTGCCTATAGTGAGATTATAACAAACAGGTACTCTGAACAGGTTTTGGTCCAATTTTAATGCTTTCATGTAACCTTGGTTAACTGGAAAAAAAAATGCTCAACTGTCCTGGGCAACCCAAAATGTTATTATATTCCATATCTATCTGTGCGATATCATATGCCAAAATTGTTACTCTCTCTTTAAGACCTGGTGGCCAGAAACAGAACCATGAAGGCTGGCAGGTGCTGGGTCCTTTGAAGGTCAGGGACACTCAGGCAGAAGCTCTCTTGCCCTTTCTCTTTAATTCTCGCCATGAAAGCTGAGGCAGGTCTTTGGACCTTTTTTCCCTTCTTTTTTGCTGCCACCACCCAGAACAACCAGTCGTGGTGCCACCCCAAGAAAAACAGAACAGCCCCTGGTCCATACGGTTGCCCCAGCCCACCAGCAGCGCCTGGTTGAATCAGGAGGATACGGAGTCCGAGTTGTCCTAGCTGGCTGCCTGCTGCTTTTGCTGAGGAGAAGGCATAGTCCCTCCATGAGTTCCAGCTGCTAACCCAGTTACAGCCGCCAGTTTTTGGACAACTTAGTCAACAGAGCTGCCACCATCAGAGATATAAGAGGGGCATTTGGCTGTTTTTCGGAGTCTAGGGTTTTTTAAAATTTTGTCCTTGTTCCTTGTTAGTTGTTGTTTGGGGAAAGAGGGAGTTTTTGCTATTGCGGAGGTTCGGTTGCTGTGCTGTTTTTCTCTCTTTGTTTTCTCTCTTCACATGTGGTTGGGGGGGGGTGGTTGTCCACCATTTCTACGTTTAACTCTCAGACCTCGATGTTGTCTATGGAGGGCACCATCTTGGGGGAGGGGTTTCTCCACCATTTTGTTTTCTTTGTTCCTGGGGAGTCTACGAGATTCAGCACCTGTGTATCTAGTGATTATTATTGTTATTTTTGCTTGTTGCTGTTTTGTTTTTTAGTAAACTGTCATTTTTTTCATTTATATCTTCTTGCATTCATCTCTCCTTATTGGTGAAAGGAGAGTGGTTAAAACTAAAATGGGAGGTATCTCATTTTGGAGTCCACACCTTAAATTGTCTTAAACCAAGACATCAACATATTGCAAGATGAAGAAAAATTGGGACAATGTATTAGCTCCAACCACATGATGCCAGGGTAGACATTTATCTTCCCTAATTATGTTGTGTATTTAGTACTTAAGAGTTGAATATTTTTATGATTACATGAGAAAGATGTATGCTGTAGAAAAGCACCAGCAGAAAACAAGAGCTCACATTTCATTTTAAATTTAATTTGTCAAACAGAAGATATCTATATACAATCAGTGTGTATTATAATAATTCTTGTAATAGAAAGTCATTCAAATCTAAAATATTAACTGGCTGCATAGCACATTTGACATTATTGCCCATTTCAAGAGGAAAAACAATAAATTGCCAATAAATTTTGTCTGACTTGGATTCAAGTGTTCAGATAGTGAACACACCTTCTTTAAAACTTATAGACTGAAAAACTTTCCAGACCACAGTTTAACTGAATATTTCCCATTTCATTACAACAAATCACAATATTGTCAGTTTAATAGAAAAACAAAACAAAAACATGTATCTGAAGCATCCAATAAAAAAGGAGCACTAAATGGAATTAAAAGGTTCCCGTTCCCATTTTTGCATTCTGAACAGTGATTTCATAAAAATATTTTTATTAAAAAGTGTTAGTATATTGACTCTGTGTCAAGAAGGACTGAGTAGGCAGGGAAAGGAACAAGCAAAAAAAAATCACATTTAATTAGTTTGCAATAATTTTCAGCGATTTCTTTTATTTTGAAAAAAGGCATTATTACAACTGACCACAAACAGGAGAAATTCTGGCTATTTTACAGTTATGGGTACAGAACTTAAATATTCAAGCTTGTGATGCAAAGAGGCAAGGTGATTGCAGTATACAATGTAAATAAATAGCTTTGAAAAGTGAACAAATGTCCTTAGTAAAGAATTACTAAGAAAACAAAAATACCCCCTCCTCATTTCTCCCTGAAACATGATCACACGTCTGTGTTTAAAAACTCCTTTGCAAACATAATTTCAACTGTGTTCACCCTAAAACCAGTTTTATGAGATTCAGTCTGAATGGGGCAGTGTTGAGGTCCCTGTAAAAGTAAACATTTTCCATTTCTTAAAGAGGGAAAAAAAACCCCAAAAAACACCTGCCACAACATTTTCAGCACAGTGCAGCAGAAATTTTAAATACAAAAATATTTTTCTATTGTTGGGATAGTAGACCTTGCATCCTGGAAAGAAATAACAATACCACGACTAACAATATCCAGTCCATATCTTTCAAGTCACATAAGGCAATTACTGTGTTAGTTTACTGTATATGGCTAAAAGATGGTCCAGAAAATGTCAGTCTTTGTTATGTTTTCTGGCTACTCCATGTATGTTCAGGTGTACTTTTGTGATCTGATGAGTGTTCAAATGGAGATCTGTGTCCTATAGGAGATCTTGACCCATAAGGAGACCTCTGATCTAATGGTGACCTTGGGCCACTACCAGAAGCTCTGTGGTCTATTTGCCAGTCTGAGTGGTACCTATAATCTCTGGAAGATTTATGATGGATATACTCTGAAGTGGAACGGTGATCTGAATGTATCCTGTGGTCTGAATGGGAACGGTGATTTGAATGAGGCCGACTGTCTTTTAAACTTGCTTCCAGGTTTGACCTGTGATCTCTGCTCCTGTGGTCATCCAGCTTTCTATGTTTACCATCACTATAGTATCTGAAAAAATTTACTTATTATTGAACACATAGTAAGGACTACAATTATGTCAATTCAACAGAACTGCATAAGAGAAATGTCTTTGCAATTTTGCATTACTTAGAAAAGATTCATTGGTGTTTACTACAAGCATACTGAAAAACCAGGAAAGGAATTTTTAACAGAGCAATTTACCTGCTGTCTTGTTTATAGTGATCCCAGTCTCTGTGGTCTTTTCCATTGCTGAAGGCTGAATAGGACCTTTTCCTTGAGTCATTTTTATTATAAGCATCTTCCTGATGCCTGTCCTTATGATGCTCATAGTACTGACACAAATGTCTATCAGAACTGTCCCGGCTACTGTCATCATGGTTTGTATTCTCCTTCAGTCTTTCAACATCTGTTTAATGAAGCAGAGGTTATAAGGAAGCCTCATACAGTATTAATTCTTTTCTTCACCCATTCAAACAGCACTTCTATCTGTCAGATTTAAACCAATGTAAAAGTGGCACTTTAGTTTGACAGAAACAATATCTAAATAATTGAAAGATAAATGCAGTAATGTGAGCAAACTGAGAGAGACCTCAGAAGTAAATAGAAGGCAAGCAAGCTAGAAATGTAGATACGTAGGACTGAGAAACTAAATTTTTCAACCTTACAGACTGAATGGAGAAGATCAATGTGGTCTAATTGAGCAGGGAGTAGAAACCAGGAGCCTTTAGTAGAGCAATTTGAAACAGAATGATAGGAAGTTCCTCTCCAAGGAGACAGCCCTAGTGAGAACACTAGTTTTAGAGGTACACCTTAATAGAAGGTTTTTAGTGGTATTCCTAAAATAGATTATACTAATTTTAAACCCATGATAACATACTCTAGGTTTTATATAGCATGGTATAAAAGAAAGTATTACAAGAAGGCAACTGTGGGAGCATAGAAAAACAGTATTATTGTCAATAGTAAAAGACATCCCATATAACTGATTGCTAACCATGACTTCAGGGAATATCTTTATTATGATATGGTGACATTACAACTGTTACAAACTGGTATAGAGCCTCCAAGAAGTTTACAAGTGTTGAGTTGGTCTCTCTCCCTTCTCAAAATTAAATATAAAAAAGTGTGGCTTTTAAAAAATTAATTTATTTACTTTAAGAGAATGGCCAAATAACTTGCAACTAAAATCTCTAAGTGCCAAATTCAGTCCATGCTCAGTTGAATTTCATCAGCAAACTAGTGAAGTTATGCTAAGTCAGCCTATCCCTATGATATCCATCAGTATGAGAGTTCTAGGAGACAGTTTTAAGTTTATTTCATTTTACATACCATCATTTAAGATATCCAGCACAATAATATAGTCCAGATTTCTTACCTGGATTTCTAATTACATGTGTATTCATGTTGTTGCTAATATTCTGGTCACTGTGCTGCTAAAAGAGACAAGTACAAAAATTGTCATTGATAAATCCCAAAGTTGCATCTGAATTCTTCAGAAAATATCCTAAGAAAATAAACTAGCTTACTATGAACAGTAAAATACATTTAAAGTGTATTGAGTGAAAACAACTGATACTTTATAATAAGAATTATAAAACTTACAATATATTTTTTTATATTTAGAGAGTCTGAAAGTATTACCTGAGATTCTTGGCGTTTTTTGATTGCATGTTTATACAGCTTGTGCAGCTTTCTGGCATCAAATTCTGTAAACTTAGAGACAAAAATCCACAAGTTTCTGAGGAAAAAGAAAGAGGTTATAATTCTTCCATATATTACTTTTTATTGTGTCATACAACAGAACATGGACTTAAATGAAATAACTTCAACAGTACTTCAGTAAACTGAATTAATTGTAAAGTCTGTTGCACAGAATATTACCTAGCTGCACAGCAAACATTACTTACTTAGCTGTATTTCAAACTTTTCAGAAATTAATTACTTTAATAATTTGTCATTTTATAATATTTATCACAATGACTGAAGAATGTAAAGTGCATGAAAAATAGTATCAATGGCAATTTTGTTAATAGAATGATTTGGCAATTGCATAAAAATGTAGTTTTCAATTTGTTGTGCAATTCTTCTGAAAGATTTTTTGAAATACATAAGAAAACTGGAGTATTTACTACTCAGTAAAGATTCTTCTCAACTTTAAAACTCTTGTAGCATAAGAAATTTGACCTATGTGCCCAATTTCCTACAGATATCAGGGACGGGGTTTTCCTGCAAAATTCCAAAGCCTGGTCAAAGCTTTTGAAACCAAATGAGAAATCTGAAAGAGGATGGAAGCAGAATGCCAAAATCTTTGATACTAATCTATGCTATGAAAGAAGAAAGCAGAACAACACTTTTGGTGTCAAGAAGCCAAAACCTTAACAACAAGATTTACTTCTATGATTGCAGACACCAGATCTAAAGTTTAGAATTCTTTTAGCAAAGTTTACAGGTGGAATGCTTAAAAGACTACAGAATATCACTGTTCTAACTAGTGTTTAGTTCAGAAACAAGTGTGTAGGCTCAAGAAGCATCTATCTGCTCTTTCATTGTGATGATTTAAATATAGTTTTGGCCTAGAGGTTTGCAAAACTAGACAAAACCAGCAAATGGTGTGCCCAATGACATCTGTATAAGAAATATAGCATGAATAACTTTACTAAATTCTACATCTTATTAAAGATAGATAAAAGACATATTTTAATAAACTATGCATGGTACTGTAGCATTACTATGAATTAGTATTATAGTAGTTCTACTATACTCATTCTTCACTGAAAGGGTAGTCAGGCATTGAAACAGGCTGTTCAGGAAAGTGGTGGAATCACCATCCCTGGAAGTGTTCAAAAAAACGTATGGATGTGGCACTTGAAGACATAGTTTAGTGGTGAACATAGTGATAGTGCTGGGTTAACATTTGGACTCAATGATCTTAGAGGTCTTTTCCAACCTTAACAATTCTATGATTCTATGATCCTACTATGAATTTCCACTTAAAGAAACATAATGTTTACCAAAGTGTCTTTAAGACATGGATATTGTTTTTATATTTCAGTTCACCCCAATATTTTAAAATAAAGCAAGTACAAACAACAGAAATATTCTGTTAACAACAGTCTGCAAGAAAATGAAACACTTGACTGAGTTTCGTGTATGGAAGTGCAACCATATTTGCAACCATAAAGGATTAAAGTGTACATTATGGTAAAACTAACTCTAACTGCATTAAGGACTTAGCAACAAAATATAGCAAGTTTATAAACCAACATTTTTCTTATTTTTTCCAAAGTTGCCACCTCACAGATGCATAAGAACACTTAAAACTCTTATTTCATTTTGAAATACATTTCTATGTTATAACTTTTTTTATCAAGTCAGTTAATATGTGATTTAGAGTATGTTTTTAAAAAGAATAAAGGATTCTGCAACTCAAAATCATTCAAAGTTCAACACACACATTTATAATGGCCTGTTTTTAGCATGAATAAAAACCAAAACCAAACTTCAACGTTGAAAAAGACAGATTCTTTAATGATAAGAACTCTCTTCCACTAAACATTAAATATACTCTAAATACAGTTATTTTCTCTTTGCGTTTGGATTTAAAAAGTAAGAGGACTCCACCTACTGGACAAAATGCATTGCTATGCAAGTATAAAGTAGTGAAACCAATAAAAGCCGTAACCATTTATAATCATCTTTTTATAAGTCCTTATTTAATACAGCAGAAAAATAAAATAAATGGTGAATAAGAAATGAGAAATAATTAAAAAACTATTCTGCTTACTATAAGCTATTATGGATTTCCCTTTTTCAAGAAAAGTCATGCAGAATAACTTACTTTCTCCACTGTTTAATTTGTTCAGGATTTGTGTACTCCTTTAGACAATCAGTAATATGGTCCCCAATTTTGATTAGGCACTGTCTAGTATGCTCCAGCTGTTCCCTTTCAGAAAGGCCTTTCTCTGGTCTATCCAATTGTTTCAATGCTGCTTTAACAGGCCTCATTCTTTCTTTGCACTGTAAAATTTTTTAAAAAGTAATACATTAATTCAAAAATAAAAATATAAAAATTGAAAAACGTGACACCCTTACACAGGCAAAGACAGTACTGTTGTAAGCCAAATGAAAAAGAAGTCTTTGCTCGCAGCTCTTTTAGTTTTACTATAAGATTTCATTTGGAAAAAGCAGCTTTTTAAATCCAGTTGAAAATTTACTCCTATATGAAAGCATTAAATTGTATGTAACACATATTAAAGATTTAAGAAAGCACTAAGTTAATATAAAAGATTTTCTGAGGGAAGGGAATTACTAGGTTTTACAATCATGGGTTTAACTTTCAGCACAAGTATATAGGAAAAGAGTTATTTTACTTTTTTGAGCCTTGAAAGCTATACAAACTCAGTGCCAAGATTAGGTATGAGAATGTTTAATAAATTTTAAGTAGATACTTTCTGCAACAATTAAACTTGGCATTCAACACAGGATCAGCATTCCCTCTCTGAGCAGCTTTTAAGCCTGAGTTCTATGCAGATACTAGGATAAAGCTAGTTTAGGTGTGCCTAAATTAGTAACAGTGATGACAACACATGTACTCATAGATATATTTCATATGTGTATGCTTGAATTTTCACACTAATTTAAACATGTTAATAGTAAATACAGATAAACCAGTTAGCATGTTTTAAATTATAGACCTTTTCTTGGAAATACCATTTAATCACAATGGCAAAGTGGATGAAATGCATATTTTTACCTGTCACAAGATGGAGAAGAAGTCAAATGAGTTAGCCTCAACAACCCACAGCAGTAATTTCCATTTGAAAAGATAAACATGCCTATTAGATTGCATCTGATCATGGCATAATGATAAATATACCTTCCAGAACAGAGGGCCTGGCCAAAAAAAATGTTCTGTATGCAAACCCAACCTACAATTCCTTCCACTAAGTAAGGAAGACAAGTCTATATCCAAAAGCAAAAATATGAGGGATTTTGGAGAACATCACCATCACTGTGTCAACATCTAGGGACAACTCAAAAATCAGTGAAGCTGTTCCATTACCAGATCATGGCATTAAGTAATTAAGCAGCTACATTACCTATTGCACTAACCATAGCTTAAGCAACCTCTAAAAAGACAGTTTACAAAGTACACTGCTTAAGTTGAGTGTAGAGGTCAACAGAGAAGCACAATTGTACATGGGAATTGTGTGATTTTCACTCACCTAGCCACTCACAAGATATCCTGGAAATTATAGATGAGTCACTTATAACATCATTTAGATAAAAAAACAAAACACAAAACAACAATCCCCACATAGGTAAACTAGTCAGTACCATACTGATGAGAAAACAAGATCATTTGCTTCTTACAGCCAGCACAACAGTAGACCCAGTAAACCTGTCTAGCAGGAACAGACAACTGTTGAAAGTGGAATGATAGAACTTTTACAGCAGAAAAGTAGCTGCACAAAGTAAATTCTTAGCATCCTTCCAAAGTCCCCAATCAACCTATAAAATGTTACTTACCTCCCTTTTGTTCTTCCAATATTGTTTCTGTTGTGGTCAAAAGTAGTGATATAACTGAAATTCTTTTGGTATCAGAGATATTACTCCATCGAATAATTCTAAGGACTTAAGGATTTGTTCCTTCCTCTGTTTAATGCAAGAAGTCTGTAATACTTCAAGAGCAACTTTCTCATGTTAGCTTACAAAGAACAAAGAGGTATTTGATAAGGCCAACTCAGAGACTACAGCAGCTGCATTAAAATTCATTCATTTCTGTCCTCTAAGAAGCAGTATCCATGAATTATTCTTGAGGATGGATCTTCACAGTCTGAGGATGGATCTTCACAGTCTGTATTTTAAAACTATCCAGCACACAGACAACTAGACAAATAGTCTTCACTATACTGCATAAATGCAATAAAACAAAACTGCTGACCTGAAAACAAAACTGAATTTAGTATAGTGTCGATAAGCCTTCACTGATCTAGGATTTTACTGGCAATAGATATCTGTATTATAATACCTAGTAGCAGAATCAAAACCATCAGAAATTGTGCTCATTTATAATATCAAGTATAAACACAAGGGACTTACCACACCAAATGTCCTCTGATCCAGTTCTTCAGATTCTTCTGATATTGGAACTTTTTCACTAGTTGCAGTAATATGAACTGGAATGTCCAACAATGAAACTTTTTTATTTTTTTCTTTATTTTCAGATTTGAGTTCATTTGCCTAAGAACAAAACATGAAAATTTATCTGATAAGCAAACCTTATTTTTGGGCTGAAATGATGCTGTAATTAGGCAATCACTGCATTCTCTTCAATAATAACAAAAAGAAAAAAAATCTGTCATGCAGTGATAGTACCTTTTATTTTCTCTCTCTGAGGGATGGAGGAGAATGGACAAGTTTCTTACACCACTTGCACTCTCAGTCCCACTAAGCTATAGATCTTTAAAAAGGTAATTTCCCATTTCATTTGCCTGTCCTTGTACTTACAAGTGGCAAAAATAAAACTTCACATGATGCAAAAGATTTCAATGAAATGACAGTGATCCAAAATATCTTTTCAACTCAAAATCATCCACAAAAACCTGGTGGCCTTTTCTAGTGCCATATAAGAAAAGATAAACCTAGTTACCTTTTCTTCCTTTACTTCTCTTTCTTTCTCTGTGGATTCTTTTAGTTTGTTTTCTCTCTTTTCTTTAATATTTTTTAATTCTTTCTTATCCTCTTTTTCTTTTTTCTCTCTTTTTAAATGCCTCTTATTTTCTTTTTCTCTTGTCTCTCTTTTTTCTAGAGCTTCCATGTTTATACCAATATCTGGCTTAGGCTTTTCTTCATTTTCTTCTGCTTTTATTTTTTTATGTGGACATTTCACTGAAACAATCTCATCCTGAAATACACAAGCATATATGTCACATCAAATGGAGTTTCTAACTATACAAGTTTTGCAACCATCAGATTAAAATGTACTTTTTTTCTGTGTGTGATTTCTTTAGATTTAGGTTTAACACCTATTAAATGGAGCTGGATGCAGTTGCAAAACAAGATGAGGACTACTTACTCATTTCCTTGATGTGACATGAAATAAGTATTGATTGGGCAGGGGTAATGGGCATGTGTGAGAGATTAAATCCATTTAACTTTTGTATTACTGAAGAAATCTGCCCCTGTAAAAAGTAGTTAAACTGCAAAGAGCTAAAAGCAATAAGGAAGTAGATATCACAAGACTGAGCTGATTTTTTGGGGTTTGGTGATGGTAAAAGACTTCTGTTCTGGTTAATTTTGTTCCAGTAACTTTTGTGTGACCCCAAATTCAACAGTCAGTCACAGGAGAAAGGATCAAAGTTCCAACTTTTGCTTTTTCAGAGATGTTCTGAAGAATCTAGTGCTTTTCAGCCACCTTCAAAGTTACAAAATTAGGTGCAACATGGCCCCTAAACCTAATCTTTTGGGGGTTTTTTTCTTCTCTCTTGTGATTTCTGCTGTGTGATAAATTTAAATAAATGAACCGACAAAAACAGTCCTAAAGGATCACATCAGAAGCAATAAAAACATAACAAAGTTAAGTAGCCTACTAGAACAATATTTATTGAATAATAGTCAACATCGAAAAGTCCATGGGCCCTGATGGGATGCACCCATGTGTGCTGAAGTAACTGGCAAACATCACTGCTAGGCCACTCGCAATCATCTTTGAAGGAGGACCCAGAGAACTACAGGCCACTCAGCTTCACCTTGATCCCTGGACAGGTGATGGAGCACCTCACTCTGGAGGCCATGTCTATCCTCATGGATGACAAGAAGGTGATCAGGAGTAGTCAGCATGGAGTCACCAAAGGGAAATCATGCTTGCCCAACCTGATTGCTTTCTACAATGGGACAACTGGCTAGATAGATGAGACGAGTGGATATTGCCCACCTGAACTTCAGCAAGGCTTTCAACACTCTCTCCTGTGATATCCTCATATCATAGTGGACAGTGAGGCAGATTGAGAACTGTCTGAAAGGCAGTTCTCAGAGTGTTGTGATCAGTTGCAGTCTAGTCGGAGGCCTGTCACTAGTGGTGTCCCCCAAGATTCAATGCTAGGCTCAGTATTGTTTAACTTGTTCATCAATGACTTGGATGAAGGGGTAGATGCCTCCTCAGCAAGTTCACTGATGATACAAAGCTGGGAGGAGTGGCTGATACCTCAGAGGGCTGTGCAGCCCTTCAGAAGGACCTTGACAGGTTGGAGAGATGGGCAGGGAGGAACCTTCTGAAATTCAACAAGGGCAAATGCAGGGTCCTGTACCTGGGTAATAACCCCAGGCACCAGTACAAGCTGGGGGTGACCTGCTGGAAAACAGCTCTGCAGAAAAGGACCTGGGGGACCTGATGGACAACAAGTTGTCCATGAGCCAGCAGTGCCCTTGTGGCAAAGAAGGCCAGTGGTATCCTGGGATGCATTAGGAAGAGCATTGCCAGCAGGTCAAGGGAGGTGATCCTGCCCTAGTGAGGTGCATCTGGAGTGTTGTGTCCAGTTTTGGGTTTCTCAGTATGAGAGAAACATGGAACTCCCAAAGCGAATCCAGCAGAAGGCTACAAAGATTATTAGGGGACTGGAACATCTCACTTAGGAAAAAAAGTTGAGGGAGCTGGGTCTCTTCAGCCTGGAGGGGAGAGATCTGAGAGGGGACCTTATCAGTATCCCCTTATCTGAAGGGAGGGTGTCAGAGGATGGAGCCAGGCTCTTTTTGGTGGTGCCAAGCAATAGGACAAGAGGCAATGGGCAGAAACTGGAACACAAGAAGTTCCACCTGAACATGAGGAAGAACTTTACTGTGAGGGTGACTGAGCAGTGGAACAGATTATCCAGAGAGGGTGTGGAGTCTCCTTCTCTAGAGATATTCAAGAACTATCTGGACACAATCCCGAGTAACATACTCTAGGGGACCTGGCTTGAGTAGGGAGGTTGGACTAGATGACCTCCAGTGGTCCCTTTCAACCTGACCCATTCTGTGATAATGAAAGCACTGACATACACAGAAGCAATCACTTGCATGTCTCAAAATACTGTTTATTTATGCTGTACTTTCTAAATAATCTTGATCTTTTTTCCTGAGCCTGAATAAAAGTTGTGACCTGAAGAATCATAATCAGTAGTAAAAATGGATTAGTCAGAAACATAAGTTTTATATTTGGATTTTATAATTGCATTTTGAGAAGATAAAATGATCAAGTCTTTATATGAATGATGTTTACCTCATTATACTCATCATCATCAGATTTTTCTGAGGGTGGTGATGAGTCACTTTTTATTTCTTCTTTAATTTTTGCAGCCTTTGTTGCTCTATTCTTCTTACTTCTTGCTTTCTTCCTCTTTGAATTGCCCTGAATGCAAATTAGCACCTTTATTATGTCAACTGATAAGTGTCTGCATCACAGATGCAGAAAAAGATTTTGGTTTTTATGTTAAAGACAGCATTCAATTTATTTATTGCCACTAATGACGACCACTTTTCTCAGGATTGGAAACAGAGCCTAATGCAATAGTAGAGAATATTTACAAATAAGGGAGAAAAAAAAACAATATTAAACTTGCAATACATTCCTTGACTTAGTCTCATATAATACAATTACCAATACAGAGAAAAATGACACAAAGAAGAGTGGAACTAAGAATAAAACAAGTATCTGCTCACATTCCCATAGGTATATTATGTTATCTCGCTACTGAATATTAAGCTTAACTTACTGCACCAGTAAGTCTTTGCACTTCTTTTCTTGCAAGGTCTTTATTCAGTAATTTAATGAGGTAATCTGCACGGGTCTGCAACTGCTTTGCCTGCGGTTTCTTATCTGGGTCATCAGGTAAAATCTGAGGAGAGCAATGGTAGCATCAACTACAAGTGCACATTATCAAATTAGGAAGCTGCTAGTGTGGAGCACTGGGAACAGAAAAAGCTGAATTAAAAAAAATAGGTAAAAAAACAATCCACTCCAACTATACCTGACCAATATGCAGGCAGCTTCAAGGAATGGACAACTTAAACATTTTATTTTTCCTCAAACACACAACTAATGTAGTCTTGAAAATATTCTCACAAAATTTACAGTCAGTTTAAGAAACCAGCCTCAGATTTGTTTCCACTCTCATAGTTTATCTAAAAAATTCAGAGTTTCTGTACTACTGTCATTCACAGATCTCCTAGTTCTGCTGTGTGCTTCTAAATGCATTAACTCATTACCACAGGATATGCAGAAGCCAAAAAAAAAAAAAAGTGGTTTCATAAAACAAGCAATTAATGGAAGGCAGGGGCAAGATATCATTAAACAGATTTATATACAACCCTGGCTCCTCAAATCCTAAAGCTACAGGTTGGCAGTACCATTGTGTTTGCTTCTCTATAGTATTTCCCTAAATGTTTCTCACTACTTCTAAGCAGACAGTGCACTACTAATCTGACAAATACAGCAATTCTCATGTTGCAAATGAAAGTCAGTTTCAAGCAAAGAAAACAATGACAGGGAAACCAAACCAAAATCCCCAAACCAACTTCCCTACAAAAGATCAAGAATAAAATTACAGAATTCATAGAATTATTTAGGTTGGAAAAGACCTCTGAGATCATCAAGTCAAACCTTTGACCAATCATCACCTTGTCAACTAGACCATGGCACTAGGTGCCACATCCAGTCGTTTCTTGCACACCTCCAGGCATGGTGACTCCAACACCTCCCTGGGCAGACCATTCCAATGTTTAACAACGTTTTCCATGAAGAAATTTCTCCTGATGTCCAACTATAATCTTCCCTGGCACAGCTTGAGGCCATGTCCTCTTGTCCTGTCACAAGTTGCCTGGGAAAAGAGGCTGACCCTTACCATGCTACAAACTCCTTTCAGATAGTTGTAGAGTGTGATAAGGTCTGCCCTGAGCCTCTTTTTCTCCAGGTTAAACAACCCCAGTACCCTCAGCCGCTCCTCATATGACTTACTCTCTAGACCCTTCAGCAGCTCCATTGCCCTTCTCTGGACTCGCTCCAGCACTTCAATGTCTGTCTTGAAGTGAGGGGCCCAAAACTGAACACAGGATTCGAGGTGTGGCCTCACCAGTGCTGAGTATAGGGGGACAATCACTGCCCTGGTTTTGCTTCCTACACTATTTCTGACACAAGCCAGGATGCCATTGGCCTTCTTGGCCACCTGGGCACATGCTGGCTGACGTTCAGCTGGCTGCCGACCAGCAGTCCCAGGGCCTTTTCTGCTGAGCAGCTTTCCAGCCACTTTTCCCCAAACCTGTAGAGCTGCAGGGGGTTGTTGTGACCCAAGTGCAGGACCCAGCACTTGGCCTTGTTGAACTGAATACCATTGGTCTTGGCCCATCAATCCAGCCTGTTCAAATCCCTCTGCAGAGCCTGCCTACCCTCCAGCAGATCAACATTTCTACCCAACTTAGTGTTATCTGCAAACTTACTGAGGGTGCCCTCAATCCCCTCATCCAGATCATCAATAAAGATATTAAACAGGACTGGGCCCAATACTGATCCCTGGACATGGCCATCCAGCCAGTTCTTAACCCATCAAGGAGTGCACCTGTCCAAACTGTGGGCTGACACTTTTTCCAGGAGAATGCTGTGGGAGACAGAATCAAAGGCTTTGCTGAAGTCCAAGCAGAAACATCCACAGCCTTTTCCTCATCTACTAGGTGGGTCGCCTTGTCATAAAAGGAGATCAGGCAGGTTAGCAGGACCTACATTTCCTAAACCAATGGTGGCTAGGCCTGATTCCTTGGTTGTCCAGCATGTGCCATGTGATCACACTCAGGATGATCTGCTCCATAAGCTTGCTGGATACCAAGGTCAGGCTGACAGGCCTGTACTTCCCCGGATGCTCCTTCCAGCCTTTCTTGTAGATGGGCATCACACTGGTCAACCTCCAGTTGTCTGAGACCTCCCCATATAGCCAGAACTGATGACAAATGATGAAGAGCATCTTAGTGAGCTCTTCCGCCAGCTCCTTCAGTACCCTTGGATGAATCCCATCTGGCCCCATAGACCTGTGAGTGTCTAAGTGGCTCAGCAGCTCACTACCTACCTCCTCCTGGATTACAGGGGTGCTATTCTACTCCTCATCCTTGTCTATCAGTTCAGGGGGTCAGTTGTTCTGAGGATAACTGGTCTTTCTGTAAGACTGAGGCAAAGAAGGCATTAACTGCCTCTGCCTTTTCCTCATCCTTGGTGACAATTTTCCCCCCTACATCCAATAAGAAATGGAGATTCTCCCTGGTCCTCCTTTTGTTGTTAATGTATTTGTAAAAATATTTTTTATTATCTTTCACAGCAGTGGCCAGGTTGAATTCTAGCTGAGCTTTCGCCTTTCTAATTTTCTCCCTACATGACCTAACAACATCCTTGTATTCTTCCTGATTTGCCTGCCCCGTCTTCCAAAAGTCTGGAATTAATTCAAATTAACACAGCTAGAGCATTTAAACTAGGGAAGCAAAAGATGGAAGAGAGAATTCAAGTGACACAAATACATAGAAATACAGAAACATAGCAGACTCTAAGAAGGTATACTTCAACTGAATACACAAAATCTTAAAATCTAATAATTTACCAAAAGGATACAAAGGAGTACAACTGACCTAACTTCTGGGCAATTTCAGTTATCATAAAATAAACACTTTCAGTAACTGTTCTTATTAACATTATTACCTAAACAAAAAAGCTCCTTGATGAAATTTTGCAGATGACATACCTTCTGTGTCAAACTGAGATCAGGATCCATTTTTATCATTTCCCAGCTGCCATAGCCATATTCGTAGATACCTATTAACAGATTGGAATCATCTTCCTTACCCCAATCTATATCAAAATGAGCTGCCTTGGTGTGGCATGGGATGACATATCTAGTAGAAATAAATTAGAAATATAAATAAGCAAACTTCTCAAACTTAGTAAGGGATAGAAGAACACGCCACATATCACTGAGATCCTGGTATATTTAGTAAGCAATCTGCATAACTATCAGGCTTTCTTACAATTTCTATAAAATATTTATTCAAATAAATACCAAAACATGTTTTAAAGGAGATCAAGATTAGGATATAAAAAACCAGTTATCTATCTGTGGCCATGGACTGAGTCAGAACTGGCTAACCATGAAGATAAGCTTAAAATATTACTCAAGTGTAACTGCTAACTGAATAAGCAGATAGTCTAGGGACTATGATACACAAGGTAGTACGCTAAAAAGTTTATAGGTAGGTCTAAACAACTACCAGCAATTACCATCTGCTCCATATTGACAAATATTGCATTCTCTCAGGCAGAGGTGACACAAAGCAGTTCCTCAACAAGTCTAATTTCTAGCCTGGAATAATTAAGAGTAATTGAACCCAGTTCCCAATAAATACCGTTCAGAAGCCAAAGCAAATACTGGCTTCTAAGGAGAGGGAAGAAAGAATAAAGAAACAATGTGGAGCAAATTTCTGCTGCCAGTTCTTAGAGGTAATGGAGTGGCATGGGTGTCCTAGTATACTCAGTCTGGATTGCTTAAATATATTCATAAAACCCTTGAATAACTTTCTACATTATGAGTTCCTCCAGGAAGAAAAAAAATACCTTTTTCTTTCTTCTGGATCTGCAGGAATGGATTTGTGCAACGGTGCCAACTCTTCTTCATGAGAAATAACTAGTTTTGCATTCACCTGCACTCCTGATATTCGGAATGTTGGGCCTTTAACTTTCCCAAATCTGCCTCCTTAAAATAAAGTAAAAAATTATTATAATATTTTGCTTTTATGTGTATCTTATAGACAAACATAGAGAAAAAAGAAATTTTGATGCTATAGCAGCAGACATTCGCTTATAGGAAATTAATTTTTCTTAACCAAATGCTTTAATTAAACTCCAGAACCTCAAGGTCTTCCAGTTAATAGTAGCAGATTAATTTTAAATTTCATGGTAAAGCAAAAACATACTGCATTCTACTATGACAACTCACTCAGGGAAAGGGGGAAGAAAAACAAAACCAAAAAGTCTTCTTACTAAAATCCTTTTTTCCAAATCACCTAGCATGCTAACATTTTGTTAATGCTTTCTCCTAACACAATTGCTTTGTTGTAATCAGAGTGCAAGAATCATTCATATCTTTGACACTTTTTATTCCTCTCCCCCATCCCCAAACACACTTTACCTGCTCTTTCTTGGCCAAAGGAATTGTCCTTTAAAGCCTTAATGCATCCATTATGTACAAGTTCTCCCAGACGTCTAAGGTCTATCTCAGATTTATCAACTAGCTCAGCATCTCTAGCTATAGCATCTAACCTGGAAGAAAACAAATATGTTTTTACAGCTCTAAAACTTTAGTATTATGAATGACTCCTTAAGATTTTGAAACTAGATATGTGATCCTGTACGTTATCATTCATCCACACTTGCTCTTCTGCATAAAATTTTAATCCATGCAGTTAGAAGCAGCTAAAGAAAAGAATACAGACACTATAAAAAAGGGTATTTCACATAAAGGACTATACAACGGGAAATATAAAGGATCCTATCTATGCAGCTTTGAGTTACATTTCAACACATTCTTTTAAATAGAAAAGGAACTATTATTAAGCATATGTTTTTATTCACTTATCAAACAAAAAAACTGAATGACTGTCACTAATGCAGAATTGACAGAATAGTAGGTTAAGTATAAAGAAAAGCAAGCAGTCTTGCAAAATGCAAAGATTTGCCAAACTGGCTGTCTACATACACACCATATATGATGAAAGGAAAAAATAATTTAAATTCATGCCATAGTACAGACAAAAGATTAGGCACACTATTTCCTCTTCAACCTAAGGTTTCTTGGTGTACTGTTTAATTTTAATGGAAACAAGGTACCAAACTGCTATACAAATATAAGCAAATTAGTTTACCTTTCAAGTGGGCCACCAAATTTCTTGTAACTCTTTATAAACCTAATAACAGAAAATAATTTTGCAGTTAAAAAAAGTATGCTTAACTACATTGATTTTAAAAATGTTTGTGTAAAGTCTTAGTACAAGGCTATGTGGACAATGCAAAGAAAATAAGAACTAGAGAGACTAGGACGGCTTAGTATATGAAGACAACCCACATTTAAAACCAGAGTTCTATTTGTTTTAATGATATAAATAAAACAACAGAAGATACAATTTATTTCAAAAGTTACTTTACTAATTAGTTTCACAAGACAAAGAATTCAGCAATGTGATGTGTCTAATCATAAAAATCAAATGCGGATTTATAGTAAATTGTGAATTCAGATATTATGTTAGGTCTCGTAAAGAGAAGCTAGCTGCAATTTTAAGGTGATTTTAAAACTTAGGAAAACATAACATGAAAGATAAAGGAATGCAAGCACAAGAACACCCCTGACAAAAGCAGCAAACCATTATATATATATTAGAGAAAATGAAAAGGAAACAAGGCTACTAAAGGTTATTTATATAATCAAAAATATTTTATAAGCTGTACAGTATTTTAGAGAAAAATGAATACTTAAATTACAGAAGGAAAGTAGCATTTCACAAACCAAAGTAAAGCAAAACATTTCCTACTCCTCCCAAAGAAGTATTTTTAGCATCAAATATTGTGGGACCAGCTGTACAGATTCACTTATGTACTGGGTTTTGCTGAGATAAAGTTAATTTTCTTCAGAGCACCATATCTGCTAGTATGTTTTGGATTTGTGACCAAAGCAGTGTTGATAACATGCTAATGTTTCAGCTCTTGCTGTATTTTCACAGCATCAAGGCCTTTGCTCCTTCTCACACCATCTCACCAGTGAGTAGGCTGGGGGTGCACAAGAAGTTGAGAGGGGACACAGCTGGGACAGCTGACCTCAGCTGACCAAAGGGTTATTCCAGACCATATGATGCCATGCTCGGCAATAAAAACTGTGTAGAAGGAGGGAGGGGATGTTTGGTGTTATGGTATCTGTCTTCCCAAGTAACTGTTACACATGGTGAAGCCCTGCTTTCCAGGAAATGGGTAAATGCTTGCTAGTGGGAAGTGGTGAATGAATTCCTTGTTTTGCTTTTCTTGTGCATGTGGCTTTTGCTTTCCCCATTAAACTGTCTTTATCTCAACCTCTAAGTTTTCTAATTTTTACCCTTCTGATTCGCTCCCCAATCCCTCTGGAGGAGACTGAGCAAGCAGCTGTGTGGTGCTTAGCTGCCTACTGAGGTTAAACCACGACAACTTATCAAAATATTTTTTTTTTTAGTTTCAAAATGCATCATATAACATTAACACAATCACAATGGCAAGAAATTTAAAAAAAACCAAAACTCACTGAACCTTTTTGTAGAACATTTTTTGAACTCAAGTTATTCCTCACCAAAATAGGTTCAAATTCTGCACATAACAGTTCCTTATGTCAGCACCCCAAACTACTCAAGAGTAAAGCCTTAAATGCCTAGAATAAAAAAATTTACCTAAATAAATGCAAAATTACTAGTTTCCATATTTTCAAACTTTAAAATGAGAAAAAAAAGTTTTGTCCCTTTAAACATGCATGTCCCCCCACATCTTACCGCCTAATCTCTGCATCACTAAATCCTTTAATATTTTCTCGAGGAATAGTTCGCGGTCTTCCACGTTTTTTTGGTCGTTTTCTTTCTGAGACTGAGTCACTATCAGATCCAGAATATCTTCTCCTACTGCGTTTCCCTTCACTTCCATTAAAGCTGATCTGGAATTTCAGATTAAGTAGTTCAAAGCTACATGACTAAACATTTTATTAATATGTTATCTAGCCTGTCAAAAATGAGGGGGGTGTGTGGGTGCCACACATGAAAACCACCCAACCCAAAAGTACAAGCCAAAACAACCGCAATAAAAAACCCAAATAATAACAACAAAATCTGTTAGTCAGTCAAAACCCAGAGATACCTGTTTTGCACAGTTTCTCATCCTTGGCAGCATATATATTTCTTCAAGCTCTTTTTGTCTTTCCTCCTCTTCTATTCGTCGTCGCTGGACTTCTGGAATGATTTCTTCCCAGTTTCTTAAATTTTGTTCTGGTTCCAACTCAATGTCATCTTCATCCATATTTGAAAAGTTAGCCACCTTAGATATTGGAAGAGAAGTATTTTCACCAAATCAATACATACTTTTACTTATTCAAAGAGCCAGTAATTAATATATTAGGAAAACTTAGTTCAGAATGACACATTTTATTTATTTGTATATACACAAAATGTACACATATAAAATGCTTCATGAAGGACTGTCTCTAATGAAAATATTTTCAAAAATGAAACACACTGCATACAACATGGCTGAATATAGAGAAGAATATTTTTCTTCTTTTACAAGTTGAGTACTATAAAAACACTATGAAATGCATACCCAATAGCTGTGATTGTTGTTTAAATTCCTTCAAAACAGAGAGCAAGTCTAACTATATGTCAGAGTTAATATGAAAGTATAATAATGTAGATATAACTAAACATTAATAAAGTAGATAGAAATCACAGTATATTGTAAATGAATGATTAGCATAAAAATTATTTACTACTTTACTGACCTAAGAAGTCCTGCCCTGATTTAAACAAAACCACTCCAAACTTAAACAACAACAGAAGATCCACAAAAACAAAGAAAAAGTGCCCCAACCAACAAAAATACCTCACCATCCACAATTGGACTCACTCAATATTTTAAGTATTACCCAGTTAGGCATATCTGGCATTCATGTTTAAATGGGTGTTGGAACCCTGGAGGCTGAAAATTTCAGGCTTTCTGTGCTAAAAGGTGCTGACCCTCAAGCAAGCACCAAATTTGACTTGAGGCCTTGGAACAGGCTTCCAAGATTGAGTGATAGCACTGAGGTGGTGGGTGTGTAGTTTGAATAGTATTGTGTGATCTCACAGGGTGAAAAACTTAGATTTAAGATTTTAGTATATAGCAATACATGTGACTTAAGATGGAGGACTTTAGGCATTGTCTGAGTCCTTCCTCCATCTTCTCCATGGCTTTGAGTGGTTTTCTGTAATTAGTTGATGGAGTCCACATTGCAGACTTCAAGTAGCTAATTATTTGGCTTAAAGTAAAACAATTTAGGTGGCATTTCATAATTGGATGGATTGTCCTTGAAAAGACCTGGTAGAGTTAGAGAAGTACTCCATTTTACCCATGGGGACTGAAAAAAGTTTCTACAAGTCATCAACTAAGAAATCCAAATTTCATTCTTTGTTTTAAGAAGTACTACAGGTGCTTAATAGCATAAAGCATTAAATTAAAAATAGCTCTCCCCAGTATGCTAACAATTGAATCAAGGAATAATGTATTTGTAAATATCTTTCTTATTTTGTTAGCAAAATATATAATGTATTTTACGTGCTTGCACTGGCAGTAATTACCCTGTTGTATTGGTTTTGCGTGGCCTTGTTTTTTTGGGGGGGCACAGAGGTAGCTTCTGTGAGAAGCTGCTGGAAGCTTCCCCCATCCCTGATGGCTCTGAAGATGGACATGATGCTGGCCAAAGCTGGGCCAATTAGAGAGGTTGGTAATGCCTCTGTGATAACATATTTAAGAAGAAAATCAAAACAAAGGGCACACAGTTTGTCTGTCTAGTCAGAGAAGAGGAGGAGGTGAGAACATGTGAGGGAAAACATGGCAACACCAAAATCAGTAGAGATGGAGGGGGAGGAGGTGCTCCAGGCACCGAAGCTGAGATCCCTCTGTAGGCTGTGGTGAAGACCATGGTGAAGCAGGCTGTCCCCCTGCAGCCCATGGGGATCCATGGGGGGGTGCAGAGATTCCCCTGAAGCCTGTGGGGGTGGTGCCCATGCCGGACCGGGTGGATGCCTGGAGGAGGCTATGATCCAGTGGAAGACTAGACTCAGTGGAGAGGGAGGGCCCTTGCTTCCAGGCTGGAGCAGTCTGACCTTGGAGGAATGCACCCCGTGGAAAGAGAGACCCATGTCACAGACGTTTTGGGAGGACTGTCTGCCCGTGGGGGGAATTCATGTTGCAGCAGGTGTGGTAGGACTGCTGCTCATGAAACTGGACCCATGCCAGAGGAGTTCATGGAGAACTGTCTTCCGTAGGAGGGACCCCATGGTCTCACAGGGGAAGGACTCCTCTCCCGGAGTAGCGGAAGAAAATTTTGGGTGACAAACTGACCAAAATCCCCATGCCCTGTCTCCCTGTGCTGTTGGTGGGAAGGAGGGAGCGGCTGGGGGAAAAAAGGTGTTTTAAGGACTTATTTTACTTCTCATTATCTTCCTCTGATTCTGTTAGCAATAAATTCACTTTGCAACCTTAAGTTGAGCCTGTTTTGCCCTTAAAGTGTTTTCTCCTGGTCCTTATCTCAACTCATTAATCTTTCTTTAATTTTTTTTTCTCTCCTCTACCCAGCTGTGGCAGGGAAGGGTGAGTGAGTGACTCTCATGGGTGCCTAGCATTGGGCCAGTGTCAAACCACAACACCTGTATAGGTAAATAGACACTGCATGCCAAAGAGCTAACTTACTGTTTCACACATTTCACAGAATCACAGAATATGCTGAGTTAGAAGGGACCCACAGGGACCAAAGTCCAACTCTTGGCTCTGCACAGAACACCCCAAGAGTCACACCATGTGCCTGAGAGCATTGTCCAAACACTTCTTGAACTCTGTCAGGCTTGGTGCTGTGACCACTTCCCTTGGGAGCCTGTTCCAGTGCCCAACCACCCCCTGGGCAAAGAACCTTTTTCTTATACCCAACCTAAACCTCCTCTGACTTAAGCTCCATGCTGTTTCCTTGAGTCCTGTCACTGGTCACCAGGAAGAAGAGATCAGTGCCTGCCCCTCCATGTCACTTCATGAGGATGTTGAAGACTGCAATGAGGTTCCCCTCAGTCTCCTCTTCTTCAGGCTGAACAAGCCAAGTGACCTCAGCTGCTCCTCATAAGGCTTCCCCTCAAGGCCCTTCACCATCCTTGTGGCCCTCCTTTTGGATGCTCTTTAATAGCTTAATGTCTTTTTTATATTGTGGCACTCAAAACTGCACACAGTACTCAAGGTGAGGCCGCAGCAGTGCAGAGCAGGGCAGGACAATCACCTCCCTTGCCTGGCTGGCAATGCTGGGCTTGATTTCCCCCAGGACACAGTTGGCTCTCCTGGCTGCCAGGGCACTGCTGACTCATATTCAACTTGCCGTCAACCAGGACACCCAGGTCCCTTTCCATGGTGCTGCTTTCCAGCCTCTCATTCCCCACCCAGTCTGTCCATACATCTGGGGTTGCTTCATCCCAAGTGCAGAATCTGGCACTTGTCCTTGTTAAACTTCATATGGTTGGTGATTGCCCATTTCTCTAATTTCTTGAGGTCTCTGCCTCTGAGGGGGTCGACATCTCCTCCCAATTTTGTATCATCTGCAAATTTACTTAGTATTCCTTCAAGTCTTGTATTCAAGTCATTTATGAAGACGTTGAAGAGCACAAGGCCTAAGATGGAGCCTTGTGGAACCCCACTAGTGACAGGTTGCCAGTCTGATGTCACCTCATTCACTATAACCCTTTTTGCCCAACCCATGAGCCAGTTGCTCACCCATCACATGATGTGTGAATGATGTAAGAATGAAGGAAAGATAAATAGGTGAAGAAGAACAAAAAATAGCATTAATAAAGGAAAGTATAATTAAGCAAAGAGGGATGGAACAGAGCAATACCTTGAACTGTGAAAGCAACTCATCTCCTACAGTCAGTGGACCTGGTTCATTTTCTCGAGTTTCAGCCCTCTTCAGGATTTCATCTATATCCATTTCCTGAAACAGAAGTTTCTCTTTACAACAAAACAATTCATATATTTCTCTGTCCATCAAGTGTAGATGCACTGTTCCATTTACCTGAGGCTCCTCTTCTTCCCCTTCAGGTTCTTTAAAAAGTTCCTCAGCACCGAACTTCAAAATTGCTGATAACTCTTCCTTATTAAAAGGTGTTGAGCTGAAATACAGAAAGTTTCAGAAAAACACTTTATCTTAGTGAACTGTTTCAATTTACTATAACCACGAGTCAAATTTCCTTTTGTCTTAAATAAAAACTAGTTTTAATATGCAAAAAAAATAAATGACATGGACAACATACTTTGCAGTCTTTATTTACATAAATCCTTACCGCATATTTTTTGGCTTTTATTAACCAAGTGAAATGACTTGCATTTTTACTCAAATATTCAGGTATACTTAAGCATAAGGTAATATGAAAGAATAAACAAAGATACCTGGAGGGCGTAGAGCCTGTATGTAGTACAGTTTTCCCCGTAGTGTCCATTCTCTGAATTACTAAGTGATCTAACACCATCTTTTTCTTGGCTCTTTCAAGAATATCTTCTTCTACTGATGCTTTTGTGACAAGTCGATAAATATTAACCTATGTATATTACAAAAAAGGTTTTATTTACCTGCTTGCAAATTACCCATGAAAAAATAATCAGATGAAGTTAACAAAAAACCCTTGAGCAACAACAGGAAGAAATATTAGCCATGATTACAAATCTTCTCAATTTTGTGGAACTAGTATTGCATATATGAAACCAGTCAATCATGTTATCACAGTCTCTATAGAAATTACATTAAAAAAATTCTTAGATCTCTCCTCTTTAAACTTCTATGATTAAGAACAAGCATGGCCACAAGGAAATGTTTTGTCTGATTACTACTTGAAGTATTCTGCAAGAAAGAAACCCAAAGAGAACTACAAAGCATTAAACAAAGCAAAATGGATGTGCCTGGAGTGCAGAAGTTACTTTCTAGAATGATACAATGCCAATGCACGTTGGACAAGTCTGCAACACTTTTCCTACCCATCCATATACTACAGCTACTGTGCTATCTCTCTGTATAGGGAGATTAAAAAAAAAACATTTAAAAGGCAAATCATGAATATTAACAGTTTTAGATATTTTTAGCAAGTATTAGTTATTCTCAAAATACATGAGGACTATGATGGGCCAGACAGACAGCTTATGGCTAATGTAATGAATTCCTCCTTCAGGTTTGGTACTTAAAAGACAAGCACATGTACCTGTTTCTTCTGTCCAATCCTATGAGCTCTAGCCTGTGCCTGCAGATCATTCTGTGGATTCCAATCAGAATCAAATATAACTACAGTGTCAGCAGATGCTAAGTTTATACCTAATCCTCCCGCTCTGGTGGACAGCAAAAAGCAGAAGTCCTGGAATTATAAAAGAAGAAATAGCTTTATATATATTAGCTTGTAGTGGTTTCACGTTCGCCAATTCCTGTTTCTCAAAATTTGTGTAGTGGTTTGAGTGTCTACCAGAATCATTTACTCTTTTTCTGCTGTGAGAAATTAGGAGAAAAACAAAGCAGGCTCAAACTTAAAAGTTATAAAGACAGGTTTATTAACAAAACTATAAGAGAGAAAAAAATTAATAAGGATCAGATTAACACTTTCAAAACACTTTTCCTCTCCCCCAACAGCTTCTTTTCTTTCTCACAGACAACATATAAAGACAAAACTTGGAACTCTAGGTCAGTACCACTTATAAAATAGTCTTTCATCAGTCCATTTAGAGAGAGAAGTCTCTTTTGGTCTGTTATGGTAACTTTCCACAAGAAAGAGCAGTCCACTTGTGGCTCTTAATGCTCACAAAAGCAGCCACCTGGGGAAATCTGCAGTTGTGAAATCCCTCCCATATGATGCAGCCTTTCCCATGGTTGCATATGGGCCATGAAATTCATTGGGGCATCATTTTAAAAGATTAACAGTTCCAAAAGCAACATGTTTTCTTCACTATCTCTAAAATCATCTCCATCTCAAGAAAGAGGTCTTTTTCCCTGAGGGCAGAGGTCTCCATATCTTTCTCTCTATCTTCCTCTGTTCAAACTTCTCCATTAGATCACAGCTATTTCAATATTTACTTAGTCCATCACAAATACCTTTACTCAAATCTACAATCTGAATACTCTCATCATCTCCTCAATCCATATTTTCCACAGTTTAAAGGGATACTCTAGCATATTACAGTCTGTTACCATGGCTCACAAAAGAGTTTCAGCCCAAAAACCAATGCATCTTCTCCATCTCCTCATCTAAGATGCCACTTTTTCTTTAACTGACCCTGATTTCTTCATATTGTCTCTTTACATGTCTCCTACTCTGGCTGTTCTCTCACTCAGAGAAAGGTTAGTGCTTTGTAAGTTTCATATGTGTAAGGAAAGAGTTAACATTCTCTCAGGTCTTCAGAGGGCATACTGGTTCTTTCCCGGGAGATGGCCATGGCCGAAGGTGGTAAATTCAGGCCGTGCCAGGGCTGGGGCCAGGATCTCTTGCATGGCTGGGCTTCCACCCCCCCCCCCCCCTNTCCTCTCCCTGGCAGCCACTGGAGGAGGGGGGGCTCGGCCCGGGCAGTGATGGAAGTGCAGCCTAGCTGAAGATGTTAGCAGCCAATTGGGCCCAGGCTCAGCGGGGACAGGGCATACTCTCCTCCCCTCCCTCTGCCTGGGAGTCATCAGGCCCACCCTGGCCGAGATGGCTGCAGCAGCAGGGCCCGGCTGGCCCACCAGGCCCTGGGGGCCATGCAGTGGAGCGGGGTCAACCCTGTTACCTGCTCTGGGGCCGGGAGGAAAAGGAGTTTTCCCGGCATTCCTCTGATTTTTAACCTGTGTAGCCCAGAGGCGTATCTAACTCTCTAATTGGTTAATCAATCTGTCAACTTCAAAGCCAGTCACTAATTGGTTTTTGCTATAACTCTCTTGGAAAAAATCACTTCCGTGCTAAACCAGCATGGAAGTGATTTTTATCTGGAAGTGACAATATCTCTCAAAGAACCAATATGGCACTTCTTTATATGCTCTGTGGAGCAGACTATGAAGTCATATATTTCTTTAAGTATATCATAAACATTTGTTAGACTTGTAATACAAGTTGTTTGTCATGTCTAGAGCCAGTGGATTGCTATTTGAATAGAATAGACTAGACTATTTCAGTTGGAAGAGACCAACAATGATCCAGTCCAACTGCCTGACCACTTCAGGGCTGACCAAAAGTTAAAGCATGTTATTAAGGGCATTGTCCAAATGCCTCTTGGACACTGACAGGCTTGGGGCATCCACCACCTCTCTAGGAAGCCTGTTCCAGTGTCTGACCACCCTCTCAGTAAAGAAATGCTTCCTACTGTCAAGTCTGAACCTCCCCTGCCCCAGCTTTGAACCATTCCCATGCGTCCTGTCACTGGATCCCAGGGAGAAGGGCTCAGCACCTCCCTCTCCACTTCTCCCCAGGAAGCTGTAGGGAGCCATGAGGTCTCCCCTCAGCTTCCTTTTCTCCAAACTAGACAAACCCAGAGTCCTCAGCCACTCCTAACAGGACATTCCTTCCAGCCCTTTCACCAGCTTGGTTGCCCTTCTCTGGATGCATTCAAGGACTTTCACAACCTTCTTAAGTTGTGGGGGTCACAACTGCACACAGTACTCAAGGTGAGGCCACACCAGCACTGAATACAGCAGGATCATCGCCTCTTTTGACCAACTGGTTCTACTGTGTTTGATGCCCTCCAGGATGGGGTTTGCCCTCTTGGCTGCCAGGGCTCCCTGCTGACTTATACTGAGCCTGCTGCTGACCATCGCCCCCAGATCCCTTTCTGCAGGGCTGCTCTCCAGACACTACTCTCCCAATCTTTACTCGTGCCCAGCATGACTCTATCCCAGGTACAGGATCTGGCACTTGGACTTGTTAAATTTCATGCCACTGATGGTTGCCCGGTGCTCAAACCTATCTAGATCCCTCTGCAAGGCCTATTGTCCCTACAGGGAGCCAACAGCCCCTCTCAGTTTGGTATCATCAGCAAACTTGCTAATGGTGCATTCAACTCCTGCATCCAGATCATTGATAAAAATATTGAACAGGACTGACTGGCTTTAGAATTGAACCCTGAGGAATACTGATAGTGAATAGTCACCAGGCAGATGTAGCTCCATTCACTACAAACCTTTGAGCTGTGCCCTTCCATCAGTTCTTCACCCAGCACATTGTGAACCTGCTCATCCCACGGTTGGACAACTTGTCCAGAAGGATGCTGTGAGGGAGAGTATCAATGGCCTTACTAAAATCGATAAAAACTACAGCCACTTCTTTCCTTTCATTCACTAGGCAAGTGACATTTATTATAGAAAGATATCAAATTAGTTAAACAGGACTTTCCCTTTCTGAACCCAAATTGACTGTGCCTGATGATTGCATTGTGCTTTAAATGCCTTTCAATAACACCCAAGTATAATCTGATATGGAGGATGTTTATAAATATAAAAATACAAGATTGCAGAAGCAGCTTTTGGTGATTTTGTAAAAGTAAAGAAACAGCTTGTACTAAGAACACATAGAAGATTAGCTATAAGCTTAGTTGTTAGGTAGTTAGTAAGTAGAAGTCATATAAGTAAGATGTATGATGTTGAAACTCAGCAAAGCGGATCCTAGGTATTTGTCAAAAATCAATAAAGCAGAACTTTATGGCTTGAATCCAGCAAAATCAAGCTCATCTTTGGCAAGAGCAAAGTGACCTGAAAAATAGCCAAACGTCCACTGCGCCTGCCCAGAAGCAAAGAGAAGCAAAGATCAACCTGAGGAAGACTGCCTTCCTCCCAAGACCCCAACTCAGGACCACCAGGAGGCATGACAGCTAATTAGAATACAAAGTGAGAGAAGGTGGGGAATGGGCGGGTGAGGAGGTGTGGGTTTGTGGGATCAATGTGTATTTAAACCTGGACCTTTTCTTGACCAGGTACGCATGGTTTGGAGGAGATATCCCCCGTGTGTTCAGCTGGAAATAAAACATACCTGCTTTCCATTTTTTAATTGTAAAGCCCTTGTTCTACGCTTCAAATCTTCATATTTTTTCCAGGTACTGAGGCTAGACTAACAACACATCTCTAGTTCTCTGGGTCTTCTCTCATGCCATTTTTGTAAATTGGAATAGCATTGTCTAGCTTCCAGTCAGCAGGGACCTCCCCAGACTCCCAAGACATTTGTTAGATGATCAAGAGAGGTCCTGCTGTAACATCCTCTAGCTCATTTAGTACTCTGGGATGAATCCCATCAGGCCCCGTGGACTGATGAACATTCAGCTGATACAGCTGGTTCCTCACAATTTCAGTGTCCACAAATGGAAAGTCACTGTTTCCACACTCATGGTCCTCTGACTCAGTGGACCAGGCAGCCTAAGGTCTATAAGTATTATTAAAGACCGAGACTAAAACCACATTGAATGCTTCTACTTTTTCTTCATCTTTATTAGTCAGGTGATCACCTTCATCTTCAACAAGTATCAGTCCACTGTTTTCTTTAGACCAGCTAGTATATTTTATAGGCAGTTAATCACCACGCAGCCACACAATCACTTCTTGCCTGCATCCCCAGTGGGACAGGAAGAAGAAAGGAAGATTGAAAGCAGGGAAACTTGGGGGTAAAGACAAAAATTGTTTAATAAGCAAAAGAGAAGTGGAAAAAGAGATAAAGAAAACAACAAGCGATGCAAATGCAATCTCTTGCCACCTTCCCATAGGCAGGACTGATGCCCAGCCAATTCCCAAGCAAAAGATGGCTAATCTCCCTAAACCCCTTCCTCTACTTTTTTTTATTGCTGAGCGTGATGTTATATGGCATGAAATATCTCTAGTTAGTTCAGGCTATCTGCCTGGTTATGTCCCCTCCCAACCTCTTGTGCACCACCCAATCTATTCACTGGAAGAGCAGAGTGAGAAACAGAAGCAACCTTGATACTATGGAAACAATGTCCAGCAATAGCTAACACACTGGTGTGTTATTAGCATTGTTTTCATCACAAATCTAAAACACAGCACCATATGAGCTGCTATGAAGACAATTAACTCCAGTCCAGCCAGATCTTGTATAAGTATAAAGCAAACTGATATCAGCTTCTCCATGGTTTAAAGGAAGCAGCACTCTAGAAGATGAACAAAAGCCACTTGGGGAGAAAAATACCAAGCAAAACACTGCCAAAAAATACACCACCAGCCCTTATTGTTAAAGCCTTGTGTACCCAAGTCCATCTGTTTTTTTGTAAAGAAAATTAAAGTGTTCTGCTGGGGTCAATGCTCTTCAACATATTCATAAAGAATATGAAAATAAGATGAGTAATGAGGTGACAAAGTTTGCAGATGATATGGAGTTATTCAGGATCAACTACAAAGGACTACAGAAGGATCTTATGAGAAAGGCAATAAAACCATATGAAACTAAAGATTAATAGGAATAAATTTGAGTTTTAAGTACAGTCAAAGCTAATAGAGGCCATTACTGCTAAGGAATGAGTTCTTGGAGTTGTAAACATTTCCATGAATACTTTAGCTCAGTATTAGCAAAAAAAAAAAAAAAANAAAGAAAAAAGGCATGAAAGGAGGAAAGTAGGAAAGTAATAAAAAATAAAACAGGCAACAATGTTATTGCTGCACAACTCCGTGGTTTGTCTTCATTCTTGAATACCGTGTGAAATTTGGATCCCCCTTCATCTTAAAAACTGTACAGTACAACTACAAGGATTCCAGAAAAAGGCAAATATGTCTGTACTAGAAATTCAAAACAGAACTAACTTCTGTATTTAAAAAAATATCTGAAGTTTATGTTATGAAATGAAGTCCTTCCTCCTCAACCATAGCAGAAACATAAGTTCAGCAGCAACTGATAAATGTTATGCTTCTATTATGGAAAAACTCTGTCAGTATAGGACAAAAGATTATCAAAGGTATGGAATGACTTTCATAATAGAAAACCTAAATAAACCAGGAATTTTAAGTGGTATACAAACAATGGTTAGAAATCAGTTCTTTAGTTTCTTCCACAGCAAGAAAATAAGAGGCAAAAAATGAAGATAACAAAAGCCAGATTTAAAGCTATTCAAGATCTTTTTCTTTATGCAAGGATATACACAACTTAATTTTGCCCATTGCTTAAGTAGGTATTTGATGCAAAAAACTTGTGTTAAAGTTCAGTGCCCTTATAAAAACTGAAGGATTAAGTCCTACACAACAAGTTAAATTCTTCAGTTTCTAAACAGCACTTAAAATTATTTTGTTAAAGAGCACTGACAAAAATCTAAAAATATAACTATGTAGTTATATTAGTTATAAATACCATTTTAATAAATTCTGTGTTTCCTATTGAACCTCCTCTTAGCTTTTTAAAGTTTTTTTTGGTTGGTTGGTTTTGGGGATTTGGTTTTTTGTTGTTGCATGAGTTGTAAACCTTATCCTCTCTGCAATAGCAATGGAATTTCAACCTAATACATCCCTCACTTTATCTTCAGTTTCTGTGTGACATTTGTTATATTTCCTAGAAGAAAAAAAAAATAAAGCTCAGTAGATTAAAAAACCAACCACCCACTTATACCATACCTCTGAGCCTTCTGCATTAAAATGATCCAAGGCTTGTTTCCTCAACTCCCCTTTTATTGATCCATCAAGTCTCTAAAGAGATTGAATGATACAGTTAAAAAGGAACTCCTACTAGTCTATCCAGAGAAACTTGAATTCTGAATTGCCAAACCAATTGGGGGAGGGGGGAATAAAAATAATGCAACGCTTCCAATTAATCAGTTTAATTTCAAAATACTATTAGGCATATAGTAATTGCTAGTCTTTTACTGTACAGAAAAATTAAACTTTCATAAATCTTTCTACAAAAAGGACACTTTTTTAAAGATAAAATGGTAAAAATCAAGGCTTCTTGACTACTACCAGCAAAATTCTTACCTGAAAGGGAAACTGACGATACTTCAAATACTCTGCTAGGATGTCTAGCATCCTCACCATCTGAGAGAAAATCAGTACTCTGTTGCCACGTTCTCGTAGACGAATCAGTAGCTTGTCAAGAAGGATTAGTTTTCCACTGCTACGTATTAAATGCTACAAGACAAGAAAGTGTGTATCACAACGTAAGTTCACCTCAACACTAACATACACTGCAGATGGTTAGACATTAATTAACTGAACATTAAAGTTGTATAAGCATTTAGTCAGTCCTGATCTTGTAAAAACTCATTATAAAAGCTTTAAGTGCTCTAACTGAAATCAACAGGGGTACTGACTAGCATGTTTTTCAAATAAATGCATTTCTCAGCTCTGGCTCATAAAAGAGCATCTTAACATTTCATTAAAAGGTGAACCAAATATACTGTGCTATGAGTTAGAGCAATTACAGTGTAGACTGAAATTCTCTTTCACCAAATAAACAACAACAAGACTTCCTGACAACCTTAGTACTACTTGCTCCTCACTTTCTGTCTTTTGAACAGACCTAAGCATTGCTACTCGATCCTTTAAGTATTTTTAAACAATGTCTAATCAGTCAAGTTTTTCTAGCAGGATAAAAATGAGAGGAATTCTGTTAATAGAAGTCACCATACTTTAGCTGGGTTACAATGTTCAACCTTCTCAGCTCCAGTCAAAACAATTAGAACAGAAACTCAGGTGGCATGTGGAATTTAATGTTGAAATCATTAGGCCTCTAGCTGAAGAGGCTCAGGATAGAATTTTGGGGAATAAAAAATTGGGAGTTAGGTGCTTTTATTCTTTATGCCAGAAATGAGAAGGATGTATCATTCATAATTAGAGCTAACAAAGCTTATTCAGACGAGCCAAGGAAATAATTATTACAAGTATGCAATTATTAGCAATAATAGCTGAATGGTTCTGATGAGATTAATTCTAAATTTAACTAAGTTAGAGTATGCCAAGTTGCAAACATCCTTTAGCTTTGATAAGCATTTTATAATATAAAATAGCTTGTGCTGTGACAACTTGTGATTTCAATCAAGTAGTTTTGGGAAAGTTCCTACATTATAAACTTCAAAGTTTACAGAAAAAAACCCCTTGATCTTTTGAAACATTTATGGTGTTATAAACGGTATCAATTATAACAGTCCTTTTATTTGTTGCTGTGGTTCTCAACAGTTTTAGTACAAAGATCAGTTAACCTTTACAAAAACCCCAAACTATTAACCCAGAACACAATCACAAATCATTTTTGGTGGTGATGCTATAATTGCTTTAATTTATAACAACAAAACAACTAGACTAAACTTAAAGAGATTCAGCAGATTACTTTCTGCTATCACATGGATTGTTGGTGTAACACTACCAGTCACATACATTTGCATTTATATTCAATTTATCTGTTTATTTAACCACTTCATTTTATCCTGGCTTTAAAATAGATCTTCAGTTTATTTAGTCTGAAAATGCAGACTATTTCAAACTATTTCCTTTTTTTTTAATCATAATTCAAGCCAAGGATATTTTATTTAGTATCGATCTCTTTATTATTCAGTTCCACTTAAGAAACAAACAGAAAGGTAATCAATTCACTTACCTGTAAAACCCAGGATACACATTTGATAGAGAACTCAGTCTTTCTTAACATAATTTAATAAGAAGAAATAAATTGACAGAACACTATAAAATTATTGCATGCATATTCGAGATGTAAAATCACTTAGCATTTTTTTTTAAAAAAAGGTATTACCTGTAAGGCTTCCTGTTTATTATAGAATTCATTATCATCTGGTGGTTTAATGAGGTAGCAATGGTTACAGCACTTCTTGAGTTCCATCATAATGTTCAAAAAGCCCGAGGTACTGCCTTTTGAACCTTTACTCAGGGCTTTATAATTCCTGGTTAAAATCCACCTATGATACAGAATGTGCACAACGGAAGTAATTTCTAACCATTTGTGGAAATATGAAGGATGTAAGCTCTCAAAATATCAGTTAAAATTGCATTATGAAAACTATTACACTTCAGTAATTTTTATATAGAGATGTCATTGAAATAGCAGGAATTAAAAAGTGTCATTACTTACTTGTAATATTGCTTCTGCAATGCACTCATTTCCATCCTCAAAATTTGTTCAACCTTAGCAGGTAAAGACTTTTCTACATCTTTTTTAACTCTTCTGAGTAAAAATGGTTCAAGTTCTTTGTGAAGACTTGCATAACCGAACTCTCTCCCTTTGCCATGCTCCTCTTCAAAATCTTCCCAGGAAGAAAACCTTCAACATGGAAAGAATAAAGGTAAAATAATGACATACCATGAACGCAGACACACAAAGACCATAAATATACCATGTGCACAAACACAAATGGACTTCTTCACTACTCCCCTCTGTTTTATTAAATAAGTTTCTGAATTTGCATCTCACAAGAAATTCCAAATATGTGGTCTGCAAATAGAACAGAAATTAACAAACTTTTGTAGAACAAAAATTCAAAACAAACTACTGAATTTTAATTTCTTCAGTGAAAATACAACCTTTTATTTTTCTGCATGGAAACACAGGTAGGATATAGAAATTCAATTATATTTCTCAAGAGCAGTATGAACAAGTAGTTGTATAGCTGGAGGAAGTGCAAGAGAATAGACCACATACCTTTTGCAGCTTGTATGGACTAGCTGAAATGTGATTATCCTCTGGTATGTGCTAACAGACTAGGAGAATGCACTTTGTGATCAAATGAAGAATAGGTGCCAGACAACAAACTTAGTGGCTTTGTTTGTAAGGTTCTGAAGAAGTCAATGCAATGCATAGCACTGAAATTAATTTGAGCTACAATGCTTTGTATTTACATGATATTTGAAAGGAAGATGTGCTCTTATTTATTCCAAATATAAACAGAGGTCAGTATAGAATAATGCCACCATAGTAAACCTATTCTATGCAAATTGTAAGGGCAAATTGGCTGCATGAATCATAGAATCATGGAATGTCCTGAGTTGGAAGAGACCCACAAAGATCATCAAAGTCCAACTCCTGGCCTTGTACAGGACTACCCCAAGAATCACACCATGTGCCTGAATGAATCACTGGATATTGGGCATTGTGGTTTTCATTCATGGTACTAACACAGAAAAGATGACATCCTCAGCCCCATTCTATTTCCCTATAGCAAATCCATATGATTTTTCTTTTAAATTAAGATGAAGCACGTTTTCAAGGTTCTGAGCCATACATCAATCCATCCTTTTTTTGAACTGCCAAAACAGAAAAAGTGACAGTTGCTACCAAAACAATTTATCCAGAGCAGCAGGAAAAATAAGTTCATCTATTTTATAAAAAATATTAAAACTATTTCACAATGCAATTCTTTATTGTTTCTCCAATCACTACAATACTTGACCATAAGAAACTTGACCACAAAACCCCCCCCAAAAAACAAACAACCCCCCCATCACATTCCTTACTTTTCTGGCATGATGAAGTGCAGCAAAGACCAAAGCTCTTTAAGGGAGTTTTGCAGAGGGGTTCCAGTAATAAGAAGACGATGATTAGACTTAAAGTCTATTAAAGTCTTGTACAGAAGGGAATCATCATTTTTTAAACGATGAGCTTCATCAACTCCTATAAATACCCAATTCAGACCACCAAGGAATGACTTCAAGAAATTGGGGGGAGGGGAAGACATTATACAAGTTAATATATTATGCAATGTTTGACATTTTACATGAGGTTATATATATACCATCACTCCTTTTATTTTAATAAAAAAGGACACCTATATGTTTTTAGTATTAATTAGGGGGTTTATGTTTGCCAGATTCAACAAAAGGCTATGCAGGCATCCCAAGATTAAAAAGAAAGTATAAACCAAGTTTATACTTAGGGGGAGGAAGAAGACAAAAAGCTGATCTATACATTTTCAATTGACAAAAAACCCCCAACAAAAATCCACTATTGACTCTCTTCTTTTAAGCATGTACAAACAAATGAAATAGAAAGTCAGCAAGCAGAACTTTTTAAATATAATTATCATATGCTGTTAGGATTAACAATAACTTTATATGCTACCACCATGAAGCGAATAGTAATATAAATATATGTAATACTGCACACACAAATACAAAGAAAAAAACATGAGATTTCAGAATTTTGAATCACAGGTGTTTGGAGCTATGGACTGGTTTGTTTTTTTCAGTTCCTGGATGACTGTCTAACAGGAAAGTAGAGATTTTGAGATGCAAAGAAATTACTACAGAAATATTGTTTCCAGATGAATTGTTTGCAGCTGGTGGGTTAATACAATGCTTATTCTTCAAAAAACACTGGCCTATGGAACCACGCTGTTTATTCTGTAGGAAGAAGAGCTGGAAAGCAACCAACCCAGTTGTGCCAACTTTTACTAGTTCACCAGGTGGTCAGGTATGACAGAGAGCCCCAGAACAGAATACATGCATAAAGGGGAGGGAACATATGTTAATGACTTTGGGGAAATTATTATCATATGTATATTTCTTCTGGGAAAACCTATGAATATGTATGCAAAATATAGCATATAAACAGGAAGTTTTTCAGAGGAGATATCCCCTCATACATTCAGCCAAATAAAGAATGTCTGCTTCTTCATGCTACATTGGTATTAAGGAGTTTTATTTTTAAGGATTTTGGTACCAATGTGAAGCACAAGAAAACTGAAGAAAAATAAGTTTTAGCCACCTGATATGTGGGTTAAGGGAGGGGGCAGAAAGTCTAACCACACATACATAAAATCTAAAAGTGCTTAAAGAAAACAAGCTTCATACTTCCAAGAGTAAAGCTGTCATACTTCCCCATCCATTTAACAGCCCAGAACCCAAATATGTGCCAACTCTAAGGGAATTTTACATTGTACAAATGATTTGTATTTCCCTGAAGAAGTGTCATTACCTTATCCTTCAGCAAAATTTCATAAGTTGTTAGAAGTATATTAAATTTCAATCGCTTGGTCTGTGGATGCATCCATTCATGAGTTCTTATCTACAAGAAGAATCAAGAAAACTATGAGCTAGAGAAAAATGGTCTTATTGATCAGGATGACTTCAGGTACTATAGCAATATAGATGTTAAGTGACATACAAGAATCTGATCATGAACAAGAAACGTAACATGAAGCTTTTTTTCTTAAAGTTAGTAAACAGTGGTGGGAGGGTGTTTGTTAGCTTTTGTTCGGTTGCGTTTTTTTGTTGATTTCTTTGTGTGTTTTGGGTTTTTTGTTTGGGTTTTTTTGTTTGCTTTTAAACTTTAATGGATAAGGTTCCTTATATTCTTCCTTTCAGGAAACAAATTAAGATTATGTCTGTTTGGCTTAAATACATATTTTATGCACCTAAATAATCACATGACAAAAGATAATTTATTTTCAAATGCAAGGTTGCATTTTTAATCCTTTTTATTATTAACCAAGAATGAAAATTTTCACATTCATTCATTCATTTCACATCAAAATTTATGCTTTTAATTTGCATTTTAACCACATGCAATGTTTCAAATAATTATTTGCTCATTCTGAATCAAAATATTGGAGATTACCATAAGACAGGAACATGAAGTGAGTCTTATTTACCACTAATATTTCCAATTATACAAAGAAATACTCACCATATTTCTGCTAGTTATATCTCCTAGGTAAACTACAGCATTCATCTGAGGAGCCCAAGTTTGAATCTCTCTTTGCCAAGATGTCAAGGTAGAAAGTGGCACGACTAGCAAGAAAGGCCCATACAGTTGATGTTCGTGAAACAGGTAGTTCAGAAAAGAAATTGTTTGTATTGTTTTACCCAGACCCATTTCATCTGCAAGAATACAACTATTCCCTCTAAAAAACAAACAAACAAACAAACAAACAAACAAAATTTATAAATGCTTTCAAGTTAAAACCAGCAAGACTAATTGAAGACTACTTACTTGCACCATGAGTGAGCAAGCCAGTTCAGTCCATTTAACTGATAATCTCTTAACTCTAAACCTTCATGTCCTCCAATATAAGATGGTTGCTTCTTCAGTGCAACAAACCTCGGCCTCTGTTTTAGAATCTGTCAAAAGCAAATTGAGCATCAGTCCTACTACTAAGTGAAGTTACCAAAATATCTTCTTATGGAAACAAAGTAGCAGTAGGATTCTGTTTGGTCGCCAAGTATAGTCTTTATTAATGACAAACATCTAGGCCATAGAACAATATCTACCCATTTGCAAGCTAAAATTAGTTTGCTGATCTAAATTCCACAACAGAAGTGACAAGAACTCATTCACAAAGGTTATTTTTAAAACAAATTAAAGTAATAAACAATTCCATCTTTGAACGGCAATAAAATAAGTAGGAGCAAATAGAGAATCATAGAATGGGTTGGGTTGGAAGGGACCTTAAAGAATATCTAGTTCCAACCCCCCTGCCATGGGGAGGGACACCAAAGTCTATTCTTAATAGTAATACTTCCTACATATATAAATATAGCTATCACTGTTACCATTCTGGATAGCATTCAAAAATATTTTATAATATGCATTTTTGAATGCATAAAATAGATCAGCTTTTAAAAAAATATTGCAACTGTATAAATCCATTGAAATTACATACTCACCTTGCAGTCCTTAAATGGAGTAGTCTTGGATTGGTTTCTGCTAAAATACTCATCAATACACGTCTGAAATTTTTTGGCAATGAGAGCACCGTCTTCCCAGCTACATTCTGAGTAAGGCAGACCTTGCCATTTGCAATAATAATCTGGATAACCAGCTGCTGATTTCTGATTTGAATGAGCTGCAGAAATGCATCAGAGATACCATATCAGTATTTTCTTTCTGTATTTTAAGAAAGCACTCATTTTAAGTGATAAGACAACATGAACTAGTTTCACAGCAAAGACAGTATGATAACATTTCATCAAAGATTTGGTTTTGCATTAAGCTTCTAGGGATATTAATAACCTAAATTTCTTAACTATAAATTCAACATGCAAGCAATAAACTTGTAATATTCTCAACACTGTTTTCTATCTGGAAGTTTGTCACGTACCAATTATCCTCTCCACTATTTGATACTGTTTATGTAGATCATCTGTAAGTTCCTGCTGGCAGTTATAATATTCCACATCTTCTGGAGAAGCATTTTTCAGCCTGAAACGGGAAGTCATTTGCAGCACTTACTACATTGTGCAGTTCTAAAACTAAGAAAATCTGGCAATTTTAAAGCTCTGAATGTAAGCAACATAGGAATGCTGCTTAGAGAGCTTCTTTGGAGAAGCTACAACTCCATAATTCCTGTTATAAGTGTTGCATCTGGCCTAGGTATGTTATCACTTATGACTGAGGAAGCTTATAAAAAGAAATTACTATCAGCTACATCTTATACTAGTCATGCAGATAATTTACAATATCTGTTCTCAATACAGTTAGTGTACTTCATACAGCATTTTCACAGAACAGCACAGGTGACTCACTATAAGAATCTATCTTATGAGTCACTAAAAATTCCACCACTGTTCATAGATTATATTAAACATACTAATAAACTGAAATACCATAACATAGGACTAAAATGTAAGGAATTTTTTCATTTCTTGGTTCTGAGGCTTTGACAGAAGTTTGAGCCAAGAAAACTAAATGCTGTAATGTTTTGAGTGCTTTAGCCATTTCTAATTTTTTAAATCTCTGCAGCAATTCCCAAAGAACTCTGATCAAAATACAATCAATGACAAAATTAGTAAAAGTTAAGATTTAAAACAAAACCAGAAAATCCACCACCCATTTTGCTAAAACTTCATTATAACAGATATATTAAAATCTAGGTGCAGAAGCTGCTTCCTTAAAGCCCTGATTTTACAAGATGTGTGAGTACTGTCACTTGCTCAAGTAAAGTTGGTGTGCTCAGAATCTTACAGGATCATAAGGTGTTAGGAAAGCCTCAACTTTAGAGCTTTTGTATTCCTATTGTACAGGCACTTAAAAGCATCCGTATTGTTACAAAAACATGCAATATGGAAATTGTTATAAAAATACTCACCAACGTTTTGTTTCCTGATCCTTTTTCTTGTAGTTGTCCAGTTTCTTCATTCCTTTAACATTTTGTTGCTTCAGTGTTTCCTCAGTTTCCCATGTATTATGGATGTGTGACCAGCCTTTCCATTTAATAAGATACTGTATTTCTCCTGGCTCCTTTGACTTTTCAAACCCGGTATTTGGGTCACCATCTGCCTCAACTGCATAGATGGTGGTTGCAGCACCAGTGGCTAATAAAGAAACCACACCATAAGGCTTGATGCACTGCCATAAATTAACCAGTCAAAAAACACACTGCAGAAAGCAATTTGTGATGCTCTTATATGAAGATGCAACTTGATTAATTATATGTACAATCCTTGTCAGTCTTCTTATTTGAAGAATTATGATGTAGTTATATTAACACATGCACAAGTATACCAACAAGATTCAAAGAAATCAACCAAAAAACGCTGCATCTAACCTATAGTATCTCTTCTCATGAGAATTTTCTTAGTATTCCTAGTCTTTCTAATGATCCTGAGAGAATGCTCCACTAACAATGCTTGCTGTCATCTTTGCTATGTCCTTCTCATCTCTGAGAATATAACAGGTATTGGGAATTGTGCTTAACCAGCCTTGAGACTTCAATAGCCTACTATTCAATTATTACTATGGATGCCATAAATAAAATTTACAGAATCAAAGAATGGTTGAGGTTGGATGGAACTTCTGGAGGTCATTGGTCCAACCTCTATGCTCAAACAAGGTCACCTAAAACCAGTTGCCCAAGACCATGTCCAGATAGCTTCTGAATATCTCCAAGGAGGGAATCTCCACCACCTCTCTGGACAACTCCAACATGCAAACTGGTAACAATAGATGAGTAGAAGGATGAGGTACTCAATAACTTTTTTCCTCAGTCAAGGCAGGAACTGATGAGGCAGTCTCTCCTATTGTAAGGAAAGATCAGGTTCGAGACCACCTGAGGAATCTGAACATAAATAAGTCTTTGGGACCTGATGAGATGTACCCCAGAGTCCTGAGGGAATTGGCTGATGCAGTTGCCAAGCCACTCTCCATGATATTCAAAAAATCATGGAAGTCGGGTGAAGTCCCAAGTAACTGGAAAAAGGACCCATCTTTAAAAAGGGTAGGAAGGAGGACCCTGGAAACTACTGACCTGGCAGCCTCACCTCTCTGCCCAGGAAGACCACAGAACAGATCCTCCTAGAAGCTGTGCTAAGGCACATGGAGGACAGGGATGTGGTCTGGGACAGCCAGCACAGCTTCACAAAAGGCAAGTCCTGCCTGACCAATCTAGTGGCCTTCTATGATGGAGTGACTCCATCAGGGGACAAGGGAAGGGCTACAGATGTCATTTATCTGGACTTCTGTACAGCCTTTGACACGGTCCCCTGCAACATCCTTCTCTCTAAATTGGTGGACTATTTAATGGATAAGGAATTGGCTCCATGTCTGGATGGAGATCAGTGATGAGTGGTGTCCCTTGGGTCCATATTGAGACCAATGTTATTTAATATCTTCATCAATGACATAGATGAAGTGATTGAGTGCACCCTCAGCAAGTTTGCAGACAACACCAAGCTGAGTGGTGTCGTTGACACACCTGAAGGATGGGATGCCATCCAGAGGGACCTGGACAAACTCAAGAAGTGGGCCCATGGGAACCTCATGAGGTTCAACAAGGCCAAGTGCAAGGTCTGGCACCTGAGCTGAGGCAATCCCTGGTATCAATACAGGCTGGGGGATGAAGGGATTGAGAGCGGCCCTGTGGAGAAGGACTTGGGAGAACTGGTAGATAAAAGGCTGGACATGAGCCAGCAATGTGCTATCAGAACCCCAAAAGCCAACTGTATCCTGGGCTGCATTGAAAGAAGTGTGGCCAACAGGTCGAGGGAAGTGATTCTTCCCCTCTACTCCCTGCTGGTGATACCCCACCTAGAGTACTGCATCCAGTTCTGGAGTCCTCAGAACAAGAAATACATGGACCTGTTGGAACATGTCCAGAAGAGGGTCATGAAAATGATCAGAGTGCTGGAGCACCTCTCCTATGATGACAGGCTGAGAGAGTTGGGGTTGTTCAGCATGGATAAGACTCCACCTTATTGTGGTCTTTCAATATTTAAAGGGGACTTCTAAAAAAGATAGGGACAAACCTTTTAGTAGGGCATTCTGCTTTGGCTGGGATAGAATTAATTTTCTTTATAGTAGCCAGTATGGGGCTATGTTTTGAATTTGTGATAGAAACAGTGTTGATATATCAGGGATGTTTTAGTTATTGCTGAGCAGGGCTTACACAGAGTCAAAGCCTTTGCTGTTTCTCACACCATCCCACCAGGAAGTAGGCTATGGGTGCACAAGAAGTTGGGAAAGGTGGTTTGTCTTCCCAAGTAACCATTATGCATGATCGGCCCCTGCTTTCCTGGCTATGGTTGAACACCTGCCTACCAATGGAAAGTACTGAATGAGTTGCTTGTTTTGCTTTGCTTATGTGTGCAAGTTTTTGCTTTCCCTATTAAACTGCCTTTATCTCAAGCCATGAATTTTCTCACCTTTTTTATTTTTCTGATACTCTCCCCCATCCCACAGGGGAAAGTGAGTGAGCAGCTGTGTGGGGCTTAGTTGCATAGGGCCTGTTGCCATAGGACGATGGATAATGGTTTTAAACTAAAAGAAGGGAAATTTAGACTAGATATAAGGAAGAAATTTTTTATGACAAGGGTGGTGAAACACTGGCACAGGTTGCCCAAAGAGGTGGTGGATACCCCATCCCTGGAAACATTCGAGATCAGGTTGAACAGGGCTCTGAGCAACCTGATCTAGTTGAAGATGTCCCTGCTCATTGCAGGGGGATTGGAGTAGATGAACTTTGAAGGTCTTTTCCAACCCAAACCGTTCTATGATTTTACGACATTTGCTTTCCTCCAGTCCTCAGGTACTTCTTCCAGTTGCCATGATCAAAAATTATTCAGAGTGGCCTTGCAGTGACATCTGCCAGATCCCTCAGTACTCATGGGTGCATTCCATCAGGGCCCATGGACTTATGTATGTCCAGTTTGTCTAAGTATTCCCTGGCCTGATCATCTTCCACCAAGGGTACATATTCCTTGCTCCAGATTTCCCGATATCAGGGACCAGGGATTCCTGAAGACTGGTCTTGATAGTAAAGACTGAAATGAATAAAGCATGCAGCACTTCAGCCTTTTCCATGTCCTGTGTTATCCTGTCATTCAGTAGTATGCCTACATTTTCCTTAGTGTTCCTTTTGTCACCTATAGAGGCCTTTGTTGCTGTCTTTGACAACCCTTGCCAGATTCAATTCCAAGCGGACTTTGGCTTTCCTAACTGTGTCTCTGCATGCTTCGAGAGTGTCTGTATTTCACCTTCCCTATACCTCCTCTTTGGTTTTGAGTTTTGCCAAGAGCTCCTTGCTTATCTATGCAGGCCTACCGGCAATTTTGCCTGACTTCCTGCTCTTTGGGATGGGCTACTCTTGAACTATTTCTCCCTAAACTTGTTTTACTACTTCCCCCCTGTTGCTTTGATTTTTCAGCTTTCTAATGTTTTTACATTTCTACTGGAGCTTTCTCACGAATTGTAAGATAAACAAAGAGTAATATTTTGTAAATACATTCCTTCCAGGGGGAAGGACAAATTGATAATCTGCTAGTTTGACCAGTGGGGTTGGAGGGGTATCAACCTCGTCCCCCCAATTGCTAGTCAAAGTCCAAACTCTATTTAAACCTTGAATCCAAAAATAAACTTCTTTTTCTCGCTCTCAACCTAACGAGTGAGTGTCCTTCTTTTTGTATCCTCTAGCGACACCCCCCATCTTCAGAATCTTATGTGGGGTAATTTTTAATTAAATACAGTCAGTATTACAGCTGAAGTATGCTAGCAGCAAGAAACAGGCTCATTTCTGTTAGGAGAGCCAAATAAGGAAGTGAGCCTAACCAGATGCAGGGGACAGATACAGAAACAGAGCATTGCAATAGTAAAAGGCATGTAAAATATAAGAAGTCTAGTCCAAAAGGCTTTTAACACAGCGGTGACACTATGCATTAGAGTAAGGGGCTAGAGTAAGAATACACTGTGAAAAAAAGAAGCAACACACAAGCAGGACACTGCATCTCATCAGCTGCTGGAAATATGAAACCCCTACCATCATCTATAAAATTAGTTCTAGAAACGCACATGCAAGCACACCACTGAAATTTTATATTCCACCATCCATTGCACTGTACTGGGACTATTTGAAAATAAATAACTGAAATCACAATCTCAATCGTTCAGCCTTCCTAACATCATCCTACATCATTCAGGCTACTGGTTAGCTCTCGTATTCATTCCATTTTCTCTTCACCCTCCTGTATAGAGTTTATACCTATGAAATATCAGTAAACTGTACAAATAGTGATGTAACAGTATGCTATGTATTTGAGCAATATTCCACTTCATTTTTTCTCTTTCACAGAATCACAGAATATGATGAGTTGGAAGGGACCCACGAGGATCATCGAGTCCAACTCCTGGCCCATCCCCAAGAGTCACACCATGTGCCTGACAGTATTGTCCAAACACTTCTTGAGCTCTGTCAGGCTTGGTCCTGTGACCACTTCTCTAGTTATTTAAGTTGTTCTATGCTTTATTTTATAAGGCTTACAAAAGAAACATCCTTATGAGTATGAAAAACAAAATAAGATTACTTTCTGGTATTTTAAAACTTCTTAAAAACATCACAGGCTACCTACAGCTGAGAATAATTGCTGTTGACATTGCACCACAATGCAGTGCAGCATCTTAAGGACACTGATAACAAAATTACCTCCTTTTCGGCCAATTCGACTATCCATAAACTTCTCTATAGTTTCAAATTCATCTTCTTCAGGCTGTGGGACATCTTCTCCATAAACCTCCAACAAGTCATCAGAATCTGTCTTGGTTTCTTCAGCTTCTTTGTAACTAACATTGACTGTTGCCTGGCGACGAGATCCTCTCTTGTCATAGTCATCATCGTCCGACGAATCAAGCTGCCTCTTTTTCTGTCCTGCAATCTTTTTGCCACTTTTTGGCTCAATTCTTGAAGGCAATAAGATACAACACAATAGTGGAGTTTCAACATGGACAATTATAAGCCTTCTGTATTTGTTTCTGAAAACATATATTTCATGACCACTCAGTTACACCAATTTCAGTTGGAGCAGACAGAAAAGAGGTATTCAACACAAACCACTCTATGATAACATCTTTTGTGGATTAAAAAAAGTCTTCAAGTTCTGTAATAAATATTAATGTTTTCATTTGCCTGTATAGTAGTACAGTACTTGATTACAAAATAGAAATAGCACCAGAGTAGATAAAATGCAAGACCTTCTTACCTGCTTGGAGGTTTCTGGCTTCTGACTTTGTTTTCTGGCTCATAGTCAGATTCACTATCTTCACAACTGCTTTTCTCTCTATCTTCCTCTGATTCAGAATCAGAACTAGTTCCTGATACTGACCCTGACCCAGACATTTGCCAGTCTTCACTGTACATATTGAGAAACAAAATAGTAACTTGCATTAGTTTTCAGGGGTGTTGTTTTGTTTTTAAATCAAGCATTCACCACAGGCTTGCTGCTTTAATTTCAACATTCTTCACAGAAATAAAAATGTTCTAATAGTCATTCAGCTGGAATGACAGAAAATTATCATGGATGGATAACAGGTAAAAATACCAAGTGGGTTCAAAGGGAATCGAATTCTGTTATTAAGACAGATGTAAAGAACAAATCAGACCAAAAATAAGGATTTCTGTATAAAATACAGCTTTAATAATTGAGTTATTTTGACATGAATAAACCCGACATCCCCAATAACTTTAGTTGGAAAGATACATATTTACTGGAACTTACCTATGCTCATCATAAAAACCATAACATTATATTTTGCAAAATCCAAAATTCTCTAATAGCTACATCCCCTGTGCCTCATGAATAATTAGCAACTTCAGCACAGGAACAAAAAATAATACAGAATCAGACTGAGAAACACACAGAAAGACTTCAACCATGGCAATCAGAGGCACTGGCTCCCAAAAGTCCCAATTGAGCTTCCAATTCAGTGTTTAACACTCATGCAAGATATGAGTAAGCCACTTGTGACTCCCAGTGGCTGTATCTCTGTTCTCTTGCTTAGCTGAGATATTCTACTTTGCAAGAGGAAAGATGATCCACTGATCAACAGTATCTTACCTCAAACTCTGTACAGAGAAATTTAATCTTAATTGCTTGGGTGGGGGTGGAAAAAAAGTCTGGCATGCATTTTTGAAAGGTTGCTAAATCTTTATACTACTGTCTATTACCAGTCTTAGGGGGGGTCTTTGACGAAGATGATCAAATAGTACTAATGTCCTTAAAGAGTAAAATATTACTCAAAGACCTTTTCATTGCATTTCAGATGAGTAAACCTAAGGATCAGGGCTTTGACATTTCTTTCAGTTAAATATGCAGTGGTCCTCAAATTACATTTTTATTGTGGTCAATACATCTGTGTGTCTTGGAAATACTACAGAATAATCTGCCTCCTTAAAAGTTGGGGTTTTTCTGTAAGCTGTAAATTAAAAAACACCCAAACAACAACCTCTCTCTCCAATAAAAACAGAAAAAAACCCCCACCCCAAACCACCAACTCCCCCACCCCTATGCAAATACACAACTTGTATTTATTTGGAGATATAGACAACATATAGAACACCACACTCTGTATAGCTTGGATCCTGTACTAAGTTTATATATAGAAATGAGCTCTGCATGACAGATAACAGATGCAAACATACTTGTTCAAAATAGGTATAAATCAAAATTGAAGCACTGGATGTATGGGGTTATTTGGTTACTAGTTTCTGAACTATCTTTCCTGTAATAGATTAGGTTATTAGGCTTAATTGCATTCTTAAATAACAAAAGACAGAATGACATTTCACTCGAGAAGTACTATTTTGCATAACAGGCTCTTTTTGCCCCCCCTCCTTTCTTGAAGATATTATATTGACAACTCTGAATACTGAGATGATTCAATTTAGTGGAGAAGAAGAATGAGAAAACAATTCAATTTCTATACACCGTTAATTAAAAAAATACGAAACAACACAACAACAACCAATCCCCACAAAATTACAAACAAAACAAAAACACCCCTCACACACAGAAGAGGTCACTACCAATGAGAAGGTATAACCTTTGTCACAAACTATTTCATTTACAGCTTAAAACCAGCTCAATTTCAACTTAGATATATTGACTAGCCAAGATGTTTTATTAGTGTCAAACCTGTAATAATTGGAGGGGGAAGGTTGCCTCTAACGTGTTTAAAAATTTGGCATTAACTATGGGATTCCAATTAAAATTTTATCTGAGACAACCTAATTAAGTAATTTCCTATTTCTTCAATAATTTTCAGAGAGGACCTTCAGCTCAAAAACATGCTACAAATAAGACTTTTTTAAAAATAAAAAGTGGTGATGAATGTTTTTCAATAACATTGTAGGCAATACAGTCTCTTTTGCTCAGAAATGAATAGCGATATCATAGAATTATAGAATAATTTATGCTGGAAAAGACCTTTAAGATCTATATGTATTGCTTTCAGAGTATTTATTTTAAAATATTTCAAAATGTTAATCAAAATTGAGAAGCACAAGACTGTATTTCAAGTGCAGAGAAATTAAGACTGGCTAATTATAAGCATTGTGTCACCATAACAAAAAATTATATTATTTATGAAAAACATCTTACTCTCTATGTTTTTTCTTCTTGGCTTCACTGGAAGAGTCATCTGCAGAATCTTCACTGTTCGATGAATCCTGCAGATGAAGAAAAGAATATATACGATTCATTACCACAAAAAGAATGAAGTATTTTTAGTATTAAAAAGATAATTCAGCTCCCACTTTCAAACTGAAATCCTATTCTTCATGTCTTATTCTCTTCACCCCCCTCAGTGTATCCACTGATAATGAACAAGATCAGGATTGCTATTGATTTCATATTTCTCCATCTAAAACATACCATGTCAGCACAACTCTAGAAATCACTACAAAAAACTGTTTTAAAATATAATCATTGTGCCTACAGTCAGTTTAGACTGCTGCAAGTTAATAAATCAAGACGTAGGTTCTATCAAAAGCCTAATAAAACCTCTTGCCCTTTGAGAGCTGTCTCACCTTTCATATACTCTCACATTTAAATACCACTAAGAAAATTGTTAGAATAGCATGTATGTTTCTTGTCTCTCCACTCCTAAACAAAAAAAAAAAATAAATCAATGAGCCCTCTTAAAATTATTTTCCTAAACCCAATCTCATAGAGATTAAATTTAAATCATTTTTACCCTGAAAAAAAGAGTCTTCAGGAAAAGAGTATTATTTAGCAAGAGCTACAAACTAATATTTTGACTATATATAATTAACTCCTGTGTTCAGTTTTAATGATGAGCAGCTAGATCTGACTAAAAGAGACACAGAGTAATGATGATTTCCGATAACAATGCTTTTTTTTTTTTAATAATGAAGGAAATATGAAAGTCTGCTTTCAAATAAATTCTAATTCAGAGTCATTAGTGCCCCTAAAAGATATTCATACTGCACAAAGTCAACTTTTGTTGAGCCTATGGTTTAGGTTTTAAAAATCTCTAAAATTGAAATATGGTTCTTAAAAGACCAGAATTCTTTCATAAGTGTTACAAAAATTTCAAAAAATCTAGCTTTCTACTCTATAGTGATTTTGAAAACTTCAGCAGCTACCTTTATATAGAAACAATAGTGGAATTTATTTTAGTATTTTTAACTGTCTTTATGGAACTCAGAAGGAAGAAATACAATGAAATTTAATACAACGTGACTTGAAAAATTTGTTCATACATCACAGACTATCTAGCTAAAGATATCAATCTAAACTGCTATCATTTTGACACAACTCACCTGAGAACATGCAACTAAATATTCCCCCCATGGTTCCTCATAAATATGTCAGTTATTCGAACATTACTTTTATAGACTGAAACCAGGGTTAAACAAAGAGAGAAGAGAACTTGGCTCTACATAATTTTATTATAACATATAGGGTAATGAGAAATGCATTTTTACATTTTTTTACTAACTTATATGTTATTCACCTCTTCTGAACCACTGTCTGATGAGGCTGCCTTCTGCTGTTGTTGCTTCTTGAGCACTGCTGATCTCTGTACAGCAAGTATACTTGGACTGGACTTCCAAAACTGAATTGGAATTCAGATACAAGAGTCATTTAAACCTACTGAAACTTTCAAGTTTACCACATACTTACTTTTCTTAAGCTGAGCAGCATCACTACTAAGACGAATATCAATTTCTTTATTAATAAAAAACTCACTACAAAATACCACATGCATTAATAATACGGGATAGCATTTTAAAGTAGTGAGACTTCTGCAGAAAGGAATGTTATACAAGAATTGTTGGCACAATTTGTACACTAAGTATAACAACAGTTGTGCAGGCCTCTATTATTAGGATAACTCCTTTTTTTTTTTTAAAGTAAAAATTTAAACTGATCTAGATAAGTCCTTCCAGGCCACTTTGCTGATCTATTTTTGCTTCATATGGCAATACTGAAGTACACGCAATCATAGGTTTTTTCGAGTTGGAAGGGACCCATACAGATTGAGTCTAACTCCCTGCTCCTTGCAGGACTACCTAAAACTAAAACATATAAATAAGAGTGTCATCCAGATACTCCTTGAACTCTGACAGGTTTGGTGCAATGACCACTTCCCTGGAGAGCCTGTTCCCATGACCAATCATCCTCTCAGTGAAGAACTTTTTCCTAATGTCCAAACTGAACTTCCCCTGATGCAGCTTCATTCTATTTTCTTGACCTGGTCACCAGAGAGAGGACATCAGCACCTCCCCCTCCATGTCCCCTTGTGAGAAAGTTGTAGACTGCCATGAGGTCACCCCTCAACCTTCACTTCTCCAAGCTGAACAAGCCAAGTGACTTCAGCCACTCCTTGTAAGTCTTGCCCTCAAGACCTTTCACCATCTTGTTCATCATCAATGAACACTCAGTTGGTTAGAGCATGCTGCTAATAACCCCAAGGTTCAATCCCTGTACGAGCCATTCTCTTAAGAGTTGGACTCAATGATCCTTGTGGGTCTCCTCCAACTTGGAATATTCTGTAATTCTAATAGTTTGATGTCCTTCATACATTGAGGTGTCCAAAACTGCACACAGTACTCGAGGTGGGGCCACACCAGTGCAGTGCATGGCAGGACAATCACCTCTCTTGACTGGCTAGCAATGCATCCCAGGACACAGTTGGCCCTTTTGGCTCCTAGGGCAAACTGTTGACTCATATTCAATTTGCCATCAACCCAAATCCCCAGATCTCTTTCTACAGCACTGCTCTCCAGCTGCTTGTTCCCCAATTTGCACGTATACCCAGGATTACTCTGTCCCAGGTGCAGAATCTGGCTTTTGGTCTGATTAAATTTCACACAGCTGGTGATTGCCCAGTTTTCTAGTCTATCCAGATCTCTCTGTAAGGCCTCTCTACCCCTGAGGGAGTCAACAGCTCCTCCTGGTTTAGTATTGTTGGCAAACTTACTTAATGTACACTCAATTCCTGTGCTGAGATCATTTATAAAAACATTGAAGAGAAAGGACCCTAATATTGAGCCCTGAAGAACCCTACTAATGACTGTTCACCAGCCTGATGTAACTCCATTTACTACAGCTGTGAGTCCGACCCATCAGCCAATTATTCACCCATCATTTTATGGACTTGTCTAGCTGTATGCTGGACATTTTATCCAGAAGGATACTGTGAGAGACAGTATCAAAACCATGAATATGAATAAAAAAAAACCCAAAACACAAACACAAAAAAAGCATCCTTAACAGCCTCTGAATCTTACAGTAGGAAATATTTTACTACCCTTCATGTATATCATATCATCCAAATTAAGACCATATTACATAGAGAAACAGATGAGAACTGAGGTAACTCATCCATTGCATTGAAGAGATTTCTAGACACCACTTTTTTTTTCTAAATTTGGCAGACTTTTTCCCCCATACAGAAGACAAGATGTACCTAACCCTGAAATTGGTGTACATTTATTGATATGAAGAAACTCAGCATTAGAGAGACAAGTTTAAAAAAATTTAGAAATAGGAACATTATGTGTGGCTTTGTCTTCAAAAATATACAATATGTTAATAGGTCTCCTGCATTATAAAATTTAGGAAATTATCTAACTGTAGGTATTTACAGAAATGAGAACTTAGCAGCCCTGTTTGTTATGAGAGCTAAGTATGTGAATTCATTAACCCAAACAACTTAACATTCTAAGTAAAAATTATGGAGGTTTTGTTTGCTTAAATCAAAACTACTTTTGTAACTATTCTGCACAGAGTATTTTTTTTCTTCCCACAAAGGGTTAATTTCTTTTGTTTTACCTCAGATCCATCAAGTTTTGGTAGTAGTTTAGCTTGAGCTTGTTTCTTCTCTCTAGATGTGTCAGACTCTGAACCAGACTCAGAGTCACTGCTACCTGATTGACTGCTGCTTCCATCACTACTGCTTCCAGAGCTTGAACCAGATCCAGAAGCTGATGCTGACCCAGAATCATCATCTGACTGGCTGCAATTAGAAGTTAACAGGATATTACACAATGGCTAATTAAATAGGATTTTTTTTAACGTCACATAAAAAAAACCTTTAGCTTCACCTATAAATGAATTGCTAGTTTAGCCCAGACACATGGATAGCATACAAATAAATGCACCGGATTAAATAAAACAGGAATGAGAATTCAGTTTAATCAGATACCTTTCACTAAACCTTAAAAGAAGCATTGGGTACTGAGGCAGAAAGAGGAAGTGGCAAGGGAGGGAGAGAGGAGAAAGAAGAACATTTATCATTAATTTGGAGGAGTAAAACAAGACTATTTCTCACCCACCTAAATCCTTACTTAACTTTAACAAACACAACATATTTTTGTGTATATACATACACCCAATTGTTTTAAGTCTTTTTAGATCAACAGTGTGTCGACCCCCAATTTTTTATTTTGAGCATGCATTTCTTCAAAGCAAATATAAACTCTGTTTTGTTCCCCTACTTTTATTTTTTTCATTAAAAGAATAGGTGGGAAAAGTATCCATAAGGTAGTGCTTGCAACCTACATTTAATGCTGTGATTTGGACCATCTATATACAAAATACAACCAAACACTTGATTAAATAAAACCTTTTAAAAAGTAACTGGAAAACCAAAAGTGTGTTGTCACACATAATATAAATCCATGCAGACTATCTTATACTGTTAAAATAACAGCAGTAAAATTCCCACAGAAAAACTCTGAATTTGTCACTAATTATGACTTGTACAAAGTCATACATAATCAGTGACCTGAGCATACTCTTGAGCCACTGGATTATTCCACCTGTACATCTATTTCACACTATACTTAACATATTCAAATAAAATAATATTTAAAGTTAAACATTTATTTCATGACTATTCAAAAGCATAGAAACATTTGGTTTTCTAAAATAATTTTACAAAGGAACCAAGCTGACACTTTAATCAAATTCCTCATTAGGTTAAATACTAGCATACTTTAGAGATATCATGGGGGAAAACATTGGAATTACAACACCACACAAGCTAAATGCTTTTAAATTATGAACACTTGAGTTGCAAGCATTTAAAAAGAAACAACGTTAAAGATGATAAAAAAATCCAAGACAATAAAAAACTCAAAAGCTAATATCAAAGTTTAAGCCTATCACTGCCGGCACAATTCATGTGGCTGTCAACCGGTAAGAATGTGTGTGGGTGAGTGGTAGCTTGATCATCTTCTGCACTAGAACATACTTAACTGACAACATTTAATGCCACAAAACAGAACCACTACTCTCCCTGCTGCTAACACCAATTAAATCATACTAGTGAGGGGGGGAAAAAATTAAGCTATTCAAACTGATTCCTGTAGACAGCACCTCAACCATTTGCATCTGTTGACTTTTAAAGAAAGAAACAAACCATGATAAAACTTCCTTATTTTGAAGTGGAGGGATATGAAAAAATATGACTGCTAGCTTTACTTATACTTGCTGGAGAGCAACAAAGGTGCTTCCCATTCCTGTCATCAAGGGCCTACTTCAGGCATCATGCTATAATGCTAACATAATTAACCTGACTTGAAAAATAAAAGCAAGGCACCCACTGTAGAATATGACTGGAGTTTAAACTATTTACTAAAAATTATCTTGTTGGTATTTCTCCCATGCATCTAACTCAAGAGTACATTAAAAAAACCTGAAAGCCCTTTTAAGAGTCTCATCGAGTGAGTTTTTGGTGCCTTACATTTTAATTGGTGCAGTGAAGCAGGGTACTCTTGAGGTGATGAAGAGGTATTTTATACGAAGGGAACCGCTAGTCACGGAATAAAGGAGAAATTAATTTTTGGTCGAAACCGATATTCTCCATCAGAAAAGTCATGGAAACATGGGTAAAAATTGTCCTTAACTGCTCTCCACTGGTGAAGTAGCTAAAAGCTTATAAAGCTTGTCCAGCCCCAAACAGGAGATGTGGGATGAGGAAATCTGGCACTATCTGCAACAAGTTGCTGAGAAAATTCGAATTTTGGCAAAAGAAAAGACAAAAAAAACTTAGGAAGGAAAAAGGTCTGATATCCATATGGGTGGAATCTAGATTCAGAGCTGCAAAAAGAGAGAAATATGTTGCCTGTAGCAACAGAAAGAGCTAATCTGAGTTACAAATTGCCTAGGAGACTGAAACAATAGCCTGCCTCAGGGCAGATTGAGAATTGAATGCACAGAAGTTAGCCCCAAACCTGAAAAACCTGGTCCAAACGAGCTCATCCAGAGACAAAGAGCTTTAGATTTGCAAATTAACACTGCTAGGGAAAGTGTGGAGAATGAACCAGGGTTTTTCTGCTTCGAGGAGGAGGAGGAGGGCCGCCCCGACCATGATGTCACCTTCCTCCACTCCCTGGAGGAGGGGTTTGACTCAGCAAAGCCAACCCCCTCCTCCTCCCAAGTTCTGCCCTCTTGAAAAGATGGAATTCGTTTACCCAAAGGTGGAGCCCACGGTAATGTATCTCACTCTGCACCAGATCTGGTTATGTGGGAAGAGAAAAGAAAATGAAACAGAGAATGCTTTGAGAATTTCATTAATGGGGGTGAATGAAATAAAGCTTGCCGAGGAGGAGGAACATGGTGAAGAGACCTGGTCTCTTGCCCAGGGAGCAATCTGTTTCGTGAAAATTTGGACTTGTTGGAGGGGGGAGGACCCATCCCTCTCCCCACTCCAGAATGTGCTAAAATTACCAGGAGAGTGTGGGAGGCGGCTGGTCCAACCAATGCATGAGAAACAGCTGGTGCCCCGTCGGCCTTCTCCCATGTTATTGTTATTTATTGCAAACTTTAAGGATAGAGACCGAGAAAACAAATTCTCAGTGTTGCCCTCAATAAGTGAGCTGGGAGGGGGTGGCAAATCCAAATATCCTAAAAGGCTCCCTGAAAATAAATGGAAATTCAGTTTCCCTGTATTCTCAATGAATCTTTGCAAAATGCTCCTACACTGCCACCTTCTGGTGGTAGTGAGTATAGAGCCTTGTTTGCCACTAGAGGCAATGAACAGAATTGACAAAGTCATTCCAGATTAAAGGCCACAGGTGCCTATGGTAGAAAACACAAAATACCAACAGATGGATGGTCCTTTCTTTTAAAGACCGGTCCAAGTGGGATCGAGTTTTCTTTTTCTGTCCTCTTACAGGTATTCCAAGAGTAGAGGTGTTCCATGAGAGGATGAAGTGACAACAGGACTGAAGATTTGCCGTTCTTCTCTGCATTGTTTACATGTTTTGATCTTGATAATTTAAAGATATTTATGTTTGTACATGTTTTATAAAAGTTAGCTGCAAGCAATGTTTTAAGATGTGTTTTCTCTCTGGTTGCCACAGTGGATAGAGAAGATTCCTCCCTAAATTTACCTTAGGTTTTCATATGATTATGGAATCAAATTTTTATACCTCTTCCTATCTTCTCAGAGCAAAGCATAAAATTACTATACCGAGGGAAGCGCATGTAGTAACGGTAAGCAATGTGCAAAGCATGATTATGCAGAAGAAGGGGATGTCAAACTGTTAGTGACCCCTGGAGGGAGGGAGAAAAGGGGTTAACGGAGGAGCTGAAGTGACAGCTGGGAAGTTCTCTCCAGCTGTAAATGAAGAAGGCATAAGTGGTTAAGCTGACAAAAGAGAAGCAGCAAGATTCTGGGTGGGAAAACCAATGAAGGGTTTGGTAAAGTTGGAAAGGTATTTGCTCCAAACCCAGGACCCTGACTGAAATGATATGCTGAGGAGGTTGGAATGACTTGAATTTTGTTATATCTTTGACCCCCACCCCTGAAGCAATCCAGACTATTATGTAGTAGAATTTTTACTGAATATAATTTTCCCATGGTGCACACTGACTTTTTTCCTCTTTCCCTGGGTATGAGTCCCAGGGATCGCCCTGAAACCTGGTTGGTGAGGATAAGGGTACTTATCTGGAACATGTATATCTGTTTGGGTTAGGACAATACCTGGACCTGTAAAATTATGGACTCCAAAAGGCAAGACAGCCTAACTATGGAAAATTGGCATATCTTTCAAGTTTGTATTTTTTGACAAGGAGTAAAACACAATCAATAAGCAATAAAGAATTTTAACTTGAACTTGCCATGTGTCAGAGACTGGAAAAAATTGATGTCTTGAGACATTTTGGGATGCCTGTGTGTGTGAGAGAAGGCAGGTCAGGCCTTGCTCTGGTGAGACAGTGTCCTGCCCCACACCCCCCAGCCCTAGAGCATCCCAGACCCACAGCGTCTGTCGATCATTTGGCATACCAGAGGCAGTGCTCCACTCTGTCTAACCCAACTCCTGAGCGGCCAAATGACCAGAAGTCCCACCTGGGGGAGGGGGGGGCAGGCCCACGAAGGCCCAGAGGTATTTAAGGCTGCGCATGAGGCAAGCACATGTCTTGACCCTACCCTGCTCTTGGGCTTTCTATCTGGACACCACCTTAACCCAGGAGTTGGTTGCTATGTGTATGTTTTTCTATGTTATTTGTGTCTTTCTCTCTTTCTTTTTCTTCTAATTCCCTCTTCTTGGAACATTGTTGTTGCCCTGAGTTTTTTGTCTTTTTGTCTTTCTGTAGGACTTTCTCACGCAGCTTTCTGAAAACAATATCTATTCTTAGAATGTTTACATACTTCTCCTGTGAGAGAAGAAATGATTGATTGTAATGTCCACCATCCAGGTTGAAGAGGTGGCGACCTGTCCAGCCAATCTCTTGACCTCTGTACATATGTATAAATACTGGAGTCAAATTGAATTAAAGGCGGAGTTTTCTAAACCAGCCGAGGTGTGAGTTTCATTTTGGTGTTCCTGAAATTGGGACACGCCCAGTTTCAGCCTGCAACATCTGGTGACCCCAAATGTGTGAGGACAGCAGCCCAAGCAACACATTGTAGCAGATTTTCTGAGAGAAAGAGGGCACGATCTGTACTTAGAATAAGACAGTGAACTACCCAGCTGAAGCCCACCTGGCTGAGGCCTGGCCCTGGGGCCTTGGAGCTGTTGCGTAGGAAAAATTACTTGTGGCGCAGAAGAAATTAGATGTTAAGGTATTATTGTTAGATGGTGGGTTTTCTGGAGGTCACTGAGAGCAATTATTAGTGGGCACGTTTTAGCCACCTTAAGTTAAACAATGTGTGTTTGCATTTTTCTCTGTGCTGTATGCCAATGAAAGTGTCACTGTAACTATAAACTATGTAGAACTGTATATAACCTGCCATCTTAAGCAGAATAAATGGAGAACGTGTGATTAGCCATACTGGTCGGACATATGTTGCTCTCGGCTCAACCTCTCTTTATCTTAGGGGTTCTCTGCTTCATTCTGGTGCCTGTTAACAGGGACCTGAATGCCTAAATGCGGAATTGTTTGTTTTAACCCGGGACTCAGTTGTCTGATGCAGACCTGCAGGTTTGGACCCTGCTGTGGATCTGGATGTCGATGCACCTAAACGCGGTTGTATGATGCATCAGGTTCGTTTAAATACGGAACGGCTCGTTTGAATATGGGACTGAAAGACTCCGCTTGGTTCGAGCCCCTAAAAAAGGACCAAACCGAGATATGGAGCAGAGAGGTTGAGACCACGGAGCTTGTCTGTTTTGCGCAAAGAACAACAGCGCCACCCCGTGGGAGAAGGTAAGCCGCAGTGGGAAACAAAGGCTGAGAGCAAAGATGGATACAGATTTGAGCGCGGCCCTGCGGCTGCTTTTGAATGTGCTCTCTAAGAGAGGGCAAAGAGTGAAGGAAAGTGATCTAGAACAGTTAGCCCTATGGGCCAGAAGTAAAGGGAAATTACATAAGCCGTCCTTGGTGTTTAGTGCCACAGAATGGCGAGAACTTTTGTGGGACGCTGTGATTTCCGGTGGGAAAGATGGAAAAGTCGCTCAGGAGCTGGGTGCAACTTGGAAAAAGTTTTTACAGACCTTGCAAGCTGGTTCCGCTGAACAAAAAACAGCTGAAGCGGCCATCCAGGCTCTCGAGAGAGCGGGGGAGGAAGCGAGAGAAATTCAAGTCCAAAAGCCTTCCAAAGTTGCGAAATTTTATGGCGTTTGTACACGGCCGATGAGGGGAGTCTCTGCTCCGGTCAGCCCGACTCCACAGGATGTCCATGATCATGTGATTCAGGCGGAGGAAGTGGCTCCGTCACTGCCGAGCAAGACTGAGCGCGAACAGGAAGTAGCAGAGCCACCCGACTCTGGGGGCATGGTAAAAGACGAGGAGACAGGTGGAGCTGAGGGTGGAGCGGGGCTGGCCCAGGTGACGCAGCAGGGAGGCAGAACGCGAGGCGGAGATGGGAGCGAAGCGGCGGCACGGGGGGAGCCGACCGGACGCATGCGTGGAGCGGCACGGAGCGAGACGGCGCTCTCTCCCTTCCGCGGGGGGGGGGAAGCGGGCCCCACCGCCCATGACGCCAGCGGTGGCAGAGGCTGCAGGCACAGAGATGCCAGCACGGTCACACAGCACCCCAGCAGCTGGGTTCCCCCGCCCCTCTGACTCCGGCTCTGACTCAGATGCCTCAGAGACTGATATGCCCGCTCCTGCATTTCTCGGGAAACAGCAGGCACACAACACAGCACAACAGGGACAGTATTCAGATAAAACGCAACAAGTAATTACAAAGCTTGCTGAGTTGTCACATGGCCAAAATAAAATAGAAAAAGAAACAGCAATTCCACCTGCTTCATCAGGTTTTTCTGCCTCATCAGCCTTTCCTTCAGCACAACAGGTGTCGCTGCCGGCAACGTCAACAAACCCCATTCAGAGCCGTTGGACTGCTGTTGTTAAAGATGCTGTTTTAGATGGAGATTGGCAAGCGGCTGGTGCCCTTTCCTGTCCTGTGGTGGTCGGGAATGGCACTGCCCGATGGGAGCCTCATGAGTGGAAGGTGTTGCAGCAGGCCAAACAGACTGTCTCTACATATGATAGTCGATCAAAGGCAGCAAGAAATATTATTCAGTACATCTTTACAGCTGACATTCTTTGTCCAGCTGATTGTTCTAGCATTGCGTCCCTGCTCTTGACACCTTCACAGTTTCTCATTTTTGAGTGGGAATGGAGGCATTTGGCTGTTGAGGAAGCCAACAAGCATCAAACAGCAGGAGATCCTTTTTATGTCATCCAGCCAGATATGCTGACAGGGCACAGACCATATGCCACATCCAAGGTGCAGCTCACCTATCCTATTGAGATGCATCAGCTGGCACAATCATTAGCTCATAAAGCTTTGCTTTTGGTCCCAGACAAGAAAAAGCCAGCACCTTACTCTACCATAAAACAAGGAGCCACCAAACCCTATGGACAATTCATAGATAGGTTGGCAGCTGCTTTGAAGGATGCACCAGATGTGCCATCAGAAGTTCAAGAACACCTGTTTCGTTCCTTGGCTTTCCAAAATGCCAATTCACGCACCAGAACCATCCTAGCCACACTTCCTCAAGGTAGCCCGGTGGATGAAATGTTAGTAAGAGCCACTCGTGCTGAACAAAACAACCAAATTGCAGCGTTCACAGCAGCCATGCAAGATGCCATGTAGGAGCAAGGACACGTCATTGCAGCTGCTTTGTCAGGTGGCAAAGTTAATATTCCCATCCACAAGCAGCATTTTGATATTATCAGTCCAGATTCCTCAACTCTTTCTTGCAGCAAAAGTGCTGCACAGGAATCATGTGCTGCACAAAAGTTCCAGATTTCCACTCCTTATCCAGGAGAAGAAGAGATGCCTGAGTTGCCAGTGACCCTCAGATCAGAAGGAAGCGCATTCATGTTTTAGCATTCTGTTGATATTCGAAGAGATTTCTATGTGGTTTGTTTTAGGTTTAAGCATAAGTTAATTTATTTGTTAAGTATAAGTTCAATTTAAGATTGATTTATAAAGTTTAAGTGATAATAGATTTATATTTGATTAATTTAAAGTTTTATTGTATGTAGGTTTTAAATGTAAGTTATTGTTAAGATATGCTAATTTAATTTGCAGAGTTTAGTTGTTTTTTTCTCAGAAATAAGACTGCTTCAATGGAAACAGCTGTGATGAAACACTGAGAAGTGTCACTTGTTTGTGACTGGAAGAACAGAAAATTTTTACATTGTGATTGTTATAGATTGTAAGCTATCTTGTCGGGTTTTTGTGTTTTGTTTTAAGATAAGTAAGCTAAATATAAGATAATAAGTTTTAAGTAATAAGTACTGTGAATTTGTTAGTTTTCTATATTTGTAGTTGACTTTTTATATGTGTTTTAACATCTCTTTTTTGGAACTAGCTAAAAGATATGTATCATGATACATTTCAAGATTCTTCTTTATGTTTTTTAGTTGTTTACGCATTTTATAATTACTATTGCTATGAGCTTTGTTTTAAAAATTTATTAAAGGATATCACTGTAGATAAAGCTGGGTCTTGGCCATGCCTTGGCTTTAACTAGAGGAGATGCGTTTTATCAAAAAAAACCAGATGTTTTCTGCACCACAAACTAGATACAAGTCACTTTGACTTGACGATTTGACCTCATCAATGACAGTTGAACAGACTTTTGAAGTGAACTTGGGAGCCTTGCTTGAGAAAGGATACCAAGATCTTCACTGGCAAAAGTTTTTCAGCTGTTGCAGAATCTGGGACAATGAAATAGCATTTTAATAATTGAAAATCATTTAAATTTACATGTGTTGTTGTTACCCGTCATAAACTGTTTGTTATTTGAAGCATTTCAAAGTGTTGAGTTTGAGCTTCTCCATGAAAGATTTTAGTTTTAACAAGAGTTGTGCATTTTCCAGCAAAGTACACATTTTTACTAACCTATGGGAAAGAGCTTGTTTGTGTTTCTGTAGATACAGAACACAGGTGAATTCCTGTGAAGAACGTGGGAATCATGTCAAGTGCAGAACCTCTGACAGCCTCGAGAATGAAGAAGTGAGCACACAGAAGTGAATCAGTATCAAGACTGCAATCATCTTTTCGTTCTGCGTGCAAGGACTTTTGAGCTTGAGTTGTACGAATCTGCCTGACCGTTCTCAATCAATCTACAAGCAGCTCTCACAACTGAGAAGTAACATGGGAAAGCTTGTAGTTGTTAATACTCCTTTTGCTAGTTGGATCCAGGATCTCATCTATTTTGGTGTCATCGTCTTTATTGTTATAGTTATTTTAGTTGTTATGCCTTGTTTGTTAAAATGTATGCAAAAATTAGTTGGCCGTGCCCTCAACTCAGTCTGGGTAGTTCAAAAAGGAAAAGGGGGATTTGTAGCAGATTTTCTGAGAGAAAGAGGGCACGATCTGTACTTAGAATAAGACAGTGAACTACCCAGCTGAAGCCCACCTGGCTGAGGCCTGGCCCTGGGGCCTTGGAGCTGTTGCGTAGGAAAAATTACTTGTGGCGCAGAAGAAATTAGATGTTAAGGTATTATTGTTAGATGGTGGGTTTTCTGGAGGTCACTGAGAGCAATTATTAGTGGGCACGTTTTAGCCACCTTAAGTTAAACAATGTGTGTTTGCATTTTTCTCTGTGCTGTATGCCAATGAAAGTGTCGCTGTAACTATACACTATATAGAACTGTATATAACCTGCCATCTTAAGCAGACTAAACGGAGAACGTGTGATTAACCATACTGGTCGGACATATGTTGCTCTCGGCTCAACCTCTCTTTATCTTAGGGGTTCCCTGCTTCAGAACATTTTGGGTAACTTAACATTGAACGGGTTTAAGTTTAAAGCTTGCTTAGTTGAATGGGCCAAAATAGTGCTGCGAGAAGTGTTTTATCTTGATTGGATGTTGTGCTAAAACTTTTGACAAAGTTCCTTGATTTTCTATATTTTGCCAGTAAAGTAATTTTGACCTCTTGAGAATATCTAGTTGGTATTTCTCCCACGTGTCTAACCCAGAGTACAGGAACCTCTGTAAGCCCCTTCCAGCGAGTCGTTTGGGGCCTTACACCATGCTGTTTTGGAGCTCCACTTACAAGTCCAGCAAGTACCAAAAATGGCTTTATTAAATTGTCTAACGCTTGATATGTTATTAATGAGCAAGGAATATGTAAAATACTAGACCTCACCAAAGAAGAATACAGTATCAAGAAACACGAAGGAAATTATCAACCAATCTGCTGGACTCTTTGGTCATTGCAGCCGAAAGATTGGTCTAATGAACTCTCCCCCTGGATGCCAGTTTGCACCACACAAAATTGCCTGCAATTTTAGAGACTCACAGGATTGGGAGCGATGACTTGCATAGAAGGAAATTTTTATATTGACTAGACTTATGCTTTTGATTATTGAAATAGCAATTGTCCGTTATATGATTTCCTGTATACTTTCCTTTCCTTTCTCCTCTGTCTGCTAGATTAGGATCCCACTGCTGCCACGAGAGGAAAAGTACCATTACTGTGGTCCCGGTCAATGTCTTGAGCCATGGGGTGGTATGAGAGACTGGAAGGATTGCTGGCTTGAAACATTTTGGATGCATGTGGGGG